>CM032398.1:12415934-13015934 GCA_019049475.1 Eueides isabella | reverse complement strand
TTGTGGCGCAGCGGCACAAGCGTGCAACTGTACACGAAAGGTTGTGGGTTCGATACCCACTCGAGATAATAAAATATTTAATATTTTCAAATGAGATATCTAATGTATTATTTCTTCGCTGTGGTAACAAGGCAAAGCGCGGCGTTGAGTTCCGCCACTCAACACGCAATGCCTCTAATTCAACGGAAAGTGGAGAACGGAAGTGGACCAGAGTGTCTAAACACTAAGTTCACTCCGTCTGTAGAGTTGAGTAGTAGAGTACTAATAAATAAAATAACGTAAATTAAGCGAACATAGCCACGGGCAGTTTGCTAGTAATGTATAATATAGGCGTATAACACATCTTCAATAACATATTTTGCATAAAGCTTAATAAATTTTATATCAACACGCTTATTGTTCTCACCGTTCACAATGAAAGACCTTGGCCTTAAAAGTCTCTAATATTATAAAAATTATCAGATTATTTTTAACATTGAATATGTTTTTCGTTACTCATATTGTTATAATACATATGGGGTTTGTCGAACAACTTGTGGGTTCGATCCCCTTTTGAGAAAATGAAATATCTAATATTTTCATTTTTCCGCTTGCTATGTAACGAGGTAAAGCGGGGTGTTGAGTATAGCACTTCTTCGGTAAGTGGGACAAAAGAAATGTCTTAATGAGAACGAAATGTCTTAATATTAGGTTCCCAGGTTACCTCTGCCTACTCTGCTATGAGCGGGATACAGTGTTTACAATACTAATGCACTACGACAGTTCCAAAGAACAACACGTTTGAAGAAGTTTTACCATTTTTTTTTTTGCTTATTTTAGACATTTTTTAAAACAGGTGGTGGAACTTAACGCTGTTGTCTGTTAAAATAGACTAATAAAATTTATATACAGACATATCCTAATTGTGGCACTATACATAGCTTCACAAATAATATGGAATGGGATATATCACAAATAATATGGAATGGGATATGGAATGGAATATGGAATGGGATGGGATTGAAAATGTATGCTTACGATGATCAAACCCAGGGACTGTTAATTATTATTAGATTAAATACTGAAATTAAATTTAAACTTTTTTTACAATTATTATCGTAATCATTAGAATTTATTTATAGTGACTCTTTAAAAACGATCGAGATCGATGATAGCTAGAGGGCTATCGTGCCGCAGTAGCACAAGCGTGTTACTCAAAACGTGACAGGAAATGAAAGTGAGAAAATTAATTTGAACGAAGAATTAATGTGAACGAAGTGTTACAACACTAGGTTTCTAGGTTCCCTCTGACTAACCCGCTATGTGCGGGAAAAAGCGTGAAAGTAAAAAGAAGTGATTATAATATTCTGTTTCATATATTCAATACTAAAAACGATGACAAAGATATGATAGGAGCGAGAAACGGAGAGGAAATTGCAAAACTAAAATATGGTCTCAAAAAACCAAATAGATCTTTAATGTTATACGCTTTTATTGTTATATATATATATATATATATATATATATATATATATATATATATATATATATATATATATATATATATATATATATATATATATATATATATATATATATATATAAATATTTGGAAAAGTAAATATATTTATATTTACCTCTACCTCTCTTTCTCTCTCTCTCTTTTTCTTACTATTTTACTCTACTCTTATCTTTTCTCAACAAAATTTCCTAAGTCAGTCAATCAAGTAAGCTGTGACTTATGGTCATATGTCATTATTTGAAAAACTGACTTCAAAAATTTCTAATAATAATATAAGCAAAACGAAAAATAGAAAGTGCTCAGCTTCACGCTATATCCCGCACATGGCCGGGTAGGCAGAGGGAATTTGGGAACCTAGTGTTAAGACACTCCGTTCCACTTCCATTCCCCACTTTCCATCGAATTTGAGGCATTGCGTGTTGAGTGGCGGGACTTAACGCCGCGTTGTGTCTTGTACCAGAGCCAAGAAATGAAAATAACTATTTAAATTGAAAACATTAAATATTTCATTTCCTCGACTGGGGATCGAACCCTGAACCTGAATAGAAAGTAATATTTTTATTATTAATTAATTATGGTCGAGTGGAGAACGAAACGGAGTGTCCTAACACTACGTTTCCAAGTTCTGAAAGTAAACATGAAAAAAATCTTATCTCTGCTTACGCCGTTAAATTTAATTTGATATACATATCATAAATACAATATTATATAACTATGTAAGGTGACATTTACGTGCAAATCACATGAAAACTGTAAACCCGTTGGTTATAATTTGGAATCTTACTCATGGAATTAATTATTTTTATTAAATAAAAAATAATTAAATTTTATTATTTTTAATAAAAATAATTGTTTTCTAAATTTTTTATAAAAATATACATTTTTTTATTTTTTTTATAATAAAAATATATATTTTCTTTTTCTTTATAATTTTTTTTATAAAAATAATTATTTATTCTACAGCCTTAAAATTAGATAAAAAGTGTAGAACATTTTTGATTGTTTTAAAACTTGTTTGTATTTAATTCTATTTTATTATTTGCATACAATAATAAGATGAAACGGGAAAAAAAAAATACAAATCAAATAGATATTTTAAAATATTTTTTTTAAAGCATCTCTAGCTTTTTCTGCCAAAAAAAAATATATATGTCGTATATTCTTCCTTTCCTATACAAACTTGGGAACCTGATGGTAACACACTGCGTTCCGTCCCCCGTTTTCCAATGAGGCATTGCGTGTTGTGCGGAACTCAACGCTGTACTTTGCCTCGTTACTAAAACGAAGACAATGAACATATTATTTAAATACACTGCATCAAGCGAGGTTTAAATCCACAGCCTGTCCCGTGTTTACAATAGCTTGTGTCCCTGCGCGTGACAGGCCTTACATTATTTCAAAACTATCTAAGTCTATAATTTGAGCAAAGCTTTTAAAGGCTATTAGTATAATTGCTTCTGTTTTTTTTTGCTTTAAAGCTCAAACGCAGCAGAACTGTAATTTTAGTTGTATATATGATTTATTTATTGGCGTCAGGTAAATTTCATTAAATATTTTTTATAAACTGTGATGTCAGGCAAATGCAAAGCTCACTTACCTACCTATTAGTAAATCTACTGCCTATCTATACATACACCCACACAATCACACACACACATACATACATACACACACACACATACATACACACAATATGTCCATTAATATATACACCCACACAATCACAAATAATATTGCAGTAATAAACGATTACTGTATAATAAACTATTACTGTATAATAAATTTAAAAAAATAATAATAACGTTGGGCGATTTGAACCCGCATCCCGTGTGAATCGTCTAAGCGCTCATACCTCTAAGCAATAAGAACGTACAAGTTTTCTAAGCAAGTGTTTTTCTTTCTCAATTGTAAGAATGTTTTAAATCAATACATTATTTATTACATCTTCCCAGATTAAGAACTTAAGATAGAAAAATATATATATTTTCAATGGAAAATAAATTATGTCGTAGCACGGTTAAACGTGCAAGCGTTGGTTGTGAGTTCTACAAAAAAAAATCATATGAAAAAATGTAGACCTAAGTATATATGACCTTGAAAATTGGGTGCAAAATGGAGTAACAATTTCTACCCTGATATAAGCAAGACAGGACAAGGGCAATAGCGTGCGACTGTAAACATAAAAGGTTCGATCTCCGCTCGAAGAAACAAATATTTAATGCTTTCTTTTCCTTGCTCTTGTAACGAAGCAAGGCGTTGAGTTCCGCCACCACGCAACGTCTTCAATACGGCGGTAAATAGGGAATGAAAGTGTCTAAATGGGAACACAGTAGAACAGAGTGACTAAACAAAAGAAAGGAAAAAAAGGAAGGAAAGATTTGCCTTATCTTTTCCATAAAAAAAAACATCTTGATTTCTTGGGATTCTACGATAAATACGAGTATAGTGTGAAAAAAAAATATCCTTGAGGTGAACAAACAAACCGAAATACCTAATCAATATAGACAAAACCCAGGCACAAATCTAGATGTAACCTTACGACAATAAAAAAAAAATATGTAATCAAAATCTAAATTTTAGTCCCATCTCCTAAAAGAGCTTACGCAAAAAAGTTTCTAAAGTTCAGTTTATTTATTATGAAAAGTTACATTATAACGTTGAATGAATTTTGTAAGCGTCGAACGTATATAAAAGTGAATAGTTGTTAGGATCCTAACACTTGTGATCTTACCTCCGACCTGATCTAACATATACATACATTGAAAACATGCAGCTGGTGAGTTAGATTTTATATTTTACTAATATATTAAAACAAAAGATGGACCGATTTTGATAAAGCTTTGTTTATTTTCATTAAAACAAAGTGGATCGATGTTGTTCAGTCAGAATAATTGCTTTGATGTAAAGCGTTTGTTTATTATTTATTAATACTTTAATTTAGCAAATGATGGTCTGATTGTGATAAAACTTTTATTTTTTTGTAAAAGATTGTTAAAATCAATAGTTATTGAATTTACTAGTTATTATTTTATACTTTTGATTAATTATCGCTTTCAATTTTTATAGAATAGTTATATTTCATTTTTATGGAATTGAATGTTATTTATAATTAATCATGTAAATCTAGTTGGTTTGCTGATTCGAAGTTTCAGTGTCGTATAAAAAGTTATCTTAAATCGTAACATTACTACTTATTTTAATAATAACAATTATATTATATAAGACACTCCATTTCGTTTGCCACTTTGCGACGAGTTTTTCTTAGGCGTGATAAGTGGCGGAACTCAACATCGCGCTTTGCCTTATTGCCAGAGCAAATAAATAATAATATAATAAAATTTATTTAGAAATATTAAATATTATATGTATAGATTTAAAATTTATAAACCCCATACTTTTGAGTGTCGTTTTGTCACACGCCCCTGTATAACGACAGGTGTCAATATCATTCTCGATTTAATATTTAGATTAAATATCGATGAAATCACTATAATAAACAATGTAGACACATTTTATAGCTTTATCAGTAAAATAAATCAAGTTCAGTAATTTAAGCTTGATTTTATTGTTATTATCTACAAAAAAATCTCTGGGAAAAATATAATAAATTTGCATATGTCAATGTCGTTTCTCTTAGTAAGTGATTAAAGTTTTTTTTTTTCTAAAACAAATTCAACTTAATGCTGTAGTAAATAAAGCCAAAGTCGCTCGTTGAAGTCTTTTATATGAGTTTTCAGGGTAAATGAACAATGAACACACTCGAGATGTTGATAAATTGTGGGAACGGTAGCGGTTTTTGTCAATACTTATGCTTGTTTTATCACTATTATGGCTCAGTGGTAATACGTTGAGTGAATCTTTGGTTAACGGGTTGAAATTCTTAATTATTAATATATCTGTAAATATATTTTGGTTTATTTTGCGATTTTTCAAGTTTATTTTAAGATTTTTTAGTGAAATGACACAAATAAAAATAGAATAAGAAAGTAAAGTATCAAAAAAAGAATATTTTTAAATTATGATTATTTTTCTAAATTGGCAAATTGACTTTTAAGTTTAACAATGGTATTATTCAATTTAAGCTATACATGACATTCAATACAACAATGTCTGAAAAAAACTGAACTATTTAACGTTCAGCCCCGTAAATTAAAAGAATTGGTGCAAATACATCATTATTATGGGGAACAGAGGTGGTTTTATGGGAACCAAGTATCTTAAAAATAGGTTCCCAAGTTCCCCCTGTTACCCTGTACCGTTTGCACAGCGTAAAGCTATAAAACTACATAGTTATTGTACAATATTGACGACATCTTGAGATATACATGTATAAATCTACATGTTTAATTACAGCTAATTTTGAAACACTCTTAAACATCAAAAGATAATCATATTCTCACACATAAATATAATATATATTTTTTTTATTTATGTTTGTTTCCCAAATGCTTTTAGAATGTGAAATATTATCATTTCAACTAAATCAACGTTGTGAAATATGAAGTAATATTATATCTAACTAAAATTTTCAAGTCATTGTAGACTATGTGGCGGAGTTCAACGCTGTGTTTAGTCTACACTTGCGGCCTGTGAGGATCGAACCTATAACCACGCAACCATGACTCATGCAAAAATGCACCTTATTTTTTTATATGAAACAGATTTTTTGTTTTCATTTGCTTTAAAAGTTCATTATAATTATTTTATTACTGAAATCAATGTAGCAAAATAAATAACTAGTATTTATGACTTTGTTAATTTAGTTTGATGTTATAACTTTATTTAGTTTCAATTTAAATTCAAATTTAAAAATTAATCTGCTGCAGCGTTTTAAAAATGTAAATATTTTAGCATAGGAAGCCTGTCGCGGCGCAGTGGCACAATCGAGTGATTGTAAACGACAGGCTGTGGGTTCGATTCCCACTGGAGGAAATGATATATTTAATATTTTCAAATTAAATATTTAATGTTTTCATTTCTTCTCTCTGGTAACAAGGCAAAACGCCGCGTTGAGCACCGTTACTCTACATGTAATGCCTCAAATTCGGCGGAAAGTAAGGAACGGAAGTGGAATGGAGTGTCTTAACACTAAGTTCCCAAGTTCCCTCTGCCTACCTTATTTTTTTTAGTTAAATTCCACAATTATTTTCCAGTTCATCGTAGCCACCGCTCTCTTCGGCATCGCCGCCGCCGCCTTCGCGCCCTACCCGGAACAATCAAACCGTCCTCAGGCTGCCTATGAAAGGAATGCCCGTATCCTAGCATACGATTCTGATGTAAAAGAAGATTCGTACAGATTTAGCTATGAAACTGAAAACGGTATCAAAGCCCAGGAAGAGGGACGTGAGGTAAGCTTTTTTATATTTTTGTCTCTTTAAATGAAATAAAGTGGGGAATGGAACGGAGTGTCGTAACACTTGGTTGCCAAGCTATGTCTGCCTTCCCAGCTATGTGCGGGATATAGCGTGAAATTAAGTAGTTTTAAAATAACATTATAATTATATATTAGTTTTTAATATTTCCGAGCTTTAGCCAAATTCTCGCTTTCAGACAACATTAAATAACTAATAACTTCATGACTTGCTCTGGTAACGTGACATTAAATCACGCCATTTACGTATACCTCAAATTTAGCGGAAAGAAAGGAACGCCATATCTAAACACTACGTTCCCAAGTTCCCTTTGTATCACAATATTAAGCTTAAAGAAAAAAAATCTAATGAAAACCACAAATCATTGACTATTTCATTTTTTTTTCTTTAGTCATGACAAAATTAAAAAAAAGAGCGAAGCTAAAATAAAATGAAAGCTAGACTTAGATGTTATATATACATGTATGTACATATATACTAGATATTAAACGTTCAACTAAAGGGCATCGGTCATTTCAAAGGTTGATGTAAATATTTTTAGATGTAGCACCATCCCAGTGTTGCCTCACATATTTAGACGTCTCATTTGATAAATTGATGCGTTGATCAATATATGGCAAAGTAAATGCTAAAGCTAAATGTTAGTCATCTTATTAGGATTTGCAGTTTTAGTTATTTATAAGTTTTATTTATAGAAATATTTATTATAATAAAAAATATTGTGTTAATAAAATTAATACTAATAAATTGGGATACGGAAGTGTCGTAATGGGAACTGGGTTAACACTAGGTTCCCAAGTTCCCTTTACTTTGTGCGGGGTAAAATAATTACGATACGATTTGCTAATTATTTTTCAATTTTTGGCATTTTTAAAGATATAATATCCAACTTTAGTCTCTAAAAATATTTACCAAGAAATCTTCACGAACGCGAATCAAACCTACAAACGAAACAACTATGAGGCGGTCTTTTACGGCCATGAATTCCATTTCCCAAATACATAATTAATCATTTATTTAAATTATAGATCATCCAATAATAAAACCGATATGTATACTAAAATGCAGGTCAAAGAGCTATAAAGCAACTTGTTTAGTAGCTGTGACTAATTATAGTGAAGATGTAAACTAGATTACGATTACATATATCGAATATCATTATATCATTAACTTTTTAATTCTTATTTCTTCGCACGGGAAACAAGGTAAAATGCGGCGTTAAGTTCCGCCTCATGACACAATATATATACAGGGTACAGTGTGAAGAAATAAAACATGTCTAATAATTGAAGCATATTGGCAACATCTTTATATTACAAAAATTTTAAAGCTTAAGCTATAGTGGGGAACGGAAGTGGAACGGAGTGTCCTAACACTAGGTTCCCAAGTTCCCTCTGCCTGCCGTGCTATATGCGGGATACAGCGTGAAGCTGTTAAAAAAGTATTTGCTTACTCAAATACTAGTTCCAATTTATTGATTCACGTCAATTGCCCCGAGCGGGAATTGAATCCCAAGTCATTGCCGTTGCGCCACTACACCACAACGACTTTTAAAAATATTACAAACGATGACCAAATTTAGTACTAGATTAAAATAATGTATCAACTATATTAAATATGCACATAATTTGAACTAATTTTGTAATTCGCTCCTTCTTTACTTAATTCATATAAATAATTTCACCACTTCTTTTTATATAGACGTTTTATGGCCAGTAAATTATTACTTTATAACAATTTATGGTGACGAGTTCTATAGGAATAACGTTAGATAGATGTGTTTTATTATGAAATTGATATATTGATCTTGTCTCGATTGTTTTGATTAATTGATTTTTAGTGTTTTCTTTTAAAAAGTAAAACCACATATGCAATTTTTAAAAAATGCTCCGATCTGTAATATTACCTTATTTTGGCAAAGTCCTTGTAGCTTTCAAGCTGATAATCCAATTTCTATAAAACACAGCTAATAATTATACGACCGAACTTTTTTTTGAAGTGTTTTTTTTTTAGAAAAGTAATGCAGTATAAAAGTAAAGAACTAGAAAGAAAGTATAACTTTATAGTACTTTTTTGATACTTCTATAATATTTATATTAATGATCTTAGTTCATTTTGATGTGTTCATTGTGTCTTTTTTATAATACTTCTCTAAAATCAGCTTCTCATATGGAATTCCAGGTCGACGGTATAGAAGCTCAAGGTGGTTTCCAATACACCGGTGATGACGGCCAGATCTACTCTGTCAGCTACAGTGCCGGACAAGCTGGAGTCCAGGCTCAAGGTGCCCACTTCCCAACACCACCTCCAACTCCTGAAGCTATCCTAAAGGCTTTGGAACAGAATGCTCGTGATGAAGCTGCTGGTATCATTGATGATGGTAAGTTTTATGTGACAATTAATTTTATTTTGTTTGGTACGATAAACAAGAAATTAAATAATAAAATATCAAATAAAAATACCTATTGAGATTGCTCTAGAAATTAGAAATGAAATAATCTGAAATGCCTTTTACAACGGGAATTTGAAGAATCAATATTGTACATAAATCAAAGAAACCCCAAAACCAGATATTGTTTAGAACCAGCTACTATACCATTGACCAAACAAAGATAGAATACCTTAAAAGCATTTCGCAGAAATCATCTAAGATCTAGAGATTAAAGTGAAATTACCATTTATAGACTAACATTTACGCGATGATTACATATCAAAAGTCAAGCTGCACGATGACCTTAATTCTGGATAGATGATTCCAACACCTGTTCTCAATATTGCACCATATATTCGTAAACAACCGCACCCAGAAACATAATTATATTTAATATATATGTTTTATATGATCATTTAGAAAACATATATGAAATTTGAACTGGCTTCTATTGGAAGCTGCCAAAGCACTCTGACTACTAAGCCATACGTTCATGTCCTGAACGGTTTAAGAGGCGTTGGTTCAAATCTAGCTACTTTAAAAAAAATCATACAAAATATCAAAGGAAAATAGTTTTGAAATATTTTTTGAAACATTTCTGTTATCCACTTTCCGCTGAAAAGCTGGAGTGTTTGTTAAGTATCGGAACTGAACATTGCGTTTTATCTCGTTACCATAGCTAATAAACGAAAATATTTCATTTCCTCGAGTAACAATCGAACACACAACCTGTCGTGCTTGCAGTCGTACGCTTGTGCCCCTGTGCCACTATATGCCCCAAATAATATAAAGTATCTATTTTTATCATTAAAATCAGATTATTTAGCATCCGTGTACCGAGAAATCTGATATAATATCTATGGATACATTTTTAATTACAAATAACAAGTAAATTATTTTTTTAAGTCATTTTTAAAATAATATTCAGATACAGTTCAGCCAGTTTATTTCGTAATATTTACATGAGAATTTATTTAGAATTGTAAGCTTTGTTTCTTTAATCGACGATTGCGCATTTGACCTCTATAGTGGAACATTCAATTTACTATGTAATGTACTTCCATTATCTTGGTGATTACAGGTTCAATTACCGGTTGTTGTAAATAATTGTTTTAAAAATTGTATCTTCCATACACGTATTCTTTATTGACTAGTCAGGACGTACTTGATTGTACTTTAATTCTTTGTTATTTAAACATATATTTCTTTAAACTATTAAAAAGATTAAATAATTTAATACTTTTAGAAGTTTAATTTAAATACATATTTTTACTTATAAAATCAGCGCATCTAAAAGTTCGTCTCATTGCCAGAGCAAACAAATAAAAAAAAAACATTCACCCGAGTGGGATTCGTACCAACACCCATCCACCTTAATCGCGCAGACTTAACTTAAAAATAATATACTTTCTGATACTTCTTCAATTTAAGAATATTAGAATGGTTATAAAAATCGTTATAATAAATCAAAATCAGACGTCTAATATTAACAAATGTGATGTATTTCTAATATCTCTTAGAGAAATGAATATTTTATTTTGTTGAAGCAACCTACATAGCATTACGCCGTAACATATGACCTTTCCTGTTTTACACAAGAGCTAAAGTCTGGGAATGGCTTGGTTTACACGATTGCGTTCAATATACATAAATATAATAATATGTATGTGTATATGAGAAAACTTGTCGACTTACTTAGGGAGATAACTTAGTGTTAAGACACCCAATTGCTAAAGTGCTTTTATTATAAAGGTAAAATGTAAATTATTTAAATATCCTCAGAGTGAGAAATGAACCCACGACCCCTGCAAACATTTACTTACAAGATGTCAACTTTTGAATTGCCGATATTTAAAAAAATATTTAAATTATTATAAATAATGAATAAGTAAAGTGTGAATTAAGATTTTGCATAGAGGCCTTTGTTTGCGAAGGGGAGAATTATGCGAACGTAAACGTGACAGCTTGTGGATTTGATACCCACTTGATAAAATTAAATATTTAATAGTTTAATTTTTTCGCTCTGGAAACAAGACACGGCGCGGCGTTCAGTTGCGCCGCTTTTTTCCACATTTTCAAGTCAACCAAATAAACATCAATGGTTGTATTACATATATTTCTTGTTGAATTCCAGGTTCATACAACCCAGGCAAGTACGGTAACGGCGCTGCCTTCGTAGCTCAACCTAACTTCGCCCGTCCCCAAGCCGCATTCCGTCCTTACAAATTCTAAAAAGCATATCTAACAACTTGTTTACATACGTTAAACTTTTATCTTATCTTATCTTTATTAAGAGGCTAATCATTTTAAATTGGTTTATATATCTTTTAACTTTAGATTAAATTAGATTTTCTATCTTTTTTTCTAGAAATATCTTGGTGTAAACAAGTGTTTAGATACTAGCTTACTCGTATGTTCAACAATGTAAATGTGATAATAATCCGTACTTAGTTTTATATTCCAGTGAATGGATTTACTATTTATTCTATGAATAAAAAATGATTTTTTATATGTAATTTGATGTTTTATGTTTTTTTTTAATTTAAAGCTCCCTTTAAAAGCTTTTAAGGTATTATACAACTATTGTGTTGTTTTTTTTTATTTTTTGTGTTTGAAATATATTTTTTATTTCGCCTACTCTGCCATGTGCGGGACATAACGTAAAGTAAGTTTTACGTTTAATAGAATAACCTACTCTCTGGAACTAAAAGCAAGGGCCTTTAAAACCTTAACAAAATACAGCTTATACAAATGTATCACACATTTGATATAACGCTGATAATACAAAATAATTTATACATATACACCCTTGCAATCAATAATTAGATGTCAATGACTGGAAATTTCCTCTACTTTTTGCTAATAAAAGTTTTAAAACAATTTTACACTTTTAAATATAATTTAACTTTAGCAAAAGAATCTGTATATTGTAACTGAAAATTAATTTCATTATTTCACTTGTTATCTTTATTAATCGTTATAATTGCAATACATATGTAAAGTTACTTTATGTATTAAAAATACTCATTCCTTGAATATGAGTTTGAATATTTGTTAATCAATGACGAAAAAAAAAGGAGTTTAATAAGTTTGGTTTGTCTGTCTGTATGTGTTTGCAACTGTAGCTCATAAATGAATCGATTTCAGTGTAATCTAATTAAGTTACAAGTATCATCAAGATGATATTTTTGGATCGAAGTTTTCTTTAACAAAATATTTTTTTTTTATTTTGCTTATAAAACTTTAAAAAAATTCAAAATTATATTTTTTTTTTCTGTTTCACCCTTATCAAATTCTCTATATATCTACATATATTGAATAATTCTACATAATTATATTGAGGTACACAGTGCTAACTTAGTGTTAAGACGCTCCGGGCCCTATATACTATTAGATTTTCTGGACATTGTGTAAGGAATTGTGGAATTAAACGCCGTGCCTTCTTATATAATCAGGTAGAGTAGGTAATTAAATAATTAGTTTATCTAGATGAGACTCGAATCCACATTCGTCACGTTTACAGTCAGAAATAGCCATTTGACCTTGTAAGTAAAATTAGGACAAATCTTAAATATCAATAGGTAATAATAAAATTCAAAATTAAGACAAGAGTTTTATTAGTAAGAACACAGAGTATTAATGAAGATTTATTATATAGATTTCTAAAGATTATATAATTATGGCACAATAAGTATAATTAATAAGAATATCCGGAGCTAGGATTGTAGTTGCCTTGATGGTTGGCTGAACCGAAACCTCCAGATCCTGGTTTTCCTTGACCCCCAAAGCTTCCTTGGCTCCCGGAGCTGCCTTGGTTTCCTTGGTTGTCATTTTCCGGATGGTATTTACCTATTTGTGAAACAAAAAGAAAAAGATATAATATATTTGGAGTATTAGTATATTTTTTCTGTATACATGAGGAGTTTTTTAAATATTTTTAGAAATATTAAGGTAATTTTATATACTTAATTTGAAATGGTAGAATTTAATAATTGATATTGATATTTAAAATGTTAGTTCCGATCAGAATAACGGTCATTATTTTATTAAGTTTCTCAATTTAGAACATTGCTCCAACTCACCATCATCAAATATACCAGCAGCTTCATCCTGTTCGTTTTGCTTTAAAGCCAAGAGGATCTCCTCAGGAGTTGGAGGTGGTACAGGGAGGTGATCACCCTGGGGCCTGTATCCATCTTCACCAGCGGTATAGGTGATGGAATAGATCTTGCCGTCGTCACCCTTGTAAGCAAACCCGCCACGAGTTTGGCTGACATCACCTGACTCTTCGCCTTGGATACCGTTTGATGTCTCGTATGAGTAATGGAAGCCTAGAATATTATAATACTTGAGTAACGAAAATTAAATTAGGGTAGTTTTTTAAGAGTACGTAATGTTTTATTTTAACGTTATTTATTTTTTTTTAGCTTCACGCTATATCCCCCATTTGAGAGGGTAGAAAGTAGTGTTAGGACTCTACTTTTTATGGACTCTTTACTGCAGAGTGTGAGTCCTTTCTTAATGAATTAAACGAAAATATTGAATCCCCAATGTTTAAAGTCAGATGTTGTGGATAGAAACTTTCTTTTAAAATATAAATCTAAATTATAAAATTAAATATAAAAATGTTAATAGTAAACATTTTAAATTGCTACAACACACGTACACGTACTTAAAAAGAAAAACCATATTTTTTCTTGCTCTGTAGAAGAGATGTATGTAACAACCATACATCTTCTCTAATGTGTTCAAATCCATCTTCTATTAACATTATTTTTCCAACTTATTTCGTTAGGTTCAAATGTTACGATATAATAAAAAAATATATTAAAAACTGTTTTCAAAAAATTGTTCATGTATATTCTTTATTTCTCAGAAAATATCAGAAATTGTATAACATTTCTGTTTAGTTATATTGTTTTTACATGCTGTATCTCACACATGGGTAGGAGGCAGAGGAAACTTTGGAATCTAGTGTTTGGACACTCATTTTTTTTACAAAACAACTCACCAATTGTACCTAACCAAATAACTCACCATTGTCTTGTATGCCCTGATCTAATTTCAGAATTTCAGCGTTCTTCTCTACTTCTTGCTGGGGTCTAGTGTTGCCATTGCCTGCTCCACCGAGAACTCCACTGGCTCCAGGGCCGCCAGTTCCAGGACTACCCCCTCCATAGCCACCATTTCCTGATCCTGGATTACCTTGGGGAAGATATGTAGCAGAAGGCAGTTGAGCTGCTGATGTGGCAGCTAAGAGTGTAGATGCGATTATCTAGAAAAAATATAATATCTAGGAATCTTATTTAATATTTCAATTCCTTCGCTCTTGTAACAAGACAAACGCGGCGATAGGTTCCACCACTCACAGCACAATGTCTTAAAGATGGAGTAAAAAATGGAAAAAAGAGTGTACCTTTGTCTATATTCACAGAATAGAACTCAATATTTAAAAAAATATATTAATACTTATTGTTTTATCTATTGTAAAGATTTAAAATCTAAGCTTTTGTGGATGAAATATTTAAAAAATATTTTAAAAATACTCACCATGAAATACATTTTATTTAAAAATATTTACTGTTCACTTATCTCAATGAATGCAATCGAACTGTACGTAATGTGGAATTTGTATACGTTTTTATATGAAACACAAAATATGTAATAGCATAATTAAGAGACGGTTAATAGCGATGTCACTGGATACTTGAGCTTGAAGGTGCGAAAGCTTTCTATAAAAATATGTATTTGTAGGTATTTATAAGGTCAACATTTATTTTCTTAGTTTTAGCAAAGTATGCAGAAGGAATTTGGGAACATTGTGTTAAAACTCCCGATTTTTCGCTTTTCACCCTTCAGTTGGCATTGCAATGGTGAGACACAATTTTCCACTTTACCAAAGCAAGGATTATTTTTTTTTTATGGAAGAGACGGCAAACGAGCGTACGGGTCACCTGGTAGAAAGTGATCACCGTCGCCCACAGCTCCGTGTAACTCCAGAGGAGCTGCAGCAGCGTTGCCGTCTTTTAAGTTGGATGGGCACCGGGGCCCGGCATTACCTAATGCGAAACGCAGTGGCCAAAGCCACTACTTAACGCCGGTCTTAAGTGCCGGGGGTGGTAAAAATCCGGTCGAGTCTGCTCATACGTGTTGCCATTGCTGGCAACGTGACTCTACCACACGCAAGGAAATGAAAATATATAATGAAAGTAAAACTATAATAATTTTATTTTGAGCTTTATTTTCTTTCTTATGACGAAGCAAAGGGAAGATAGTGATAAGTCATTGTTGTAAATGTAAATGTAACCATAATCGCTGTTGACTCGTTGTTACGGGGAATATATAGCGGAAATCAAGTATTTAATGTTTAATTTAATATGCAATTTCTTAAATTTGGCAGAAAGTGAGGAATGGAAAGTAGTGTATCTACACTAGGTTCCCAAGCCATATGTGGGATATAGTTTGAAACAATAAAAGAAAAGAAAAATGAGAAAATAATGATCTATACATATTACTATGGTGAGGCCGGTCGTGGCGCAGCGCACAAGCACAAGCGTATGACTGTAACCGACAGGTTCTGGGTTCGAACCCCAGTCGAGGAAATGAAATATGTAATATTTTCAATTTAAATATTTAATGTTTCATTTCTTCGCTCTGGTGATAAGGCATAGAGCCGCATTGAGTTCCGTCATGCAACACGCAATGCCTAAAATTCGGCGGAAAGTGGGGAACGGAAGAACACTAAGTTCCCGGGTTCCTTTTGCCTACCCTGCCTCGTGCGAGATACAGTGTGAAGATAAAAAATATATACATTACTATATATATATATATATATATATATATATATATATATATATATATATATATATATATATATATATATATATATATATATATATATATATATATATATATATATATATATATATTATTATATTTTATCAAATTAGCTTTTTATGGAACGTTTCTAATTACTTGCCACATTTATTTGATCCTTTTTTATATAGATTATATTTAATGTTGTAAGTAAAGTTGAAAAATGAACCAGTAAAAGTATCAATATCAAGAATGTAGATCAACTAAAGTTTCCGGATGTTTGTAATAATTTTGTTTGAAATGAACAGTTATAAGCTTGTAATGGTAGGTATTCCAAAATTTTATTAAACATTTCTTTTCTTCGATTTTTTTCTCTTAATTGTACAAATTCACACTTCTAGATTAATTACATATTTGTAAAATCGAAAAGTATTGGTTTTGATTATATGATTCTAAAGATTATGATGTTTTTTCGGCGTTGAATTCCGCCAACACACTATGCCTCAAAATTCGGCGGAAAGTGGGAAACGGAAGTGAAACGGAGTGTCTTAACACTAGGTTCCCAAGTTCCCTCTGCCTACCCTGCCACGTGCGGGATACAGCGTGAAGCTGAGTATTTTGATTATAAGGTGAATAAAGTGGACAAAGTTACATTTGTGGATGCATGTATTATGTATGAAATTAAGATAAGATAAGATACAGATAACTTTGTATCTCACGCAAAGCAACATTTACAAGAGGTATATCTTTCTTTAGGTACATGAAATACGATTTATAAATGTGTTAGACTGACGCTTGTACTAAGCTCTAGCCTGTGTTACTAGTCGCAAAGGTCTAACTACATATATAAGTTTGTAATTGATTGCTTTTTTCCTATGAAATACCTATAAAGGTAAAAATATGAAAAAGAACTTGGTACACATGTAAATTAATTATGAGCGTGATAGTGCCCAAGTTTTATTACGCGGGAAAATTTAGCTTTAACTACGCATAAATGCTTGTATCTTTCGATATACCATAGAAAGATCTATCGCCTGAATTTTTGCACTGAAAAGATACAGTTTGATACCTGCATGCGATCTCGATATGCATGGTCTTGACATGTAGATAGATGGTCAACATTGTAAATGAATAAAGGGTTCCTTTTTTTTTCTTTTTAAATAGGGAACCCTTAAAAAATGTATAATTTAGAATATTACAAACTTTGTTTTTTGGAAATCTTGTTTTGTAATATCCTAAGACCCGTATCATAATAATTTATAATTAAAAATTACTACAATGAATAACAATTTATTGCTTATCACAATTATTTGTCTGATTAGAAACGAGTTCTTAATTAAATTTAATTCGTTTTCGAAATTTTTTATTATTGTTTTCAAAAAAAATATACGAAAAAAAGAAAGTTTTAGGAACATACAGCTTAGTGGTCTTAGGCTTGAATGGTTTTCAATAGGTGCAACTTCAACTAACGCTATGTTTCAATTTTTCCTGAAATGTTTTATCCACTTTGTGTCTGAGATACATGTAGAGTAGGGCAGGGTAGACAGAGGCAACTTGGGAAATTAAAAATATTCTTAAAAAAAAAAAATGTCATATTTGGACCTCTTTATAACGAAGAAAGAGTCAAATTTTCTATAAGTTTGAGCAGTCAACGATATCAAAATCAATTCTTCCCAATCACAAGCATCGTACGAACATCCGTTTTCCCAAACACGTTTAGACGGCTTTAGCATATATTACAAACATATTAAACATTCCGGAAGATATGCACATTTCCCACTACCCCGAAATAGAGTTGTAGGAACCTAGGTACCACTTTCCTAATACGAATTTTTGATACTTTGCATGTTGAAAGGTGGAAGTCAAAGCCACGATTTTCATCGTGTCATTAACTGAGCGAGAAAATGAAAATATTAATATTTCATCTCTTTCTTTCGCACGTTTTTGCTCCTACGCTCAATAAGCGCCAATTCTATATTCTATTCTTGAACCACGGCGTTTAGATCCGTTAAGCAATAATAAAAACAATATAATATTTTAATTTTAAAGTTTAAAATTAAATGTTATTTGTTTTGGTAACAAGGCAAAGTGCGGCGTTGAGCTCCGCCTATCATCAAAATTCAGTGAAAAGTTGATTTTAATAAACTATTACAGACAAAGTCACCAGTTAAAGCAAGTATATACAATTATTAAGAAATGTGCCCGCATACGATGAGCACGTACGTAATTATATCAAGGTGATGTTAAGGTCATAGAACGTGCGATGCGACTTACATACGCTTGTTTCGTGTGACCGAGGAAATTGGATTGTTATTACATCATTTTATGATTATTTTTTACTCGAGAATTAGTTTTTTAAGCTTTGCCTCGTTATGTAATAGTGACCCATTTCTCTACTTTTCCCCTGACGATGATGAGTTATTATATATTTTTTTATCCAGCTTCACGCTTTTCACGCACATAGCAAAGTAGACAGAGGGAACTTAGGAACCTAGTGTTAAGACACTCCGTTCCGTTCTCCACTTTCCTTTAAAATTGGGGCTTTGTGTGTTGAGTGGCAGATGTCAACGCCAGGCTTAACATTTGTTACCAGAGGGAAGAAATGAAAATATGAATGTTGTGCCCCTAATATGTAACTGATTACTATACATTATAATTACACTACATTATAATTTATCTATCCTCTGGACAGTAATTGCACGCGCGATTCCCATTAAAGGAAATTGAATATTTCTTATTTTATTTGTTAGCTCTTACAAGAAGGCAAACCGCGGCGTTGAGTTCCACCACTCAACACACAATGCCTCGAGAATTCCTAGGAAAGTGAGAAACTGATTCTACTTCAATTCATTCGTCTGTTATAAATTTTAAATCAGTCAGAGAAATAACAAGAATGGTTGCTTAGAAATCAACTTTTTTTTTTATACTTTAAATTATTCTTTAAACTGAATAACATAGTTCATTAAGTCATAAATTTATTTCTTTCTTTCTTAGCTTCACGCTGTATCCCGCACGAGGCAGGGAAGGCAGAGGGAACCTGGGAATCTAGTGTTAAGACACTCTGTTCCACTTCCGTTCCCCACTTTCCGCCGAATTTGAAGCATTGCGTATTGAGTGGCGGAACTCAACGCCGCGCTTTGCCTTATTACCAGAGCGAAGAAATGAAACATTAAATATTTAAATTGAAAATATTAAATATTTCATTTCCTCAACTGGGGATCGAACCCAGAACCCGTCGGTTACAGTCGCACGCTTGTGCCGCTGCGCCACGACAGGTCATAAATTTCGTTTAAAATATTTATTCTTAAAGTACTTGTTGTGTCATAATTGCGTATATTGAACGTATTGTATAAATCATCTATCCTGTAATTTACTAAGTAAAGGGAAAATAACGCATTTAAATCCCTTTAAGCATGATTGAGAAGGAGTTCGGTTCGATTCCGACTAAGGGCAATAACATGTACGTACATATATTTGAGTCATTGTCTGGCTGATGCCTGATGGGCATGTTAATATTCGGTCGCCTTTTCACTTTTCTCAGTCATGTCTCTTGGAAACCTACTAGATCCAGAAAGAGCAAAATTATGTTTGTATATTTTTACATGATATTATTTTGGTAAATATTATTTTAAAGATAATAATGATATACCTTTTTAAAATTATTTTTTTATTTGTCAATTTTAAAAAAAGGCATTATTTTTTTCGTATTTTCACACTCTATTAACAAATCAAAATATGAACTCATCCACATTCTCTTCATGGGAATCGGACGAATTAGCAATAGCTCTGTATATAATTACGATTTTACGATTACTTTATTATCGAAGAAACCACTTTGATAATGAAATCAAAATATAATTTCAAATATAGTAAATACGAAATGAAATCAAAATATAATTTCAAATATAGTAAATACTCTTTCGATGGTGAAACAACGATCCTGGTCATGAGTGGCTGGGCTCCAGAATGAGGAGTCTCCACAAAAAACACGCCGTCTCCAGTAATACTGCCTTCTCAATCCGGTCCTGATCTAATAGTCGTATGATGCTATATCATTCTCATAGCTAAGAAGATAGAGATCCTGGAAACTTAGCGTTTAAATACTCCGTTCCCATTAAGACAATTCTTTTCTCCATTTTCCGCTAAATTTTGGTGGTATTCTAGGATGGCTCAGAACTCAAAGCAGCGCTGTACTCGGAAACAGAGCATTACATATTTAATTTCTTGGAGTACCCCTACTCGACTCTAATGAAACCCTGTCCTGTCGACTTTACTGTCACACGTTTATACCCCTGTGCTAGAAGAAGCCTCTAAATATATATTATATTCAATTAATAATATTTTTTTGATCAATCAACAAAAGAAGCCTTAATTGTAAGTAAAAATAACTAACAAAATAAAAAAAAATACACATAAAAAAGTACGTAACAGGTGCTTTAGTCTTCCTCAATTCGAAACTAGTTTGAACAATGAACTGTAACAAAATTATAATAGCCGCCGCTAATTTTGATGGGAGCATGATGTAAAACATCGTTATCGTTTCTACTTATATTGCTTCTATTGTAAAAAACATGTTATAATTTTAAAATGAAGTCATTTTTGCTTATTGTTAGTTGGTCTGTTGGATTTGATTTAAGATATACTTAAAACGATATATTAAGCGTCTTTTGGGAAAATTATTAATGTATGCGGCGTTGAGCTCCGCAACGAATACGCTATGCCTCTAGAGTTTAGCGGAAAGTATGTAACTACTTTCTTTTACTTTGCTACTCTGCACGTTTGTGAACCTGTACAGCGGGTATAAAACTACAAAATAACAAATACAGTATTGTCTTTGTATTATTACTTTCCCTTATTATTTTGTATTTATTTCTTTATTGAAATTAAAAAGTGATTGATGTTATTATACACGCAAAGTTGAGTTCGTAGCAACACGTGTGTCAAATGTGGATAGCGAAGTGTCTTAACAGTAGGTTCCAGAGGGAACCTACGCGTAGGTGGCCTGCTGTTTCAGCCCGATCGCCCGACGCTTCTGTAATTTAATATTTTTGAGATATGGACTTGGTATATAAAAAAGAAGCAATTCACGATCAACTCGTTTTTGCTCGTATATTGAATACAGGCATATTGATATATGCAATATATCTTCTAGGATTTATCTTAGCAGTACAGTGGACGAGGATGAAACATTTTTATATCCTAATTGTGGTAACAAGGTCTGTTGTGGCGCAGGGGCACGATCGTGCGACTACGCGAGAGGTTGTGGGTTCGATCCCCACTTGAAAAAGTGAAATATTTAATATTTTCGAATGATTTTTTTTTCGTTTCTTCGCCATGGTACAAGGCGAAAACGCGGCGTTGAGTTCCGCCACTCAACACGCTATACTTCAAAATTCGGCGGAAAGAGGAGAAACGGAAGTGGAACGGAGTATCTTAACACTCGGTTCCCAACTTCCCTCTACCTACCCTGCCATGTGCGGAATACAGTATTAAGCTGAGTGAGAGTTAGTGAAAGTAAAACACGGAGTGAAGTTGAAAAAAAAAAAAATTAAAAGTAAATACTTGTGTATATTTGTTCTTATTTAAATAAAGTGAAAATATTTTTTATTCAATTAGGCCATTACAAACGCATTTTCTTCGTCAAATTACATAGAAATATCTGTAAAAATGTCATCCTACAGAAAGCCACCACCGGCTCAAAAGGTCGGAAGCTCTGAAGCGGAAGCTCGGCAGGTCTACTGAGAAGAGCCGTCAAGAAAGTAAATAGTTGCTCTTTTTAAAAATTTATATTGTTCGTAATCTTTCCACACTTGTGCTTATGCTTGCTTTCAGAGCAGTCATTTATGCTGTAAGGTTAAAATATTTTAAATTATTTATATTTAATTAAATTACATTTCCTGAGGACACCGGCAATGAATATGGGACATTTCTTTTTTATTTTAAATTTTATATTTATTATCATAAAAAAATAGATGATTAATCTAAAAAATAACAACTATAACTATATATCTACTTTTATGTATAAAGTTATAAAATTTTTGCACTATAATTGTTACTAGTGAGGCCTGTCGTGGCGCCGGGGTGCAAACGTGTGACTTTAAAATCGACAGGTTCGATTCCCACTTGAAGAAATTAAATATTTAATACTTTAATTTTTTCACTCTGATAACAAGAAAAATAGCGGTGGTTAGTTCCGATACTTCCAAATGACAAATATTGAACGGACGGTGGAGAAGTGGAACGGTTTCATCCCGCTATGTTATTTTTTTTATACTCAGCTTCACGCTGTATCCCGCACGAGGCACGGTAGGCAGAGGGAACCCGGGAACCTAGTGTAAAGACACTCCGTTCCACTTCCGTTCCCCACTTTCCGCTGAATTTGAGGCATTGCGTGTTGAATGGCGGAACTCAAAGCCGCGCTTTGCCTTATTGTCAGAGCGAAGAAATGAAACATTAAATATTTAAATTGAATTAAATATTTAAAATATTAAATATTTCATTTCCTCGACTGGGGATCGAACCCAGAACCTGTCGGTTATAGTCACACTCTTGTGCCGCTAGGCCACGACAAGCCTCTTAGAAAACATATATTTTTTTTAATGTTTTCTAAATAAATAATGAAAACTGAGTCAGAATTTTCTGTACTTTATTTTGAATCGATATAGGCTGATAGTAACCCACAAATCATTTTACTGAAGTGCTTAGATAAGATGTACGATTATATTATAAAATTCAACTGGTCGTGTTGTATCTAATTATACTTAAAAAAAAGCTATTGTTAAGAATTTTGTTTAAATTTTTATTGTTTTAGTCTAATGAAGTTGAATATTGATTTAAATAAACAATTTTTAATCACCTTGAATAATATTTAATTGGAGGATTTAAATACTTCCTGGTGAAGAATATCATATTTTGATCAAATAAAATAAAAGTTTTAATTGTATTTTAATTACTTTTAAATTTAGTTAATATTAAATTAATATTAAAGGCCGATGAATTGAAATTTTCACGTATTGTTAATGTAGGTGTAAAAAGTAATAGCGCTACAAGGTTTATAAACATGATTGGAACGTTTTGTTTTAGGCTCATTTCATCATCATCATCATTAAGCCTGTCTCATACAATGCATGGCATGGCCTTTACCATTCATAATCTTTTTTTTGAAATATAATTCAAAATTAAATCGTTTTATAATTAATGATTGAAATCAAATATTGATTTATAATATGATTTTATACTTTTATTTTTTTCAAATTCAATAGAAACAAATTATTAGATTAAAATCCTTTATTGATATTTTATATATGAACACATTTACAAATTGAGAAATAAATTGTTGGCTTATTAATATTGGTAGCCAGTTTGCTCATCAAAAGGTTGTTGAGGGATGCTCTGGAAAGATGAGGACTTGGGTGCTAAGTACTGACGGCTGGCAGCGCCTTGAGGCTGGCCGAAAGATCCTTGTTGACCAAAAGAAGCTTGCTGGCCAAAGGAACCTTGCTGTCCAAAAGAGGGAGAACCGAAAGATGATCCACTGGAGGATCCAAAGGATGATGGACCAGCGGGCACACCATAGTTGCTGCTGGGTACAGAGTATTGGGAGCCCTGGCTGTATTGTTGTCTAGCTCCAGCTGAAAGAAGTAAAAGTTTATTATATTTTTTTTTGTTAACAATCTGTTTATTTAAAATTCTTGTATATAATTTATTTTAGTTTGACAATTAGCATTATCGTTTATTCCTTTAATTCGTCAAGTTAACTTAATTTGTTAAGTGAACTTAATTTGTTAAGTGAACTTAATTTGTTTTTTCTTATAAAATTTAAATTTAGACAAATTAAGTTTAGTATGACTATTTAAGTAATGCAATAAAACTAATTTCACTTACATTGGCTAGAAGATCCACCAAAACCGTTGGAGGCAGCAGCGGATGATCTCTGGAAAGGAGGCAGATATTGGTTGGAAAGAGAACCAGAACTGCTTAGCCCATTAGAGCCTTGAGAGGCACCGAAGGAACTGTGACCATTGGCACCGTTTCCGTTGGAACCAAATCCATTAGAACCATGTCCACTTGAGCCAAATCCATTGGAGTTTTGCCCATTAGCACCGAATCCATTGGATCCCAGACCATTAGATCCGAAAGAACTTTGGCCATTTAATCCAGAGCTTCCAGAGTTAAGACCTCCATTGGAACCATAGCTCCTAGAGGCAGCTCCATTGAAACCACTTTGAGCGTTGTTATCAGGGGGAAGATAGGATCGCTCAAGATGTTCAAGACGACCAGCAGACGCAACAGCGATTAAAGCGGCAACAACGAACTGAAATATAAATTATTTTTTAATGATGAAATAAATAATAAAAGAATAAATTAAATTATTTAGTATAGTCAAAATATATTTTAAATAATAGACTATGGAAATGGAGCTTAAATGATAAATCTTTTAAACAAGTCTTCACAGCAATTACGTTACTGTACGTGACTATGACAAATGGTACCAA
Organism: Eueides isabella; assembly: GCA_019049475.1. NCBI lineage: Eukaryota > Metazoa > Arthropoda > Insecta > Lepidoptera > Nymphalidae > Eueides > Eueides isabella. Next base: position 12,991,319 of record CM032398.1, on the reverse strand, counting down.
AAATATTACCAATTTCATTTTTAAGCTGGTGGAGGTACTACCGAATGAGAAGCTCACGTTGAACTGTGCTTAGAGGAGTCGAACTGACCTAATATATACAAAACCAGATCTTAATCCTGAGCACCGTTCGTGACGTAATAAAGATAATAAACCTCAAGATATGATAGGACGAATAATTAGCGGACGCTTTTTTCTGAACCGACCTCGTCTGTCAAACATTATTCAAGGATTTTTAATTAATTTCAGTAAGTAATTGAAAACGATATAATGAAAGCTCTATTAGGCCTTAGTTGTGGATCGTGATTATAATTGTAAATTCGTGAATAGAGAAGCATTACGGATTATGAATTAGCTTAATTTCATTTTGCAATCGTATGGTATGGTTTTTTGGAGTATGCGAAGCGAGTTTTGAAGTCACGTATATTGTGTTTTGTGTTGCTCTTTGCTAATACTGAATTTGGTTGGATATAGTTTTGGCATGATGTAATTGAAAGTAGACTGAATTACTATCGAATTCCCTCCGAATAAATGTATGGTGTACGTCTGCGTTTATATGCACTAAGTTTGGGTTCGATTCCTTCTGAGGTATGATTTGTTCTTATTTCATCGATAATGAATTATTTCTATTTCAACTGGTCAGAAAATTGTGCACGCCATTTTGTTTCATTGTCTATCTTGCAAAGAACAGAGGATCTTAGTACTAGGATTTTTCTGATTACACTCCTATGTGCCTATCGCATCCCGTTCAGGTATGAAAGGCAAATATAAATGTTGTATAAATTTTAATATATTTTTTTGCTTCACGTTGCATTCTGCACATAGCTGGATAAATAAAAGAAACTCTAGAGCCTAGTGTTAACCAGACACCTGGTCAGAGCAAAGAAATCAAAATATTAAATACAAATTTAAATATTTCCCATCCCCGAGTGGGATCAAACCTACAACCTGTTGCGTTAACTTAAAAAAATATACAAAGCAAAAACTACTTACATACATATTTTTTTTATATAAAACAATTACCTATATAAATATTTCAAGATTTTAAAAGTAATTTTCTTAAGCGTCAAATATTACTGAAGTAAACGGATATTCTATATTTTATTATTATGATCCACTCAACATTGAATTATAAGAATTATCTACATGACATTTGTCAATACAAATTTGATGCTTTTAAATTAAGTATACATTTTTTTATACATTTACTGTTCTTTTAGTAATCTTAGTTTGTAAATAAATTGTATACATGTAAAATCACGGAACTTAAAGTGACCATCGTCCGATTAAACTGAGAAAATATAATATATAATATAATTTTTAATTTATATGTTTTGAGACCTGTAGTGGTGCACAAGTGTTTGACTAATAAAAACAGATTCGAATTAAATATTATGAGCAATGCCTCAAATTTGGTGCATAGTGAGAGTTGGAACGGAGTGTCTTAACACTAGATTTCCAAACTACCTCTGCCCTCCAAATGTGGTATACAGCTCCAAAGGTGGCGTGAAGCTATATATATTTGTGTCATGGATCAGAAGCATAAGTTTGCGACTGTGAAATATTTAATATTTTCAAATTAAATATTTAATATTTTCTTTTCTTCGGTAACAGGGCACAACGCGGCGTTGAGTTCCACCACTCAACACAAATTCGGCGGAAAGTGGGGAACAGAAGTGGAACGGTCTGTCTTAACACTAAGTTTCTAAGTTCTTTCTGCCTATCCTGTGCGGGATACAGCGTGACGCTTAGGGTAGAGAGATTAATATTTCATTTAATATTTAATATTTTAATTCTTAACCTTTTTTTTCTCGCTCTGGTAATCAAGTTAGGCCCAGCGCTTACTCAAGAATTCAACTAGAAGGGGACAGAAGTGTCTTAAAAAATGCGAACGGATTGTCTTAAAGCTAGGCACTTAAGTTTCCTCTGCCTACCCTACTATGTGCAGGTTAATGCGTGAAACTAAAAAAAATGAGGCCTTTGATGTAATGGCACAGGCAGCGTCTGGTTATAACTCAATGGATGTGTGTTCGATTTCCACTCAGGTGTATTAATTATTTTACATTCAACATGCAATATTTTGGAAATAGGATGTTCCCTCTTAATGCCTTCTTTTGCTTTCACAGACTGGAAATTAAACTTGAAATTGTTGCATCCATTTAGGGACCAACGGGAGGGACGAGAAGGTCGTTAGAGAAATCCAAAAGTAATATAGTTTGATGACGTCAAATGACATAACATTGTCGTTGCTTAGAATTTTAAAGTGAAAAAAACGAACATTTATTTGAGGCTTTTCTTGGTATAGGAACACAAGCGTGCGACAGGTTGTGAGTTCGATTCCCATAAAGGCAACGTGAAGCTAAATAAAAATCTAATTATCTAATTATTTTCTAAATCCAAAAATCTTTGAGTCTATCACTTTCGGTGACACTGTGTGCATTGTCTTGTAAAGAAATGTGATTGTGGTAAAAACAAAGTTGCTATTTTGAAAGGAAAAAAATTAAAAATATATATTTAAAAAAAAACACATAAAAATTAGAACATATCAGGATTTGAACCTGTGTCTCTTGAAATCTTAGTTACGCCGTTTCAAATTTAGCCACTTTTAAATTTTTTAGCGTTTTTTTAACACTTCAGACAAGTTACTCGTGCTTACGATTCGGCTTACAATTAGACATAATTATCTCTGGATATTTAATTCCTAAGGGAGACCAGAAAATATTCTACCTAAAATTTTATTTTTCCTCATAAAATTTCTACATATATCACTTAATGCCATTCTAATAATAACATTAGGGTTCCATTCATTTTCACTTAGCTAAGGCCTAAAAAAGTCATAGTTATAATAGTTACTTAAATTAAACTTAATTTACTTATTTATTTTAAAATATTTCTTATAAAAAAAACGATAGTCAAAGCTGTTGTTAACACAGTATTTAATTTAAAATATTCAAATAATGCCTTAGCAACAAAGCTTTTAAGTTTTTTCTGTTAAGTATAATTAACTAAAAGGTTACATTTGTTTTTATAATGAATCTTGAGTCTCGAAAATGTTGAGGCTGCTTTGGATTTGGGGGAATAAAATATTACATTTTTTTAGTTTTCTGATCTGTTGCGGCGTTATGTTTCGTCACTCAACACGTATTGCCTCAAGAATTTCATAGAAAATGAAGAAGAGAAATATTTTAAGGTGATCGGAGTATCTCTGCATTATGTTCCTTTTTTCAACCATGCTTAGCTGGATACAGTGTGAAGCTTTAAAAAAATGCAAATCTAGACTAAGACAGTTCAAAATTGGCATGAAGTTGACGATATATGTTCAGCATATCTGGAAATTAACTACCTCTACTAACAAACGAAAGACAGGAATTTTTAGATTTTAAATGAAACACTTTTAACCGGATTAATCGCGAATATTGAATGGTAAACATTTTTGGGAAACCCGACGTTTCGAACACTTTACAGTAGTCCGTGATCACGGGTAGACTGAGGTGGCATTTGTCTGTCTACCATTGAATATACGCGATTAATCCGGTTGAAAGTGTTTCATTTAAAATGTGTAACAATCGCGAAAATCAAAGACATTATTAGGAATTTTCAGAATTTGTAGAAGTCCACGAAAGTAAAGTCGTGAACGTCAATTAGTAGCCTAAATTTATAAACAAATTGTTAATAATTAATCATGAGTTATTTAAAAAGGTATAGTTTTGATTTTTTCAGATGAATAAAATATATGAGTACAGCAACTCAATACCGCAATACCCACACTCAGTTTGGTGAAAAAAAAGGAAACGTAAGGGACATAATGAGAAACATTATGTTTATATGCCTTTCTGCCTAGCCTGCTGTGTGCTGTCTTTAGCGTGAAACTAGAAAAATATTTATCTATTTTGATCGACAAAACGCGGCGTTGAGTTCCACGAGACGTTCTTTATGCATATTCTAAATCAATTTCAGATACTATACTGTAATTTATTTTTAGTAATGTACTTTGGGGAAAAAGCCAAATGAGGACTACTTGACTCTTGACTTTGCATGAAGAGACAAAGATTATAAATTAGACTCGTATGTACTATTGTACATTATAAGTGGTTATTTCTAATTAATTTATTTAATTTAAAAGTTATATTTAATATATAAAAGTAAGAAAAATATAAAATTTTCTTAAAAAATAATTTTATTTTGGAAATAATTTAAATAACACTTCAATAAAGTGTAGAATAACACTTTAAAAATGTTAAAAATATTTTTAATATTTTTAAAGTGTTACTTTAAAAATATTAAAAATATTTCGTTAGCAAGGGAAGGAGTCTGGAAACGCAGTGCTAAGACTCTCTATTCTCAGTAAAACATTTCCTTTCCCCACTTTCCGCCGAATTCTTGAGACATTTTCTATTGGGTGGATCTTAACGCCGCGCGCTATTTAATATCCTCGAGTCGATCCTACAACTTCGTGTTTAATAATTTGCTCGCTTACGCCCCTATGCCACAATAGACCTCATAATATTTAACCAACTAATATCAAAACATGTAAATGAAAATAACAAAACAGTCTTCATGAAAGTATAAGACATACATACATTAAAATCATTTTTTTAGTTTTCTATGTATTTGATAACTTTTATTGCTTTTTCTTTAATTTATTGAAGTCATCATCTCATTCATTGAGGCCTGTCGTGGCGCAGCGGCACAAGCGTGTGACTGTAACCGACAGGTTCTGGGTTCGATCCCCAGTCGAGGAAATGAAATATTTAATATTTTCAATTTAAATATTTAATGTTTCATTTCTTCGCTCTGTTAATAAGGCAAAAGCGCGGCGTTGAATTCCGCCACTCAACACGCAATGCCTCAAATTCGGCAGAAAGTGGGGAACGGAAGTGGAACGGAGTGTCTTAACACTAGGTTCCCGGGTTCCCTCTGCCTACCCTGCCTCGTGCGGGATACAGCGTGAAGCTATAAAAAAAAAATCATCTCATTCAAGTCTCAGGTCGGTCAGGAAAGTACTCCATAGGTTATCCATTTCTGCATTTTGTTTGAAATTTGCCTCGTAAAATTTCAAACAAAATGCAGAAATGAATACGTTTCCTATAAAACTGGATCTTTTCGTTCCCTAATATCTTAACGCTATCTTGAGATAAATGGTCTTAACTAACAGTTGGACGGATATCTTACTATAAGTTGATTCTATAAGGGTTCCCTTGTAGATGTACACAGTTTTTCTATATATAGTCCTCATTTTGTAAAACATGAGTATCCAAATCCCAATAAAATCGACTCGCATGTGTTCATATATACTTTAATTATTTATTAAATATTATATTAGAAAATGTAATTTTAAATTTTGTTAATTATAGTGTACCATTTTATTAAAAGTTCATTTTGGAAAAATTAAGAATTATTGTTGTGTGACTGTAATCGACAGGTTGTTGGTTCGATCCCCACTCGAGGAAATGAAATATTTAATATTATATTTTCAAGTGAAATATTTTATATTTTAATTTTTTCGATCTGGTAACAAGGCAAAGCGCGATGTTAAGTTTCGCCACTAAACACGCAATGCCTCAAACGGCGGAAAGTGGGGAACGAAAGTGGAACGGAGTATCTTAACACTAAGTTCCCAAGTTACCTCTGCTTACCTTGCCATGTGCAGGATACAGCGTGAAGCTCACAAAAAAATAAATTTTAAAAAAATCAAGCAAATAAAAAGTTCTCGAAGCACTTAACAAGCTTTACAGTGTCCTACAACTGCGTTTTTGTAGAAAAGCCTGAAACTAGAAATTTTGTTATGTATATAAATATTTTATATCTGTAATAAAATTAAATGAATAAAAAAATAATCTGGTGATTGTTTGGGAACGGATGGCCATTTGTAGAACAGTCCCCCGGTATTGCGATCTCTATGTATCTTGTCGTTTAAAGGAACCTAGTATAAAAATTCTCCGTTCCGTTCCCGACTTTCCGCTGAATTTGGACTATTGCATAAATGGCGAAACTCAACGCCGAGTTTTGCCATGTTACCATAGCGAAGAAATATAAATATTAAAAAAAATATTTCAAAATATCAAATATTTCTCTTCTTCAGGAGGAGATCGGACCCACAACTTGTCGTTTACAATTACCCGCTTCAGGGTCACGACAGGCTTCATTTAAAAAAAAAATATTAATATATTTCGTATCGAATTAAATTTTCTAGCTTAACACTTCATCTCGTACAGAGAACGGATGGGAAGAGAAAAGCTACCGTTAAGACATTCCGTTGTCCACATTAGGCTATTGCATTGCGAAGCTTAACGCCGCATTTTGGTTCACCAGAGCAAGAAAATAAAGACAATATTCAGATCGAACCTACAACCATCACAGTCCATTACGTACCGACAAATTATAAAATACAATAGGATCGATAAAAACGAAGTAGCCATAAACATGGTTTATTATTATTTTATAACTGAGAGACTCTTGAATCAGACGGTAATTGCCAAAGTGGCTACGTTCATTGAATATTTTTTTTCTAACATTTTTTTAAATATTATTTAACAAAAAACAACTTACTATACTATACTTATAGAGGAGTTTAAAGTTTAGTTTTTTATCAATATTGAAAAATATATTTTATTTGTATGATGAGGCCTGTCTGTGTGCCGGCGCAGAAGTAGTAACGTGTGAATGTAAGTGAGACAGGTTGTCGGTTCGATCTCTACTCGAGGAATTATATTTAATGTTTCATTTTTTCGCTCTGACATCAGCAAAACGCGGCGTTTAACTCTGCGTTTTAACACAATTAGGTGGAAAGTGGGGAAGGGAACGGAGTGTCATAACACTAGGTTCTCAAGTTTCCTCGACCTGCGGGACTTAGCGCGAAGCTGTATGATGGTGCCCGGTATCGTATATAGTAGAAAATGTCTGAATGAAATATAATAATTTGTATGTAGGTACTTTATTTCAATACATCATCTGTATCTTTCTAATCTTGTTAATATCAGTAGATTTAGGTCGTTATAGCGTAGAGGCACAAGGCTCTGGTATCGAGATAGAGCGTTACGTTTAATTCCTCTCCTTTTAACACGTAACGTTTCAAGAATTCGGCCACCTTCCGGTTCCGGTGACCCGCGCGTATCTTTATGAACAACGATGTATAGTAATATTAGGTACTCAATTTTCTCTTACCTCTCTGCAAAGTTTGAGATACAGAATGATGCAAAAAATGCAAAAAAAGCTTTTTCAAGTCCTACAGTACCATAATATATAATTTTCATTTAGATAAATGGCGGAGCTCAACACTGGGTTTTGTCTTGCCACTGCTTCTTGCAATCAAATTCAAATTGTGCATTTCCGGAAAAAATATATTCCAATGATCCCCTATTAAAATATATATATATATATATATATATATATATATATATATATATATATATATATATATATATATATATATATATATATATATATATATATATATATATATATATATATATATATATATATATATATATATATATATATATATATATATATATATATATATATATATATATATATATATATATATATATATACATATATATATATATATATATATATATATATATATATATATATATATATATATATATATATATATATATATATATATATATATATATATATATATATATATATATATATATATATATATATTTGAGGGAACAACCTTCGTGTTTACAGACAAATGCTCGCCCAGGTGTACTAGGGCAGCCTAGTTAGTGTACTAGGGCAGCCTTAAATATTACTGCTATATAATTATTTTAATAGTTTCTTTAAAACAAAGTAGGCATCTACTTTAAATATGGTACGCACTTTTAAGTTTAGTTTTCGTGTTAAAATAATTAATAGCGTAGGTACAAATCAATTACGCCTTGATGGTTTTTTTTTCTCTTTTTTTACAGTTAGGCTGGCTGCATACTGAGTTAAATGGCATGGTAACATGTGTACTGTAATGATTTTTTAGTGCAAAAATAGTTTTTTTCTAATATTTTACTTACTTTCATTATAAGGCCTCTTTCTCTTTGTTTTGTTTTGCAGAGTAGGCGGAGGGACCTGTGAGTATTAAGTGCTTTCTCAGTGAGTATCAACAGCATTTAATCCTAAGCATTTTTATCATCATAATTGTCTTAAATTGAATTTGCTTTGCCTAATAATATATTTCTAGCTTTTACTTTAAATTGTTGATATGGCAAGTCTAATATCAATAAATTTTTAGAATTTTATTATACATAGTAGGGAGTGGTAGGTTCACGAAACATATTTACAAAATTAAAATATTTTAAATGAAACACTTTTAAACGGATTGATCGCGTGTAATAATTGGTAAATATTTTTGGCAACGACAGGTGAAGACTGCCCTTTATCAGAACAAGCTGCCAGTTCCCCGCCAGCGTTGACAGAAGACCAATAAGCTACCCGTTTAGAGAGACAACCGGCAGTTTTACCATATGTGAAGAGTGTTACAGACAGGATCATCTTAAGGACATCAGGACATCTTAAGAAGAGCTTCTATTAAAACTATATTCAAGCCTAACAGGAAAGTGAGCCAATTCTTGAGACCAGTGAAGAGTAATATTCCTTTGCAGTGTGCAGGTGTACACAAACTTAATTATGACTGTGGCTTATCATATATAGGTCAAACAAAGAGAAGCATCGGTGTTAGGGTGAACACATCTCCGATGTCAAGAATGGGCAATTATCGAAGTCGACTGAGTGTGAGCATACATCGAAGAAATCCAATTATTACATCAGGTTTGATAAACCCCACATACTCGCTAGGGAGAATAGATATATCCCTAGAATGATCTAGGATGGAAACTTTCCACCACCTGGGACCAACTGTTAAAAATTTAAAGTCTCAAGTACACCACTAGAGGACCAGATACAGTTAGCTCATTCTGCAAGAATCCAGGGCAGTACGCGAGGCAATTAAGGAATCGTTGGTGGTAGTTTGATATAATAATTATATCAAATGACAGACAAATGCCACCTCAGTCTACCCGTGACCACGGACTACTGTAAAGTGTTCGAAACGTCGGGTTTCTAAAAATGCTTACCAATCAATATATGCGATCCGTTTCAAAGTGTTTCATTTAAAATGTGTAACAATCACGAAAATCACATTATTGTTAAATTATATAAATATTTTAATAATAATGTGATTATATAAAATAATGACAGCCAAAACTGTAATACGTTTGTAGTCAGCCTTAGCTGTATATATATTCTATTTAGTATGACCTTTTCGTAAGATTTGTATGAAACGGAACTTGTTGTGTATAAAACGAGAATGATTGTAGCTATTGATTACTGTCTGTATACAGTTTTTATCATAACCTATGACATCATCACGACATTGTCTCCGTAAATACAGTGGTTGTGGGTTCGATTCCAAGTTAGAGCGAAAATAATAACTGTAGTAAAATTATTTAGACTCAAAATATTTATGCAAAAACGTATAAATAGTTAAATGTAGAGGGATTTGAACCTGCGCCCCTTGGAAACCGTCCACATGCTCTGACCACTAAGCCATACGTTCTCATCAAGCTACGTCAAAATTCTTATACGTTTGTTACAACTTATTTATATTTTTAGCATCTCTGAACTTTTGTACAAATTTCCGCTACACAAAGAAGCGTTTCTTAGAGACGCGGGTTCATATCCCGCTACGTTCAACATTTTATACGTTTTAAAAACGTATTTTTAGTTAAAGTCTAAAAATGTATTTATGTAGCGAGCTACATTTAAAATTTATACGTAACGTTTGCTTTCCTAAGTGTAGATTATCGCTTTAAAAATAGTATAATCATTAAGACTGCATATATCAGTACAAAAACATCAAAAAGAGGGCAATGTGGAAAAAGAAATTTTATCATAAATAAACTATTTTTTTTATTAAATATCTTTAAAGGATGCCGTCGTGATGGTATAGCGCAAACATCTGACTGTTAATACGGCACTTGTGGTTCGAGTCTCTAGTGAACAAATTATTTTTAATTCCTTACTGAGGTAGCAAGACATAGTGCAGTCTTAATTTCCGCTATTGAAACTGTAATATCCCGAATTTTTTTTTCTTTTTTTTTCACCTTCACGCTGTATCCCGTTCATGATATGGTATTCACAGGGAACTTAAGTGCCTAATGTTAACATATTCCAGTCCGTTCTTCATTTTCCGCAAAATTTGAGGCATTGTATGTAGTAGCGAAACTCAACACCGCGATTTGCCTTGTTAACAGAGCGAAAACATGAAACCATTAAATATATTAAATTATAAATAAGAAATATTTCATTTCCTCAAGTGGGGATTGAACCCGCTACTGGTGGCGTTCACAGTCACAAAACTCAGTACTCTTCAGTACGTCTTAGTACTACTACATATAAGCATTACTCTTACGTTTAATAAGTATTTAATAATTTAAACAAAATGGAATACAGGTTGTTGGTTCAATCACCACTCTAATAAATCAAATCTTTTATATTTTCGTGATTATTGCGTTGGTAACAAGACAAAGCGCGGCGTTGAGTTCCGCCATTCAAAACGCAAGCGCCTCAAGTGGGACCTACAAGGAAGTATATGGGAGAATTATGAGCGTTTTCCCAAATTAAAAAAAACACACACAAGTTGACTTGGAATCGGAAACGAAACAAAACGTAAAGTAGCCTATAGTAGTTGTATACAGTTATAAATAATGTATTTGCAATTAAAAGTGCCGCCGAACGGTTTTCTCAGCTTCACAAGATTTACGCGCGAACGTGATGGCTCGCAGCATCCATTTAATGTACCATATCGAGTTGTGTTAGGGGAGTGTATACATTTGTTCGCAAGTTATATTAATATCTAATAGCATGACTTCGTCCGCATTAGATAGTAACTCTGGGCAGGAGATTGTTTTAACGAAGAGTACTTTTATAGTTGAATTATAATTTTTTCACTGTATTATATACATTTGAGGCCTGTCGTGGCGCAGCGGCATAAGAGTGTGACTGTAACTGACAGGTTCTGGGTTCGATCCCCAGTCGAGGAAATGAAATATTTAATATTTTCAACTTAAATATTTAATGTTTCATTTCTTCGCGCAGGTAATACGGCCAAGCGCGGCGTTGAGTTCCGCCACTCAACACGCAATTCATCAAATTCGGCGGAAAGTGGGGAACGGAAGTGGAACAGTGTCTTTACACTAGGTTCCCGGGTTCCCTCTGCCTACCCTGCCTAGTGCGGGATACAGCGTGAAGCTGAGTGAGTGAGTGAGTATTATATGCATAGAAAAAAAGATTTGGGGAAAAATAATGAAAATCTCAATTATTTATTTAATTTACTGTCTAAGTTACTGTAATACATTTTTATATACAACGTTTAAAACCACTACCTATCAATACGAATTCAAAGTTATACCAACGTGGTAAAAGTACACGATGTACAATATAACAAAGTATACAAATAGGTACTTCTTTCACGAAGAATAAAATACATCTAGCACTTCTCACTTCAAAAATGCTTTAGAGGAGCTTTGCCCGTTAATATCCCGTATTTCTTTCACCATAGAAAGAAATACGGGATATTAACGCGCAAAGCTCCAAACAACATACTAATAAGGGCAAAGTTTATGTTCATTTAATAGTCTTGCTGATAAACTTACTTTTATCGATAAGGATTAATATTCAAAGTATAATAATAAGACTTGAAAATCATTATCACATTTTTTTACCAAATTTTGGTCTAACAAACCATATAATGGCTCATCTATCACATTTGGAAATATGCCCACCCTGATTTTTTTTTTTTAGATATATTAAATAAGATCGTTTTTCTAGAACATTGTATTAGCCTGTCTCCTACCATAAAGTCAGCGCACGCGAAGAAAGTAAGATAGCAGGACACTTCTTCCGATGAACTGTGATTCCCACGGGAATGAGAAGCTTTCCCACGGTAAAAAGTAGCCTATGTTCATTCTCAGGGTCATATCTAAGTCTGTGCCAATTTTCATCAAAATCGGTCTAGTGGTTTAGGCGTGAAAGAGTAACATACAGACAGACAGAGAGTTACTTTCGCATTTATAATATTAGTATGGATTAAAATTTTTTTTACGTCATCTCATTTTAAGTGATTATGGCACCATTTAAACATTTACAGTGATAGATGAACCATCAAAGCGGTGCCGGCTTTTGAAAAATTTGTTGCAGATATTTGACGTTCCTGCTTATCTTAAAGGCAAACTTATCTTAAAGGCAGTCAAGATCTCAGTCAAAAGATTGCTCTCATTTAAATTCGACTAGATCGAAAAGAGTTAAATATTGAAATAAACCAGCTCGATGATGAATAAATATTATATCCTAGCGGCCCGCCCGTGGCTTTGCATGCTTGAATTACACTATCTTATTTGCAATTACTTTAAAAATTACGGTTTTAAGATAATAATACTTTTAAGAAAATATGAACTTTTAAAACAATATCTATACATTAAAACAATACCTATCTATACACAAGCGTGTGACTGCAACCGACAGGTTCTGGGTTCGATCCCCAGTCGAAGAAATAAAATCCTCTGGTAATGAGGCAAAAGCGCGGCGTTGAGTTCCGCCACTCAACACGCTATGCCTCAAATTCGGTGGAAAGTGGGGAACGGAATTGGAACGGAGTGTCTTAACATTAGGTACCCGGGTTCCCTATGCCTACTCTGCCTCGTGCGGGATACAGCGTGAAGCTGAAAAAAAAATGAAAAATCTGCATTCAATTTAAATGTCTCAAATTCGGCGGAACATGTTCCACTTCCATTCTCCACTTTCCGCCGCATTTGAGGCATTGCGTGTTGAGTGGCGGAAGTCAACGCCGAGCTTTGCCTTATTACTAGAGTGAAAAAATGAAAGTTTAAATATTTAAATTGAAAATATTAAATATTTCATTTCCTCGACCTGGGATAGAACCCAGAACCTGTGGATTACAATAACACGCTTGTGCCGCTGCGCCACGACAGGCCAACAATAAACTTATTAGCTATTAATATTAAGCACAAAAAAATATTTTATTGCGAACGAATGTATATCCTCCCTTTACGCTATAGCGTCATGGCAACACATAACATTACACACCTAATATGGACGCTCCGTTTACGAGATGAGGTCGAATCTTCTTCAGATCATCGTTTGTACTAAATAGATAATTTGTTTATATAATTATATCTTTGTAAGGCATTATAGATGGATACTTAACATATATGGTATACTCGTATAATCATGAACACGTAGTAAAAAGTTATTATTAGTCTGTTTTAAATGAAATTACATTTACTCTTCATTGATTATAGGTGTAAATGAGGTCATGGTAGCGATATGCTAGCCTTTAATTGGTATCGCGGTGATTACGGCTTCGATTCCCACTTGTGGTTCGAAATTATTTTAATTTTCCTACTCTAGTTAGATAAAGTTCGGCGTTTAGTTACGTCTTTCAAGACATCATCTTCAAACAGAGCTTCCAGTCAAAAAAGGAGTTTTCTAATACTAAATCGTATCTTTCTATATATGGATAAGACGTGACAGTAAAAAGGTATTTTTTTATAGATTTTAAAATTAAGTTATATAATTATGTATATAATTATGTTCTCTTTTTAGCTTCACCCTGCATGTAGCAGAGAGCCTCTTCTGTTAAGACGCTATATTATATTACTTATTCTTTTTGCCAAATTTTAGGCATTGCGTATCGAATGGTGGAACTCAACGCTGCGCTTTGTATGTCATACGTATCGCATAACTATCTCACCGTTCATTTTCCTAAGTTTCCAGTTAGACAAAAAGCGATATAAATAATTCAGTGTTCATGTAAGCATTACCTAAATTTTGTGACTAAAGTTAATTATAAACTGTAGGAAACGAAACGAAACCTGAGTGATTTCGTCTAGGACTAGGGACTCCCAGATTCCCCCTGCCTACACTGCCACGTGCGGGATACATCGTAAAGCTGAAAAAACTAAATTTTTAAAGGCATTATAACGCACCATTACAATGCCTGACCGTAAACACTACAATCGTAGATTCGATTACCACTCCTGAAAGTGGATTATTTTCATTTTCCAGCTCCGGTAACAAAGAGTTAGTTAAATTCCGCCATATAATATCTCAAAAAAAAAGACATTTGAAACAGAGCGTTTTTGTTGTGTCCTCTCTGGGTTCTCTCTTCTCCTCGGGTTACTATCCAATAGCTGGATAGAGCGTGAAGTTAAAAACTTAAATAAACTTAATTAAATGTGGAACGCAACGAAATGTCTTAACACTAGGTTCCCAAGTTCCCTCTGCCTACCTCACCATGTGCGGGATACAGCGTGAAACTGAGTGTGTAAATTAAGTTATCAAAACAAACGTAACCTCAAGTGGTATTCGAATCCAAGCCCACGTTAACTTGAACTATTAATCACAGTTTATTATTTAAATCAACATCGAGCTCATTCAATAAATAACGCGTCAACATAGAACGTTTATCATTCTATTGAGTAAATAAAATCATTTACTGGTATAAAATAAATAATCATCATAACTTTATTATGTAGTTACAATTTTAATTGTGATTGTCCCATCACAATTACGTCAGGCGGTTATGATTTAATACTATGAGTAATGTAGATGATTCTTATTGATTTTGTTTTATAATTTACATGCGGCTTCGCCTGCTTTATGTTGTTATTATATTTTTTTTCAGCTGCACGCTGTCCCATAACAGAGAAGACTGAGGGAACCTGGGAACCTAGACACTCCGTTCCCCACTTTCCGCCAAATTTGTGGAACTCAACGTCGCGCTTTACCTTGTTATCTGAGGGAAGAACTGAAAATATTAAGGATTTCAATCCCTTGAAAGGTTATCAAACCCACAACATGTTGTTTACACTCGCCCCTACGCCAGTACAGGCCTCATTTTTTTTTATGGAATAGACGACAAACGAGCGTACGGGTCACCTGATGATAAGTGATCACCGTCACCCACGGCCCCGTGTCACAGACGATCTACAGGAGCGTGCCGGCCGGGACATTACCCAATGCGAAACGCAGTAGACAAAGCCACTATTTAACGCCGGGCTTAAATGCCGGGGGTGGTGATAATCGAGTCGAGTCTACCCGTGTGTGTTGCCATTGCTGACGACGTGACTCTCCCACACGTACTTTAATCACCTCTTACGACACCATTAGTACCAGGATGTTCCTATTCTAAGCCGGAATAGCACGACAAAAAACTATTAATAATATTGTAGTCAAATTATTCGAAATCTTTATAACAATTTGATGCCTATGTGTTGTTCCAATTTATGCAAAATCAAAATCCTATATTATTGCAAAGTTTCATCAAAATCCTTTAGTTATTTTTGCGTTAATGTTGAACAAACATCCATTCTCATAAACGTTTGATATTGCTCCTGGTATGATCAAATAATAATACCCTAAGTTACGAACAGACGATGACACTATACACAGTGTTCAATGTATACATCAAGTGTCACTTTATACATACAAATATCTTTAAGTGTACAATTATTGTGTACACAATATACTTTGTCCCATTTTGTGTCCAAGTGTCAGTGAAAAGTGTTCTAATAGCTTTGACATTTTCATTAGACCGCACCACTTACAATTATCGCAAATGAGTTAAAATTAAAACTTGAGGCCTATCGTGGCACAGGAGCATAAGCTTATGACTGATTACGACAAGTTGTAGGATCGATTAACACTCGAGGAAATGAAATATTTTAAATTTAATATTCAATTAAATTTTCAGATTACATATTCAACGTCTTGATTTTATCGCTCTGGTAAAAAGGCATTGAGCGGCGATGAGTTCCGCCACTTAGCGCGCATTGCCCCAAATTTGGCTTAGAACGGAGTGGCATAACACTAGGTTACCAAGTTTCCTCTGTCTACTTTGCCATGTGCGGGATACAGCGTGAAAATAAAAAATAAAATAATTATCATCAATTTACGTGTGTACAACCCACAACCCATCGGTTACAGTCACACGTTTGCGCCGCTGCGCCACGACAGGCCTCAATTTGATTTTATCATTTCTCATCTCATTACGATTTTGTCATTTCCAAAACAGTTTCCGGGCTTAGGACGCTCGAACAGACATCCTTTTCACATTTACTATATTAGTAGATACTAATTGTAGTACATATACAAAAATAACAAAAAAAAAACATAATAAACAAATATTAAATTGATTGATGCATTTACATTACAAAACTTTAAGATTATATCCTTTCAAATCCAGGCCATAGCGAAATAAGTATTATGTCGGACGTGTCTGAATGCTAAGTAGTGTTTAAGATGTTCGCTTAAATATTGCAAAAGATGATTTCTTTGTGTCCCTTTTAGGTACAGTGGCTGTTTGAGGACGTGGTTCATAGTTCGATATTTTAAATAGAATATTGTTATGAGACCTGTCGCGGCGCAGCGGTACAAGCGTGTAAGCGATAGGCTGTGGGTTCGATCTCCACTCGAGGAAATGAAATATTGAATATTTTCGAATTAAATATTTAATGTTTCATTTCTTCGCTCTAGTAACAAGGCAAGGCGCGGCGTTGAGTTCCGCCACTCAATACGCAATGCCTCAAATTCGGCGAAAAGTGGGGAACGGAAGTGGAACAGTGTCTTGACACTAGGTTCCCAAGTTCCCTCTGCCTAACCTGCCATATGCGGGATACAGCGTGAAGCTGAGTAGAGTAGTAACTATTTAATTTGAAAATATTAAATATTTAATTTCCTCGATTGGGGTTCGAACCCACGACCTATCACGTTTACAAGTATATACTTGTAGCTGTAAATGCTGCTGCACTACAACAAGCTTCTATCAATCTACAATAAGGCATTTTGCAAAGCAGGGAGGGAAACTAATCTTAAGATATTTCGTTCCTCAATTGGTGCTCAATTTTTGAGACATTACATGTTAACTTGCGGTTCTTAACGTCGCACATTACCATATTGACGTTTAAGCATTTATTTAAAAATGGTGTTTTATAACACATATTTGAACTAACTGAATGAATCTGAATTATTAAACTGACTTGAGTATTATATTATATTTTTTTTAAAATTTCACGCTTTATCCCGCACATGACAGGGTAGGGACTTGGGAACTTGGGAACCTAGTGTTAAAATACTCCGTGCCACTTCCGTTCCGACGAATTTGACACATTGCGTGTTGAGTGGCGGAACTCAACGCCGCGCTTTGCCTTGTTACTAGAGCGGACAAATAAAAACATTCAATATTTAATTTGAAAATATTACATATTTCATTTCTTCAAATGGGAATCGAACCTACAATCTGTCGCTTACAGTTACCAAGCGACAACAGGCCTATTTGATTTTATATGTAGATCAGATTAGCATTTTAAAAGCACTATAGCAATATTTTACAATATATTACTTTAGCATTTTGTACCTGCAACTCAAAATTCAAAAACATGTTAATATAAAACTCATCCCAATTGCGCTAGATATAATAATAATAATATTATACATTACGTCCAAGTAACATAATAATTTACGCTTCTTCCTACTTCATTTCGTACAATCGGGCCGTAATTACGGTAATTTTGCATAAGCTGAGTCTAATTTGTTTAAATCTAGACGCAGACGATGACTGATATAAAGAGCCGAGGTCTACCATTAATAATTTTGACTACTAATGATTAAGAAGTAAGGTTGTGTGGTGATTTAATGAACGCCTGTACTCGGATGACGGAGCTTTGCTCAGTATTTTTTTAGTAAATAGTATTTTTTGGATGATATAATTAAGTTAAGTTCCGGCACTTAATATGTAACGCCTTAAATTTGGAGAGAGGTGAGAAATGGAACGGAGTGCCTAAACACTAGGTTCCCAAGTTCCCTCTGCCTACCCTGCCATATGTGGAATACAGCGTGAAGCTTAGTGAGTGAGTGGATTTTTTTTTAAATACGAACTACATACAAAAAACTGAAAATCATTTTCTGACTAGAGACTACTGTCTGCTCTAGACATGGTTCATCATAATTAGGGAAAATCGGACTACCCACCTGAGTCATTTCAAACTTATAGAAGTCGGCATAACTTGTCTTTGCATTCTAAACAATGACGTTTTCTAAAAAACTAAACCTAGCTGGATTGAGTTATTGCGTAAGAAATTCCCAGCGTACTATATAAAATACCTTCATGGCAAGTGGGGTAATGAATGATTTCCATGTCCTCCACCACTCAATAATGCCGTAATGCGCGTTATGCCTCAAATTTGGAAAAAGGTGTAGAACGGAACGGAGTGCCTTCAAACCAGGTTCCCAAGAATAAAATATTGAAAGATAAAAGATAAATACCCTCTTTATTATTTTATGATAAAGCCCGGCGGTAGGGTCGACATTTCAATTCACTATTTTTCTAAAGTTGGACTGAGTGAGATCTGCCTCTGCCTATACATATATATAATGCAAGATACAAAACGAAGCTATATAGTGTTTTCTTTTCTAGCTTTAAAGTGTATCCGCACTAAACGAAGTAGGCAGAAACACTCCTTTCCTCTCAAGACACTTCAGTTTCCCACTTTCCACCAAAGTTGAGATATTGATTGTTGAATAGCGCAACTCAACGCCGCATTAGAAATTGCCGACAGTGAAAAAAATAAAAAAAATAAATATTAAATATACCTACGCAAGGATAGGCATCCAAAATACTTTCAATATAATCAATCAAAGTCACACGTATCCCAAACTTTGTCGTTCAACACGACGACCTGAAAAGGTATATAGCTATGGCTTTATGATCGATAATGCAGTTCGGGCTCATGAACTAACGAATAATGCTAATCTAATATTATCTTAAATATTTTTCTTTTATGCCTAAAAAAAAGTAAACACTATAAAGTTGTTACTAATTTTGCAGGTTATATGCGTGTAAATGCAAAAGGTAGTAGGTTCGGTCACCACTCAAGAAAACGAAGTATTTAATGTTTTCGAAATAGATATTGATTATTTTCATGTATTTGTTCTGGTAACCAGGAAAAGTGCGGCGTAGAGATCTACCACTAAATACACAATCCTTCAAATTCGGCGGAAAGTGAGGAATGGAGCGGAGTGTCTTAACACTAGTTTCCTGAATTCCCTCTGCTTATCCTGCCATGTGCGGGATACAGCGTAAAGCTGAAAAAAAAAACAAAATATAGTTACATATCAGAACGTCTCATTGTCTTGCAATAAAAGAATCGTGAAGTAAGAGAATTGATAATTTTTGGTATCCTACTCATGTATGTACTTAATAAGTGGTACACTATGTTCATTACCACCATAATGTGATGATAAGATGATAAGAGGCCTGTCGTGGCGCAGTGGCACAAGCATGTGACTGTAACCGACAGGTTCTGGGTTCGATTCCCAGACGAGGAAATGAAATATTCAATATTTTCAATTTAAATATTTAATGCTTTCATTTATTCTCTAGTATTTATTTCACTACAAACCTCCGCCACTCAAGATGCAATGCCTCAAATTCGGCGGAACGTGGAAAACGGAACAGAGTGTCTTAACACTATTTGCCAAGATGAGGTGGAGCATTTTTTTGGATCGGAGATCTTTTAAAATTCAAATCTGGTTTGCATATTATTATAACATATAAGAAATAAATTACAAATAAATTACAAAAGAATTTACATTTTAGATCATATTTTTACAAAGTGCAAATACAAATGTATTTGCACTTTGTAAAAATATGATTTAAAATGTAAATTTTTTATGTATTTATTGATATATTAAAGTAGTTATTTTTGAAAATTTAATTGTTTCAGTGTTGCACTAAGTTAGCGAAAATTCTAGATTGTGTGTCGAAAGTCAATTAGTTTTTTAATTTAAAAAGCAAAAACGTTTACAGGAATAATTTTTAAATTTCTGTTTTTTATTTTTTCGGGGTATCTGTTAATTCACGCTTAGAGAAGAACACAGCTATTGTTTTTTTGCCGTTTTCTAAAAGACGTAAAACTAATGAGAAAAAAATAAATAAGAAAAAAAATATTTTGCTATACAATATTTATTCATTATCATATTTACAAAAGTATAATACACTATTTTTTTTTATTTTTCAATACATTTTCCCTTAATCCTAGTACTGTCCATTTACATAGCCTTGCAAACTAAAGCTTAGGATCTAAAAAGAACGTGAAACGAAAGAAGAGAGCATGATGTTATGAGATCATTAATGAAGAATAAGGCAAGAAAGACTTTGTAAATAGACTTGAGTATTAAAGTCGAAGCTTGGCAGTACATTATTTTGATACAACCCAGCGTATATACAAATCACAAATCGGTTCACAGCATAATTCGTCAACAGATTGGCTTAAGAAAATTATTATCGAAACATTCTTGGGGAATGATATTCGGTGGATAATCCATGATGTCATTTTCTATATTTATACCGTAACGTAGCTAATATCTTAAGACTGTCATTTAGTAGCGGTAGCCGGATTGAGAGTTGAAGTTGCCATTGCCTGAGCCTCGTGGAGCAGCGTTGGGAGCAAGGTACTGGCGGGAGGCAGCTCCTCCGAAGTTGGAGCTGGAACCGAAGGCATTGCCTGATCCGCTTGATCCACTGAAAGCGTTAGAGGAGCCGCGGTAACCAGCTCCGGATCCTGCACCAGCACCTCCGAATCCTCGGGCTGGGGCACCATATTGGTTGGAAGGTCCAGAGTATCCACCTTGACCAGAATATCCACCTTGGCCAGAGTAAGCGCCAGCTCCTGCACCTGCGCCTTCACCGCGGTATGTGCCTGTAAGATAAATGCCAAGTTAAAGATGATTGAAAAATATTTCTTTGATAAAATATTATCTACTGCAAGTGCAATAGAGAATATCAGGTAGTGATAAAGATTGATACAATCAATCCACGAAAGTGGAATAAAGTTAAAATTTTACAGACCGTAATGGTTTTAAATACATAATTACTCATAATTATAAATGTAGTATGATATTTAAATACCTATAAGTAATTAAAGAAAATAATATACAACATGGTGCATCCTTTCGAAAATTTCATACAAAAACAAAACTTTTTTTTTTAGCTTCACGCTGTATCCTGCACGAGGCAGGGTAGGCAGAGGGAACCCGGGAACCTAGTGTTAAGATATTCCGTTCCACTTTCGTTCCCCACTTTCCGCCGAAATTGAGGCATTGCGTGTTGAGTGACGGAACTCAACGCCGCGCTTTGCCTTATTACCAGAGCGAAGAAATGAAACATTAAATATTTAAATTGAAAATATTAAATATTTCATTTCCTTGAGTGGGGATCGAACCCAGAAACTGTCGGTTACAGTCACACGCTTGTGCCGCTGCGCCACGATAGGCCTCAACAAAACAAATTAAAAATATTTCTTTAAGAGAATGGAACCTTGTATCTCCCTACAAAATTAGACAATCCTTAGTTTCTATACATAGATATATAATAAGGCCTATTAAAATTCTAGTACAATTTAAAGGTACAAACGACCTTTGCTGAACAATTGTATAATAAGCGTTGTCATCAGCAAGGCGGTAATCTCGTACCATTTTCACTTGCATAATGTTAATGTATGAAACACGCATATACATACATTTATGATTACAATGCGGCTATGAAGTTTGAAATTGGATTTAATTATAATACGTTGTAATATTTAAATATTTGAGAAAATAACTGTTATTGTTTATAGTATTTCGAGATACAGATTATGTCGAGGCCTGTCGTGGTTCCAGGGCACAAGTACGTATGACCTTAAACGCGACAGGCTGTGGGTTCGATCCCCCTCGAAGAAATGAAATATTGAAATATTTTCCACTGCTGTACTATTTTAAAGCGGGGAACGGAACAGAGTGTCTTAACACTAGGTTCTCAAGTTGTCTCTGCCTACCCAGCCATGTGCTGGATACAGCGAGAAGTTTATATACAGAGTATTATTTCAAAATAAAAAAAAAATAGAAAAA
Organism: Eueides isabella; assembly: GCA_019049475.1. Classification (NCBI taxonomy): domain Eukaryota; kingdom Metazoa; phylum Arthropoda; class Insecta; order Lepidoptera; family Nymphalidae; genus Eueides; species Eueides isabella. The sequence continues at coordinate 12,969,353 of CM032398.1, read as the reverse complement.
GTTAAAAAAATCGAAGTTTTTTTAATAAAGGCATTACTTGAATTACTAGTAATTATTTTTTTTTAAATTAAATTAGGGAAATGCTAAAGAAAAATGTTTTCCCTTGGGGAAACAAACCCATAGCCGCATTCTACTAATGCCTAACTTGAAATGTCATGTTAAATATTACTATCATTCTAATAAAAAAAAATATAGCTTACATTATTTCCAATAATATTTAAAGTTATACTATTTCAAGATAGGCAAAGACAATTGATTCCTTACTTTTCCCCGAATAATTGCATATTTGTGATTGCGTCATGACTGGCGTAACTCAACACCGCGGTTTACCTTGTTATTATAGATATGATAATATTAAACATTTACTTTAAAATATAAATATATCAAAGTAGCGAATTTACTGGCCACAAGAAACAGTCTCTTCCGAAAGCTTTTCAAGGCTGCGACAGGAAACGATCGCTTTAACTGACCTTTAATTCGACGTCGAACTTCTTATACTTTATTTAGAGTAAGATTTATATTATTCAAGAATTTATTTAATTGATTATACTATATTAAATATATCGTACTTTTATAGTAAATAAATAAAATAAAATAATTAATCCCCCAAATGAGAATCGAACAGACAACCCTCACCAAATGATTAATCATTTTATTTCTCTGTCTCTGAAGAAAAAATTAAAAAAAAATATTTCTTAAATAAAAAACTTAAAAGAAAGTACATACGCAACTTCACGCTGTATCCCACATATGGCAAGACAGGCAGAGGAAACTTGGGAACCTAGTGTTGAGACACTCCGTTCCGTTCCCCACTTTCCACCGAATTTGAGAAAGTTACATCTAGCTATTAAATATATACATTAACACATTGCAACTTACAAATCGTGTTTCACTCATAATTTAACTCGCGAGCTTAATTTCATTACTCAAGCGAGCTTTGAAACAGTTTTTGTTAAGTTTCAAAATGATTTCGCTACTGAGATGAACTAACTCGTTCAATTAAATATTATACAATCCTAATGATGTATTTGCGGAAGGTTACATTGAGTTCTTACATAAAAGGACTTGACCCGCTTAGAGAATTCAAGACGCGATAGTACTTTGTAATTAAAAACTATTTATAAGTCAGTTTAAAATGTTATTTGAAAATTGTCTTTTCTCCGAAATATTGTAAAGTAATCGTGTTTATTTGGGCTAAATTCGAAATGCCATATATTTTTGTAATTTTGTGAATTATTTCTGAATAATTCATTGAATTTATGGTAAGATATTTAGAGAGAATGAACGAAATGAGACCACATACCCTTGTAAAATGTTAATTAAGATGGAAAAACTAGCCTAGGATAATCAAAAACCACGATAGCCGTCATTTAAGCAACAATAATTTGAAGTTAAATGATTTCGACACATCCGTTTTGTCCTGCGATGCAATCATTGATGAGAAAATTATTTCATGTAACTGTAACGTATGAGAAATACTAACAAAGAGAGCATTAGGTTATCTTACACTAAAGAACCACTTAACAATGTTCCCACATTTGTGTAAACATATGGTCATTGTGAGGTTAATTGAGAAAAGCTTTCTGGAACTAGACTTTATTTAAATACTAATCGTTCTCATCTAGTGCGAATGTTCGACGAAACTACGACGAAATTAAAAATATAACATTTTTCTTTCCCATATATATTTTTTGAGAATCATCTACCGGTACACTTAAGTCATGATGCTTGAAATTCGGCGTAAAATGGGGAGCATGGAGTATCTTAAACCTAGATTCCCAAGTTCTCTCTGCCTACCCTTCCATGTGAGGGATACAGCGTGAAGCCAAAAAATAATAATAAAGTATAAGTCTATGAACTCTTTAAGCTACCTTTAATATGTTTTCTCAATTTTGTAATTTCGACTATGCATTGTCTATCAATTACGCTGGATTGAAAAAATATATATTTAAATACATTTTACTACAATAGAAATAAACATCAGACTGGGTGATTAAACTGTGTTCTATTTTGCAACTCTTCCAATTGACATAAATTTCATTAAAAAAAAACAAGCAAAGTCGCGTGAATCATCCAACACAGCGTTAATTTGAATGTACGCTAAATAAAGTCATTATGATTTGTACAAGTACGTACAACTACAGTATGAAATAATTTACAATTTCTCAAGAGACGGTAGCATCATAGTATTATGGTTACTTCACGTTTGTTCCATCTAAGACCAAAGTATATAGAACTGACGTTCACTTTCAGGAATAACCTTTTAAAGGATGTGCCACGCCTTATCGGAATGGTCACGATATTGAGTGGGTCATATTTTTCTGTATCATTTATAATGAAATAATTTCACGCTGTATCCCGTTTAAAGTATGTAAAGTAAGATGGAACCTAGTGTTAAGGCACCTCTTTTTTCTCTACCTATCAAATTTTATGTGCCCTATATAACCTTAATCTATTAAATATTCATTGTATCGATAGTTAAGTTTAAAAAAAAAAAAATGAGTATTTAAAAAAATAAAAGGAGTATTGGTGACTCTATTTCACTGGTGGTAAAGTTTGTTTCATTTATGTTGTTATATTATGCTTAAATGAGACCGTCATTTAAATAATGTAATTATAGTCAAATATGTAATTATGGTTAATATGTTTCCTTTTTATTAAATTATACATATAATTAGCACTTGGGACCTACATACGACTATGACAGTGAAAATAACTGATTACTATCACGAATAGAGAGTACAGTGACATATTTGTCAGTTTTTTCTTTATAATTTGATATTATTGATATTAAAAATTACATAGAAGAAATACAAGCTCAATGGTAGGTGAAACAAAAATATTTTTCGTCTTCAGATTTACTATTTTCAAGTTTTTTTTTCTACAAATTATAAAAATAACATTACGTCTCTCCTTTTTGTCCCTCTGGAATATGCAAAAATGACATTTTGCTAAGATTGTAATGAACATCACTAATCGTCAAATACTACGTATCAAGGCTGTACTGTGGTCATTTACCATATTCATTTTAAAGTAATTTCGATCTTTATGATTATCGCATTTAGTGGTTTAGAATACAAACAGCAGATGGTCTCATCAAGACTAATGCCTCATTTCTATGTTTTTGTGCGTTTGAGTTTTTGCGGGCAAAAACCTAAGTACCTAACAAATATTGTATCAGAGGATGTTTTCTTAATAATATTGCAATAGTTATATTTTGATAATATTTTAAATATATTTATAAATATATTATTTCTTTATTTAATTTCACTTACTTCGAGTTAATATTTAATTTTTTTCCTACTTTTTCAACTTTCTATTTACTTAAGGATTTTGATTTGTCTCTAGCCTAGAATTACTCAAAGCCTAGAAATAGGTCTCACTGTGTAAATTTGTAGCGTCTTCAATCATCTTGGTATGATTTATGACTGTCGATGTTACATAACCATTACAAAATCAATATGCGTACATAAGTATGTCAGGTTATAAGGACTAATATTATGATGTAAACTAATACATGAAATTAAACTTACCATCATCAATGATGCCAGCAGCTTCATCACGGGCATTTTGCTCCAAGGATTTCAAGATAGCTTCTGGGATTGGGGGAGGAGTGGGAAGATGAGCACCACGGGGTTGGTAACCATTTTCGTCAGCCGTGTACTGGATGCTGTAGTCTTGGCCATCGTCACCCTTGTAAGAGAAGCTGCCTTGGGATTGAACACCATTGGTAGCAACACCAGAGGCATCAGCCCTAATTCCGTTGGATGTTTCGAAATCGTAAGAGAAACCTTCAGCGGTGACATCGCTGTTCAATCTGAGGATTTGAGCGTTAGCGTCAGCGGAGTTACTTCTACCTCCGAAATTGCCCTGATAGTTGCCAGCTCCTGCACCAGAAACAGCTCCTCCAAAACCTGACCCACTTCCAAAGGCTGAACCTGATCCTGATCCGCTATAAGCAGAACCTCCGTTGCCTCCAAATCCTGCACCTGCACCTCTGCCTAAGCCAGATCCGAAGCCCGAAGGTCCGGAACCAGCGCCATAGCCTGCACCAGCTCCTCCTCTAGGAGGGAGGTAGGCATTATCAAGACGGGCTGCAGAGCAGACACCAAGTACAGCGGCTACAATGAACTGAAAAATTAAAGATTTTTTTATTGTTATCTATTAGGAAGCTTATAATGTATACTTTGCATAGTAAAACCCAACAATTTTATAGTACACGTTTTCTTTCAAATGTCGAGGCTTAGAACGGAAATACCGATAAGTATAGCTTAAATGTTAGAGAACAGAGCATATTGTTCTTACGCTGTAACTTGCTAGGGGGTACAATATTTATCTCGGCTTTAGATCTTCTAAATGACCTGTCTCTATTGAATAATGTAGTAAACGTTTAGCTATAGATAGAAACGACTATTCATACATAAATTAAAGTAAAATTATAGAATGTACAAATATTTTAGGAATCAAGTACAAAAGTTGTGATTTTCTGATCAATCTGCAATTACTATTGCTTAGAAAGCATTGGAACATGTGACAAAAAGCGAAAACAATGAAATTTTCATTATTCTCAAAATCGAGACCAAAAACATATATTCTATTTGAATAAAATATTTATTTTATACTCGATTTAATGTAATCAATAAAAAATATTATGAATATATAAAAAATAAGAAATTATAATGATATTATGAGCTCTACCTATCATTATAACAAAAAGCTTTAAATGATCTATCCTTATAGACAAAAAATTGCCTATGAAGGACTCGTTGAGAATTTTCAAAGGGCGTCTCTACTCTATGAGTAAGCAAATTTTTCATAGAATTTACTTTTAAAATCCAAATACTCACCAATTTCATATTTTCTATGGTTAGTGATGCGCCTTGGATAGTTTGCGATGAACTGTGCTCTGTATTGATGCACTGATGGTTATATACCCCTTACTTAGAACGCTTAGCTCACTGAAAAGGTATCACGGTCACTTGATGCCTCTTAAGGTCTCGCAAATGTATGTATGTATAAGGGATCAACTCGCGTCGTTTCCATATATTTTAATCTTATTTCCTAATAATTTATATGTTATTTTTCATTTTATTTTAATTAATTTATAATGAGCGCATTTTTGGTTTTAATTTTGATATTATTTTGAAATCTAAAAAATGTAGAGTCGTTGAATTTTATATTTGTAATAGTTTATTTGCCGTTTTGGAGCAGTGGTGTAGTTTACAGATACGGCGACGGTTTTAGGTTCAATTTTCACGTGAGGAATGGTTTATTTTTATTTTTTCACTCTGGTAACACGATAAGGCACGGCGTTGATTACTGCCACTCAATAAACATTATCTCAAAAATTGATTGGAAAATTTTTTACCATCATATCAATGGTTACGATAAGGTATTCTTAGACTACTATACTATATATGGAGTAGAGGGTGAAGCTCTAAAAGAAAATATTTTATATTTAAATGTTATACGATGTTATAATGTTATATAAATATCAATTTTTGAAAGTAAAATCTCCAGTTGTTTAATTGCGGAATAGAACGTGTAGCTGAAAAATGGATCAATTGAAAAAAGGGTTCGAACCCACAAACAGATCCGTTCACAGCCACACGCTTGTATATACGTAGAACAGGTCCAAATATAACAAAAAATATAAGTTCAAATCTAGCTAAATTTAAAATTAAAGAAGAATTTCAAAAATTTTATAAAATTTAACTCTTGGAATGGGGCCTGTCGTGGCGCAGCGGCACAAGTGTGTGACTGTAACCGACAGGTTCTGGGTTCGATCCCCAGTCGAGGAAATGAAATATTTAATATATTCAATTTAAATATTTAATGTTTCATTTCTTCGCTCTGGTAATAAGGCAAAGCGCGGCGTTGAGTTCCGCCACTCAACACGTAATGCCTCAAATTCAGCGGAAAGTGGGCAACGGAAGTGGAACGGAATATCTCAACACTAGGTAGGGTTCCCTCTGCTTACTCTGCCTCGTGCGGGATACAGCGTGAAGCTGAAGCTAAAAAAAAAACTCTTGCACTGTTTATCTTTTATTTGAAATAAATAAAGTATGATGTAAAACGGCAGTTTCTTTCATATTGTTACATTAGTTTGTCAATAACATGATCATGTGTGAAGTAAGCCTATCTATTTTACTGCTAATACCGAATTTCGCAGCAATATTTATAATGATTGCTTTAATATCGTACATTGTACAGAATTATAGTTATAAATACGAAATGTATATGCAAATTTGTTTCATCGTAATATATTTTTTGTATTTCTTAATCTATTGTTCAAAATGATATTCTATTTTAATGTGTTTTAGTACACGATTTATATGAGACAATAATATAATGAAACGAAAATAAATCTTTTTGTCCATTTTTTTTTATAGTTTTAAAAGATTTTAACAAATTAAAGATATAGAAATATATTTACAAAACGTATTTAATATATTAATTTAGTGGGACTTGACACCGTCCTAAAGGTTAACCTTAGTGGGAAAAGCACTCGGATAGATGGGTGAATGGGTGCAGATTCAAATTTTCGTACATTTTCGAAAAATTTAACTTTTTTGTAAGTAAAGAGGTTCCCTAAAGCAATAAAAACTATCGATTCGCTCTAGTATTACTACTCTAGTAAAATAATAATTTTACCACTCAATACGCAAAATTCGGCGGAATAAGGCGGAAAGTAGGAAACGGAAATGGTACATTGAGAAAGTTAGTGACTTAATTTTATATACCTTATACCCTATATACTCTATTTCATTTTACCTTCACGAAAGATTCACCACAGTAGAATGATTTCGTATATCGACAAGCGGAACTTTACTGTGCGTCTGTACTAAGAATTAAAAATATTTCTATTACTGATAAATTAATAAATTCGAGGCCTATCGTGGCACATAAGGCCTGTCCTGGTAAAAAAGCAAAACGCGGCGTTGAGTTCCGCCACTGACCACGCAATACTTCAAATTGGCAGAATATCTAAACACTAGGTTCCCTAGTTCCCTTAGCCTACACTTGCCATGCGCAGGATACAGCGTGATGTTGCGAAGAAAAGAGGCTGGTCGAGACATAGCGGCACAAGCGTCTTACTGTAAATGCGACAAGTTGTGGGTTCGATCCCCACTCGATGGATCAATTTAAATATTTAATATTTTTTAATTTCTTCACTGCCACCACTCAACATGCAATGCCTAAAATACAGCGGAAAGTGGGTAAAGGTACGGAGTGTCTCAACACTACGTTCTGAAGTTTCCCTCTGCCTAGCCTGCCATGTGCGGGATACAGCGTGAAGCTGATTGAGTTGAAAAAAAAAATGTTAAGTATTAAATGACTTCAATATAAAAAATGAAATGTTCAAAATATATTTTGCTATATAAAATTTGAACCCGCGACCATAAATGTATGATAACTCTTTTTATGATTACCACCAATCCTGCGCAATTTAATTAAGCAAAACTTAAAGATTAAATCAGGCTATTAGATTTATTATGATTATTCTAATTCACACCTGCTGTGAGAGTGCTTTTAAAATGTACACACATTTGTATTATTGTTTTTATGAATATATACTTTGTAAATAAAAAGGAATGATTATATTTAATTCACTGAATTTTAATTTACCCACTATAATAGACTAAACACAGCGTTAAGTTCCGCCGATCAACATACAATGCCTCCAAAATTCAGCGGAAATTGGACAACAGAAGTGTTCTACCAGGAATGGAATATTACTAAGTTGTAAATTGAAGCTTGTCGTGGCGCAGCGGCACAAGCGTGTAACCGACAGGTTTTGGGTTCGATCCCCACTCGAGGAAATAAAATATTTAATAATTTCAATTTAAATTTTAATTGTTTTCTATTCTTCGCTCTGATACAAGGCAAAACGCGGCGTTGAGTTACGCCACTCAACACACAATGCCTAAAATTCTGGTTAAAAGTGGAGAAGGGAAACGAAACGGAGTGTCTTAACACTAGGTTCCCAGGTTCCCTCTGCCTACCCCGCCATGTAAGGGATATATCGTGAAGCTGAGTAATACCAATTTCTCTGTTCAAATGTTAAAAACTTAAAAAAAATTGTATTATTTCTATTCAACATGCAATGCCTGTAGAATTTGGCGAAAGTGGAGAGCGAAAATGTATTAATGAAAAAGAATATATACACACTCGGCTCTCAAGTTCTTGCCATTTCGAGATTTAACCATACTTAGTTAAAGATAAGATTACTATCGTATCTTCACTATATAACACATACGTATATTCATAGTTAACGCATCGAACCCCTGCGGGAATTGACCTCTTGACTTCTTATTTCAAACTTAATGTATACTGTACTGTACAATTGAGCTTCTTTTCGTTGTTAACAAATATTTTTATGAAAAATACAAATTCGCTTCACGCTGTATCGCAGGCAGAGAACTTGGGAACCTAGTTAACCTTTTTAATTTGAACGAATTTAATATTTAATTTCTTCAAATGAAGATCGAACGCACAACTCGTTATCAATCACATGCTTCTGCCACTGCGCCATGACAGGCTTCGAATATTATTTTTTACTTATTGAAAGTAAAATCTTAATTTTATTGAATAATAAGAATTTCAAGCGCGATTTATTTATTGACCTGACCGTTGACTTATATATCAACGGTCGGTCTCACAAAACCCAATTATAATAATAAAAAAAAACGCAGTATGAGACTTTAGATTTGCTTTAACCGTTTACGCAACACACGCAGCGAAAACTCTCAATTAGGAAAAATCTCCCGATTTTGAAACATTCATTGGTGCTCCGATCCCATTAGTCTAAGCGTGGTTATATATAGCTTATAACCTTCCTCGATACATGGGCTATCTAACAATCACCGAATTTTTCAAATCAGACCAGTAGTTCCTGAGACTAGCGCGTTCAAGAGAACACACAAAGAAACAAACTCTTCAGCTTTATAATATTAGTATAAAGGTAAACAAAAAATATATATTTTTTAATTTTTTCAAATGGTCATCGAACCTATTGCGCTAAAAGTCGACTAGACAAGTCCCAAGCTAGCATTAGGAAAGAGCGGAGATGTGACTTTATAGTATCTATTATGTTACTGTGATGACAATAATTACGTACATTCTTACTGTTGAACTCTTGAAAACATACGGAACGAAATTTGGTGAAACTAAGTTGTTCTCAGACTTTATTTAATGAATATAATATTTTTTCTTCATTTTATTTTATTCAAGCTATACAGTTGTTGTTGTTGTTTTGGTGTTTTGAAATTTAACTACACTCAAAAGAAATTAATTTCTCAGCTTCACGCTGGATCCACTACAGGGTAGGCAGAGGGAACTCGAGAACCTAGTGTTAAGTCACTCCGTTTCACTTCTGATCCCCACTTTCTGCTGAATATGAGGGAATATGAGAAATTCATTATTTATCCGAGCACAGAAATACAAATACTAAGTGATAATGTCCTAGGAGTTTTGAAGAGGGTAGGGTAGGGAATATCTTAGCTTCATATACATCCAGAAGCTATAATGTAGCCATCAAATAATTACACATACAGTTATCTAGGACGGAGTACTGTTTCCTTTTTTTTTATTGAATGGCGGAACTTCGCCCTATTGGGTAATAATATTTAATTTGACAATATTTAATATTTCATGTCTTCGAATTGGGATCGAACCCACACCCTATCGCGTTTAGAGTCATACTATTGTGCCTCGCACCACAACAGGACTCACTTATCTCTTAAATTTTAAAACTAAAATCAAATTCAATTTTATTTGTTAGTATTTTTCAGACATTAGGTATTTATTTACGAATTCCTAAGACTTTTAATCAATATTCATTAATACAGCTAAAATTAAAAGTAATCATATTTTAGTATAAATTTTGGAAAAAAATATCTAAGCTTTTAAAAAAATATTTTAAATACTCGACGAACTTCCAAACCGTATATTCCACATTTAACGTGAGAATCCCAGGAGGTTTGGTTTTGAAACACTTTTTATACACCATCTTATATAGTAGTAATTCATGAATGATTTCATTTTGTGAAATTAAAAAGTTAATTTAGCGTGTTAATTGATTCATGTGATTATTTTGATAAAACTTTTTGTAATTATTTACTGATCTAGAAGATTGAGTGCCTCGAGTGTTCTTCTCTCTCGACCCCCTAGGGGGGAGAGGGGTGACGGCATCAAGGCTAGAGCCCTCTTGCCGTAGGTGCCATTCGGCGCCTATCAATATAGGCGCGGCTTTGGGGTTGGACTTTTGGGGGTCCTTGTAGTTATTACCTCGATGGTGAGGTTGGGGTATCAGGGAGGATGAGCCCGTGCTGACGGGGCGGTCAACCTAGCCGGGTGAGACCCTTGGTTACCCAGGGGAGGCCCAGCTTGGGTGACCAGCGGCCACTACAGCAGCTCAGGAGTCGGTCGGGGATAGGAGGTCGCGAGGATATAATTTCGCATCTGGCGGGCGAGCGTGCCAGGGCGCGATGCTGCGTAGGTGGAAATGGTCGGAGATGTCGGCACGGCGGAATGCATTTGCAGCTATTCGTCGTAAGATTGAGTGTTGCTAAGTTCTTATTTATATAAGAAATTAGGGATAGTAAAGTCAACGAACTTTATTAGAAGTTAAAACACTGCGCTCTCATTGCACATTAAATAACGGAACCCAACGCCGCATTATATATTATTAATTTAACTTAATTCAACGCAGCTTCACGCTTTATCCCGCACATGGCAGGGTAGGCAGAGGGAACTTGGGAACCGAGTGTTACACTCCGTTTAACTTTCGCTGCCCACTTTCCGCCGAATTTGAGACATTGCGTGTTGAAATTATCGAAATGAAAGCTTTAAATATTTAAATTCAAAATAAAAATATTTCATTTCCTCCAGTGGGGATCGAACCTACAACCTGTCGTTTACTGTCACACGCTTGTGCCGCTGCGCCACGACAGGCCTTATTATGTATTATCACACCGTATAATTAAAAATATTTATAATAAGTGTAACTTTATTGATGTAAAATGGATAATTTTATAAGTGGTCTGTCGTGACACATTGGCACAAGCGTGTGGCTTTAAACGTAACGGTTGTGGCTTCGATTTCCACTCCAGGAAATGAAATATTTAGTAGTTTCATTTTGTAGGTCTACTAACAAGAAAAATGCGGCATTGGGTTTCGGCACTCAACGAAAATGATGAATAGCAGTATATTTATGGGAACGGAGTGTCCTAACACTAAATTCCTGAGTTCCCTTTATGTACCCTTTTCGTGAAGGATACAGTTTGAAGCTAAAAAGGAAATGATGGATATGATTCTTATTGAAAACAAATTTGTCTATAATAAGTATTTTTTTGTCTAGCTACACGCTGTATCCCGCACGAAGCAGGGTAGGCAGATATATATATACATCTATATTGTTACATCACATATTTAGAAATAAATATAATGTACGGATATGCTTATCGCCTACTTATCTGATCGCCTTAACATATGTTTTGCATACTTAAAAGATAGATAACTATTTATAACTTGTTATAAAGTGTTATTCCACACTTAGGACAGAAAATACTAAACTTAAATTTAAAAAGTGTATAAAAATTTCGAATGGCTTAGTTGGTCAGAGCGCTGGAACGGTTTTCCAGAGGCGCGGGTTCAAATCCTGCTTCGTTCAAAATTTTTATACGCTTTTTAAATTTAAGTTTAGGTAGATAACTATTTATATAACTTGTTATAATTATACAAAATACACCTCTTGAGTTTAGATATTCCTTTCTCCAATGTAATAAAAAATCTTTTTCTTTTCTTTTTCTTCTTATAAACGAAACTTTACGAAATATTTTGACACCTTCGTGACGCAGGAGCACGAGCATAGTGGAAAGTTTGATTCCTACCATGAAATGTAGAGTCTTAACAGTGGGTTCCCTCTGCCTATCCTCGCTTAAACAGTATACAAATAACGACCATTTGACCACCCAGAGTGAGGATTGAACTTACAAATCTCTCTTTTAAGTCAGCCACAGCACCAAAAACTGCTTACTGTAAATTATGAAAATTTCACTCAATATTTTTATATTAAATTGAAAAGAATATGCCGCGTTGAGTTCCACCTCTTATCTCGCAAAATTTTGCGGAAAGCGGAGAACAGAACGGTGTGCTTTGACGGTAGGAAAAAAGTATCACTATTTATTTTCTTTGAGTAAAGTCCCTATAATTATCTCTCGAATTTCCCGCGTTAAGATATCTAATGTAATCATCGTCTTTGGACGTCCATTTTTGTACACAATCCACCCAAAAGACTTTAGGGAGAATCGTTTCAGCGCTTACGGCATTCTATTCTCATTATAAATCTGTAACTAATCACTATCTGTAAATCCAAGTAATCTTCAGTGATCTTTGTTATTTGTATATATTAATAAATAAAATAGTATAATTCAAGCGGGCGAAGCCGCAAGCGGTCGCTAGTGTTAAAATATTTATCTATTTTGTTCTTGTATAAGATAAGTATACTTTACAATAATATCAGTTTGTATATGAAAATGGTAAGAAATTATGACTAATCTAACACGATGATGACATAACACGTGCTCAGCATTACTCTAAGATCATACATTTACATATTATATTTACATCCACTCCTAGTTTCTAAGTTACTGTTTCAAAATCTATATATATATATATATATATATATATATATATATATATATATATATATATATATATATATATATATATATATATATATATATATATATATATATATATATATATATATATATATATATATATATATATATATATATATTTATATATATATATATATATATATATATATATATATATATATATATATATATATATATATATATATATATATATATATATATATATATATATATATATATATATATATATATATATATCTATTTTGCTGACCATTAGTCATATCCGATGAACCATCTTTATATTTATAACATTTTTTCTACAAGCTTTAGTAATGCAGTATATTATTATGTGAAAATATATATAATTACGTACTTTATAATAGTTTATAAATCAATTTTCTATTAAGAAATAATAATGTGGACTTAATAACTGGAAAAATACTTAGTGTTCTGTTCTAATCAATTCAAAGTTGATGGCGTTCTAAGCTAAACAATTAAAGGGCTTATGTTCAAAAAATATTTTAATACAATTTATATTTTTTACCCACACGCTTTTGGGTTAGGGAGAAGGAATCAAATTTTAAGACACCGCGTTTTCCTCTTTTTTTTAGCAAATTTTTGAGACATTGAGTTTTTAGTGACGGAGCTCCACACCGTGTTTTGTCTTATCAGAACGAGGAAAGAAAAATTCATTCCTCAAGTGAAATTCGAACGTAAGCCATCACGCATACAACCAGAAGCTGTACAGTTAAGCCGTAACGGTCTCAACCTTTAAGAACCATCATATTCCTTATTACCAAGTTTCAACTAAAAACGTGAACAGTATTACATTTTACCTAAAGCATTATATTTTAACACCTAATAAGTCTTCCTCTAACAAAGCTGTCGTAATTTTCCTAAAGGAGATTTCCCAAAGATAGACGGTGAAGAGTGAGAGCTTTAGACTATACGATACGATTGCTATACGACATGTATCTGTACTAATATTACATAGACGACGGTTCGAGGGCAGACGTAGTGAAAGGGGTTGTCCCCTTTCACTACGTCTACCCTCGAACCAACTCACCAACTCACTCCAGAAATGAACGCCGCGCATTGTCTGGTTAACAGAGAGAGAAAATGAAAATATTAAATGTCATATCCTCGAGAAGAAATCGAACTTGTCACGCTTACATCCATATGGATGTAAGCGTGACAAGTTCGCGCGGCGTTCATTTCTGTCACATAACACAAAATTCCTACAGAATTCTGCGGAAAATGGCCGATAGTGTCTTAATGAGAATAAAATATCTCAAATTGAGGTTCTCAGATAGGGAGATAGGGAAGACCTGGGAACCTCACCTTGAAACATTTAATCTCTACTTTTACACTATTATATGCGAGATACAACGCGAAGCAGCATTAAGTTGCTGGATTTAACGCGCTTATCTCTTGGGATATCAAACAAGCAATTAATCTTTTCGGTTTGTTCCAATACGACGTAAGTTGATATTAGCACTAAATAAAATTAAATACATGTATAATAATTTGCTTATATTACATCAGCAGCGACAGGTTGTGTGTTCGATCCTCATTTAGGGTAATGAAATATTTAATATTTTTAAAATCAAATGTTTAATTGTTACTTTTCTTCACTCTGGCAACAAAGCAAAGCACGGCATTAGGTAATGCCACTCAACATTCAATTCCCAAAATTTACCAAAAAGAGCGTACGTAGATAAACTATGTAATTAGCAATTATAAACATACGTTCAATAGTTTTACTATGTTTTAAATTTAAGTTTAGTATACGTTCAATAGTTTTAAAAAAAAAAAAAAAAACCCAATTGAATGTAATTACCACGATATATCTGCAAATATTTTTTTATCATTTATCAAATAACTTCATGCTATGGAAAAATAACCTGTTTATAGGACACTCCGTTCTTTTTTTATTCAATTTTTGAAGAAAACGAGGCAAAACTTAACAATTAATTCCAAAAATTAATCGTTGGGTGTAAAGATCATATTAATATAGTGTGAGTGTAATCTGATCAGTACTAAACCATTTTCGATATTTATTTACCATACAATATTAAATATCCGTAATGTTGTTGATACTATTTAAATATATTACAAAACCAGTAGTATCAACCGCTTTTATACAATTCTTAAATAACTTGGCTTTACTTGGCTGGACTTTTAGCTGTCGTTAAAATACCGCAAAAGAGTTTTTTTTAAAAGATTGTAAGATATACAACTTTTGATACAAATTTCAATAAGTCTTTTGAGTTGTGATGACTGTATGCGCCACTAGTTGTTGTGGGTTCGATTCCTACTTGAGAAAATTAAATATTTTTTTAATTTTTCTTTAAGATAACTTTGATCAAAAATTCCGCTACTCAATACGCAATGGACCAATTCAAAAAATAGGGAAAGGAAGTATCTTAATAACATTAGGTTCCCAGAATCCCTTTGTCTTCCTTGTTAAACACGTCTTACAGCGTGAAGCTATTAAAAGACGTCTTATTAAAAAAAACAATAATTTACACAAATAATAAAAATATTTAACCAGAGGATAGGATCGCACAATTTAGGAAAAGTATTAATATTACGCGGTGTTGAGTTCCGCATTATAGAGTGCAATATTTTAATACTAGGATCTGTCCCGACCCGCTATGCTTGCTTTGTGCTATTTTTTTCTATTTTACATATTTTTTACTTAACGTTTTTTTTATGAAATAAGGTTAAATATCTTATAGAATGAAAAAAATAAATATTTTCGATAAACGAGATTGTTTTCAAAGCAATATTTAAAACCTTGATATTATTATAGGCTTAATCTCTTTGAAATTGTTTCGAACGATCATATAAATGTCGGAGGGTACATTAGTATTTTTATGTAATGCGATCATTTTTTATTTTTATTAATATTTTATTGCTTTGCATATCCTTTTGTATTATTTATGAAGTTAAAAAACTAAGTAGATGAGTAAAGTTAAATTGTTTTTCTATATATTTTTTATTTAAAATGAGCTTTGCAGTATCCTGCACTTAACAGAGTAGACAGAGGGAGCCTGGGAACCTAATGTTAAGTCATTCAGTCCACTTTTGGCATTGCGTGTTGTCGCACGGAACTCAACGTTGGGCTTAGCCTCGCTACCAGAGTGAGTGATTTCATTAGTCCGAGTGAGGCAGTAGTATTTTTTTTTTAATTTTTATCTTAAATTTAGCTTCACGCTGTACCCCACGAGATAAGATTACCCCGAACCGATTACTTAAGAAGTATATACTACATGTTGAGTGGCGGAAATCAACGCTGCGCTTGTAGAACCCATACATCATAGTAGTATTTAATTGTGTCACAATAGACACAAATAAAATACTACTTGACTACCAATAATGAACACTGCTTCAAATCATTTTAGCTATCATTATAAATAAATTCGACAGTTTTGAGTTTGATTCTCACTAGTACAAATCAAATATTTTTATAGTTAATAATTTGATAATAAGAAAAAGCGCTGCCCTAGGTCGAATGACACTTAATTTTTTGAATAGAAAGTGAGAAACGTAGTGACTTACGTAGTGACGTAACCTTTGCCTGCCCTCCTATGTATGAGATAAAACGTAAAACTAATAAATTTTCTTTATATGATCGACTAAAAACTATATATTATCAATTCTGCACCATACTCGTAAATAATTTCAACATGCCAGTAATAGCGGCGAGCCTCACGCCTCCACAGCTCAATAAAATCAGATTGGTTGCCGCAAGCGACTACTGCTCAACACTGTGGTAGAATTTAAAGTTCATACTACAAAGTTAACGAAATGATCCATGTTTTGTTTATTTATGTACTTAAATAATTATTGTTTATATAGAGGCCAGTAAAGTGATAAATAGTGGGCTCGATTCCCGTTCAAGATAAAATATTCAAAATTATCATATTTATACACAGTTAATTTTTATATTTTTACGTCAGTTAAACGCAATGCGTTTATAATTCGGCAGAAAAATTGAAACAAAAGTGTATTAATGGAAACGAAATGTCTCAAGACTAGGTTCCCAGGTTCCCTCTCTGGTATTTGTGGGATACGTCGTGATAGAACGTGCAACCGCGTGCAAACCCAAAACATTACAACTCAAATTTCCAATTAATTGGTAAAAAAAATAAAGCTTTAAATAAAATTCCCATTTTTAGTTATTTTTTTTTATCATTAAATACAATTTAATTATACTTTAGTACACCTAATTACAATTAAAGACGATTTGAAGGTAACACCGCTCACGTAACAAGGGCGGGTCACGCGATCGAATTCTTTGACGTGAAAAAATGTGGTCGAGGTTAACCGTATAAACATCATATAGTTTGTGTGTCTGAATGAGCTTTTAGTAGGAACTACTGATTAGAATATGAACTTTTAAGTTTTTTATTTTTTTAAAAAACCAGCCGTGGCACAGGGGCTCAAGAATGTGACTGTAAACGACAGGTTTTGGGTTCGATTCCTCGAAGCGGTTAATAATTTAATATTTTCAAATACAACATTAAATAATTTAATTTCTTCGCTTCGGTAACAAGGTCAATCGCGGCGTTAAGCTCCGCCGCTATACACAAAATGTTTCAAACTCGGCGGAAAGTGGAGAACGGAATGGAGTATAGTAACACTACCTACCATGTGCGTTCTGCCTGCCATGTGTGAAGCTATTGTAATTTATTGCATCAAGAAGCTTAAAGCTATGATAGTATCATTATAATATCGGTCACTATAATCAATTTTATGTAATGGCTTGTTAGCATTTTGGTGTTTTTGATTCAACAATACATAAACTGAGATTAAATGTCAAAATGTATGATGCTATAGATGACTCATGTTCGAAGTAGACTACATAAATATCTAAATAAAATCTAGAAATATTATATCCGTCATGGCAGAGCAGTACAGTTGTTTGAATGTAGATGAGACGGTTATAGATACGATTCACACTCAAGAAAATGGTTATATTTATACTCTACTCATGCTCTCCAGCTTCACGCTGTATTCCGCACACGGCAAGGTAGACAGAGGGAACTTGGGAACCTGGTGTTAAGACACTCTGTTCCGTTTCCACCATTTCCGAAATTTAGGTGTTTATGTTGAGTGAAAAAATTAAAACATTAAATATTTAAATTGAAAATATTAATTTTATTTCCTCGAATGGGGATCGAACCCACAACCTACAGCCACATGCCTGCGCTTCGTCGCACCAATGGGCTTATATTTAATTATATTCAAGTATACCAAGTGTAGAGTTGCAAACACAGCGGTTGTGGATTCGATTGCCGCTTGAGGGGATGAAAAAAATGATATTTTCACTATCTTGTCCCAAGACAATTTCTTTTCCAAGAAAAGAAGCGAAGCGCGGCGTTTAGTTCTGTTTCTCAACACGCAGCACCTTAATATTTCTGTGGTAAGTTAGGACAGAAAATACCTTTGTCTAAAACGTTTTATGTGAGATATAGTGTGTAGCAAAATAATCTGGTAAAAATATGGTCTACTTAACACGCATTCTCTAATATTGGAGAATGCGTGTTAAGTACTGCATTCTCCATTCGTGAAAAGTGGACAGCGGAGTGTTTTAGCATTAGTTTTCCTTTGTCTATCCTGCTATACGGGAAAGTGCGTGAAGCTCCATTTTTTATACCTATATAAGATTTTTTCTATGTATTCAAAAAAAAAATCTTTTTATATCTTATGGTATACAAGCGACCTTGTTCTTTATACCAAAAAAAAATATCATTACATTTGACATTCATTTATTTTGGAATGATCATCACGATTGTTATATTACGAGAATCGCTTTAAAAAGGTTAGTATAGCGTTCGAGGCTGACCTTTCTCTGTGTATGTAATCTTAGCATTTTTTTTTACCTTCACGCTGTATCCCGCAATTGGCAGGTTAGGCAGTGGGAACCTTGTCTTAAGAAATTCCTTTCCTATTTAGATATTTTTCGCTGAATCTGAGACAAAGTGTGTTGAGTGGTGGAGTTCAATGTCACGCTTTGCCTTGTTACCAGAGCAAAGAAATTAAAATATTAATTAATTCATTTTCGTAAGAGGGAATCGAACCCACCACCTGACTCTTACCTGACATGGTACACGTATGTGTAATAAAATTCCAAAAGTAATTTTAAATTATCCATTTCAAAAATTTAAGTGAAAGTTAAAAATATATTGGTGGGCAAAGCATATTATTGTATTCAAGAATATTACCATGATAAGAATGCGTGGGATTAAACGCTTTTAGCACTCACTCAAGAAGCCAACTATGTTGTAATTTACTTTAATTGATATTTTGAAAAGAGCAACTCTTGAGTTTGTGGCCAGCTCTTCTTGAGCCGGTGGTAGCTTCCTGTAGGACTGACACTACAGCTGACACTTCTATGTAACTTGACGATTCAAAAGTGCTTGTAATGGCCTATTTGAATAAAGGATATTTTGATTTGATTTGAATCTGTCGCGTTTAGATACATTTGCTTTTAATTAAGATAATACTCAAGAATTTACCGAGTTACATATTAAATCGTGATAATAATAATAATGATAGCATGAACGATAATATTATAAACAAGGAGACTTGTGACTGCAAACGAGATAAATTGTGGGTTTGATCACCATTTTAGGATATGAAATATTTAATCTTTTTATTTCTTCGATCTGTTAACAGGGCTAAGCGCGGCGTTGAGTTACGACACTAAGCACGCAATGTCTTAACACTAGGTTCCCAAGTTCCCTCTACCAAACCTGCTAAGTAAGGGATTCACCGAGAAACTGAAAAAAATATGTAATCTATCATTATTTAAATTTGTTCAAACATTTGTAATTAATTTGCTCTTTGTTTTAAAACGTGAATCACGATTTTATGTGATTAATGAAAGTGTAAATTTTTGTTTGTATCATAAATTAAGCTATAAATCTGTTCTTGTTTGTTTGAACAGTTCCCATCACATTATCAAGCATATACTTACTACAAGCATATACTAGCTCTGAAGAACCAAGTATCAAAACACTCTGTAACACGCAAAGTCTTTCAGCCATTGCGATGGAGTGGCGTAACTCAACACTGCGATACGTCTCACCAAAATAAAAAAAAAATTAAACATAACCATATTAAATAAATAAAAAAAAAATTATAAATATTGCATTTCAGTCATTATGCTATTGTGATCTCTTAAATATTTTTTTCAAATATATTTAGTTTCACGCTGTATCCCGCACATGGCGTGATTGGCAGAGGGAATCTGGAAACCTAGAGTTAAGACACTCCGTTCCTATCTTCACTTTCCGTTGATTTCGAGCCACCAGTTCTCCCACTTTGAGTGGCGTAACTCAACGCCGCCCGTCAGGTAAGTAACGTTCTCACGAACACATTACTAAACTAATATAAATAATCAAATGTACGCAATTAATTTAACTTAATTATACCTAATATGGCTATACAATGGTAGCGCTTTTGGCGTTTGTCCAAGCATCTTATATCTTGTGGAAAGTACTCAGAACTTATATAGAATCCTAATTACGCGTAGATTTTTATTTTATCATCATTTAAAAATAGTGAGATGGCTCTTAGTTCAATATTCAGTTGGGAAATGATAGATATATATTTTTTTTATGGAAAGCCAGTTGTAGCACAAGTGATTGTAAACGTGACGTATTGTGGATTCGATTTCCACTTGAGGAAATAAATAATGAATTTCAAGAATAATCAATATTTGAATCAAGGCAAAACGCGACTTGGTGTTCCGCCACTCAACACGCAATGCCTCTAAGTTTGGCAGAAAGTGGGGAACGAAAGTGGAACGGAGTGTCTTAACACTAGGTTCTCAAATTCTCTATGCCTACTCTGCCATGTGCGGGATACAGCGTGAAGCTGATCATTGATTGGCTCTCGTAATTAGGCAAAGCGTGGCGTTAAGTTCCGCCTTCAGAATTTATCGAAAAGTGGGAAACTTAAATGTCTCCATGGGAACTTGTCTAATAACATTTGAACATTACTTAATAAAAACAGATGCGCGTGCGCAACTTTTGAAACAAACAAGCATATTATTAACAAGAGAAAGGAATTCATACTTAACATGTACTCGCACGAGTACATATCTATATTACATTATTATATTTAAAACAACGCGCATATTTCAAATTATTACGTTAAGTCTTATATTATTCTTTCTTTCTTACTTTCTCAGTTTCACGCTGTATCCTGCACGAGGCAGGGCAGGCAGAGGGAACCCGGAAATCTAGTGTAAAGACACTCCGTTCCACTTCCGTTCCCCACTTCTTATATTATTGGTAATATCTATTCATCTAAAGTAGTGATGCACTGTTACTGTGACAGTTATAGGATCGATTTCTACTTGAGAAAATGAAATATTTAATATTTTTATTTCATCACTTCGGTAACAAGGAAATACTTATGGTAACGGAGTATCTTAACCCTAAGTTCCCAAGTATCCTCAAGTATCCTCTACTAATCTGTCAAGTCTAGAGTATAGTGATACTCTGCTTCACGCTTTATCCCACATACGGCAGGGTAGGCCGAGGGAACTTGGGAACCTAGTGTTACAACACTCCGTTCCACTTCCGTTCCTCACTTTTCGCCAAATTTGACACAATGCGCGTTAAATGGCGGAACTCAACGTCGCGCTTTGCCTTGTTGCCAGAGTGAAAAAAATGAAAACATTAAATATTTAGTTTGAAATTATTTCATTTCCTCGAGTGGGGATCGAACCCACAACGTCGTTTACACGTGTTACTTGTATAGAAGCCAAAAGAAACGTTATTTATTTACTTCATCATAAACACAATATTACTTTTTGCTACAATCAATATATAGTTAGTTAAGTTCTTTGAGTATTTCATTCATGACTGTGCAATTGTGACCTGAGAAAATGTAAAAGGTCAACAGTTGTTTATATTACGAAGAAATTAGTTTTGTTTCGTATCCTTTATTGTATCCGCTTAAACCGAACTTGGATGATTTATCTACTTATATAAAGACATCCGGTTCTGACGATACTCTAAAAATTAAATTATACTATAATTGGAAATTTTAAATATCTTTATTTTCGAAAAAGAGGAAACACAAGTAAGCCTTAATGAAAATGGAGTATGAATTAGGTTCCCAGGTTCCCCCTACTACGCGAAAGTTAAAATAACAATTATGAAATTTCGCAAGAACTGTGAATTAACATTAAAAAGAAGGGGAAATACAGATTTTTTTTATATAAATACTACATATAACCATTTTTACAAGCTAATAGACGATTTCGAATAATTGCTTTAGCAATAACTTTATAAAACGTAGTGGAATTTGCACCTACGCCTCTTGGAATCCGTTCAATCTTGGACTACATTGAAATATTTCATACATTTACTAAATAAATTATTTTCTTTCCTCAGTGTGGATTAACAATTTAAAATTAATTGAAAAAAGCTTATAATTGTAATTAATTCCATGAAGACATTAAATTTTTTGAAAGTCCGGCCGACTTGTATTGTTTTTTATTTTACAACTTAAAATCCACTCAAACCAAATCGTAGGAGTCATAATCAATTAACGTAATTTACGAAGTGGTCTTTTTGATCTTCCTTGCTTGATCTGCCTTCCTTTATCTTCGTAATATCTACTTCATTCGGTCTTCATCGTTTGCTCAGTTTTTTTTTTTATTAAAAGTCACATTATACCAGTATAAGATATTTTTTCCCCACTGGAAAACGGACTGGTGGGGAACGGAAGTGGAACGGAGTGTCTTAACACTAGGTTCCCGGGTTCCCTCTGCCTACCCTGCCTCGTGCGGGATGCAGCGTGACGCTAAGAAAGAAAGAAATATATTTTTTTTATTTAAGCACCAAATTAAGAAACTAGTAGAAAAACCAAACCAAAAATAATTTATTCTTCTTCAAAATCGAATTCACATCCACCGCGTTTACAGTTAAGCTCTATGGCACTACACAACGACAGCCTCAAATAAATGTAACGTACGTACGTACATATCATCATACATTAAGTAAATTCAATATTCAAATAAGAGCAATTACCGCGACGCAAGAACATAAAATGCAAACAATTTTAATTATATTCGTGATCGTTAAATGTTCTTATCTATTTTAATGAGGCCTTCCTTTCATCTTTGCGTATAAGTAATTAAAGTTTTAAACGTTTAAAATGATCTTCTTCTGTATATTATGAAGAGGCCTATATTACAAAGAGGCCAGTTGTAGTGCATGGGCACAAGCGTGCGTGCGTCTATAAGCAAAACTGTGGGTTCGATCCCCATTCGAGGCAACTAATAATTTAATATTTTCATTTTTTTCAGTTCTAACAAGGCAAAGCGCGGCGTTGAGTTCCGCCACTTAACACGCAATGCCGTAAATTCTGCAGAAAGTATATAACGGGACAGATATTAGGTTGCCAAGCTTACCTCCGTCTACCTTGCCACGTGCGGTACTCCGCAGGGTGATGCCTTAAAAAATTAAGCGATGAGAGTACGGTTAAAATTATGCGTCATTATTAAATATTATAAATTATTCATTATTAAACTTCCTGATTTGAGATACTATAAACGTTATTTTCTTTTTTTTTTACGTTCGACTTAATTCTTAATTATTAAATGATATCTCTTGATTGTCTTTTTTCTCAATATTTATTTCATTACCTGAAAACAAAGCGTCTACATTCATCTTTTTTAAATAATGTATAGAAAATTCTCTATGATACTCTTCTTTGACATGAGATGTTTAATAACCTTTATAGAACCAACGGACCAGATTTTATAACCCTTATATAACTCAAAAAGATAAGATCTTAGCTTATTCAGAAGCTAAGATCTAATCATTTTGAGAAAATATTAAAAAAAAATGAGCCCGTGCCTCTTAAGAATAGTTAAAGAATTATCCAAGAGATGCAGCTATGTTCAACTTTTAATATGTTTTCTTCAACTAATATATTTGTCAAGGCCTGTCGTGGCGCAGCGACACAAACGTGTGAATGTAACCGATGGATTGCAGGATCGATTCCCACTCGGGGAAATGAAATATTTAATATTTTCAATTTAAATATTTAATGGTTTCACTTCTTCGCTCTGGTACAAGGCAAAACGCGGCGTTGAGTTCCACCACTCAACACGCTATGCCTCAAAATTCAGCGGAAAGTGGGGAACGGATGTGGAACGGAGTGTCTTAACACTAGGTTCCTAAGTTCCCTCTGCATACTCTGCCATGTGCGGGATACAGCTTGAAGCTGAGTGAGTGAGTGAGTAATATATTTTTTTGTCTAAATAAAGAAATTTAATAATATCAATAAAGCGTTCATCAAAAGAATGATTATTTCGAGTCCGTAAGTCTAAGAAAATAACCCATCTAAATTTATCGTAACACGAGTGGACATTCAAGGATTTGTATCAATATTCAGTAATTAACGCATCTCAACATAATAATGTATCTTTACGACTGCAACTTGGCAACCTCAATTATATCGATTATCTGGAACTCAAAGAATATTAACGTAGAAATGGAAGTGTCATTAATTTTACTGCAAGACAAGGAGCTGGTAGCTTTGCCAAACAGTTTTGTATACAGTTTCACGCTTTTTCACGCTTAGCAAGCAGAGGGAAAACGACACAGCAGGTGTTAACACTTTATTCTACACTTTCTGAATTTCAAACTTTCTTTCTTCTTCTATCCAATATTTGGAACTTTGTGTTTTTACTGCTGGAATTCAACCCCATCCAATGTCTATCAGAACTGTAAAATGATAGTAATTTAAATAAAATTAATTAGAATTTAGCAAGAATCGATTCCACAACTGTAGCGTTCCAAGTAAAACTTTACGTTACACCATGGAAGCCTCAATAACATCACCTGTGTGTCCGAATATCCTGGCGATAAATTTGAGAACTGAACCACAAAGAAATCACTTGGTCAATCCCAATATCATTTGTATCGAAGAGCTCCATTTTGTCACAAAATCATTTCAGAAATCGGAGAACGAAGTGTCTTGACACTAAATTTTATCTATATATTTGGTTGTTATGATACAAGCACAAGTATGCAACTGTAGTCGTAACAGATTGTAGGTTCAATTCCGAACTCCGCAACTCAATTCGCAACGCCTCAAATTCCCATACATTGTAAACTTAAAATCTTTTAGTAGCAAAATCCAAATTCATACTATCCTGACCAGACCAAAGGAACCAGATACCACTTGCACTAAAATCGATACTCAGTACGGTGATGGAAAGTTGTACAAAAGGTCACGGGGGTACAAGAATTGCACATTTCTTAAGCGTTCAGCTAGCCTTAATGCATCTATATATCAATGCTATAATTCTTGCATTCCGCGTAATATAAATGAGTAATTTGTTTCTTAAGTAGATAAATATTTTGAGATATCTGCGTTGGCGCGTTTTGCAATGATCTATATTCATGGTATTAATGGAGACAGTGGGGTGGGGGCATGAGTCCAGCGCTAGCCCCGACCCAGCCCGCCGTTGAAGGGAGTTTAGGAAAAACCTTAGGCCGCCCTGAAGGCGACGTTGGTCCGCAACAGGCGATTAATAGCAAATATGCGCGAGTATTCCTCTGGCGTCTCTTATATATTATAGGTGAAAAAGGTTTCCGCTGAGTTTTAGTGGGTAGGATCGAACTCTCTGGTCTCATATTACCGCTCTCCAATTTCAAACGTGAGGCATTGTGTCCTGCTCAAGCGGTTTGTATAAATGCATTTCCTGCTGTCAAAAAAATGATTTCGACCGTCTCTCTACCGCACTATGTAGATATAATAAATCAATCTGTACCTGAGAGAGCATGACAATATTAAAAATTATTGAAATATTGTTGAAATTCTACTGTAATATTATATCTAAAAGTAATTCAATATTTTAGGCCAGTCGTAGTGGAATGGAACAAACGTTCGATTACAAACGACCGCTGTGGATTCAATTGAGGCCTGTCGTGGCGCAGCGGCACAAGAGTGTGACTGTAACCGACAGGTTCTGGGTTCGATCCCCAGTCGAGGAAATGAAATATTTAATATTTTCAATTTAAAATATTTAATGTTTCATTTCTTCGCTCTGGTAATAAGGCAAAGCGCGACGTTGAGTTCCGCCCCTCAACACGCAATGCCTCGGATTAGGCGGAAAGTGGGGAAAGGAAGTGGAACGGAGTGTCATAACACTAGGTTCCACTTCCGTTCCCTCTACCTACCCTGCCTAGTGCGGGATACAGCGTGAAGCAGAAAAAAAAAATGGATTCAATTATCATTCGAGTATCTGAAATATTTAATATTTTCATTTCAAAAATACTTAATATAGGCAAATATAAAATGTATGTTAAACTTAACCAATAAAAGTTAAGAAATTATACTAGAACTCATGAGCTTACTCGAATAACTTGATATTATATCTACAACTAAATTTCTATAAATCTTTATGAAACGTAAAATATTATCCCTTAGCTCTTAATCTTTGAGGAGTTGGATTTTCTATCATCATCATCATCTTCCAGCTCTTCCAAGTCATCGAACGACTACCATAAGCCAATGAATGATCATAATAAGAGGAAGAAATTATATGATATACACAGTATATCATGCGTCAAATATGCGTATGATGTAAAGAGCTTAATAGTAAAATATTACTTGGTCATAAAATTGTTATGCTTTTATTATCCATATTAATTTTAAAGGTTATTTTAATATGACAATATAATTGTTACTCAATGATTCTAGAAGAACAGAAATAGCTGGCGTAACGAAACTGATTTTTTTTTTTCAGCTTCACGCTATATCCCGCTCAAAGCGGGGTAGGCAGCGGGAATCTTGGAACCTAGTGTCAAAACACTCCGTCCCGTTCTTCATTTTACGCTGAATTTGAAGTATTGTAATGTCGAGTGACGTAACTCAACGCCGCGCTTTGTTAGAGCGAAGAAATGAAAACAGATGACAGCGTGAAGATGAAAATCCTATCCATGTACTAATTACCTGTTGAGATGTAAAAAAACTTTATTTCATTATTTTCAAAATTATAAATGCGAGCTAATTAAAGTTACATTGTCTGATTTTAATACAACAATATTTTTTTCTTAGCATTATATACCAGTCAAGGGAAAGCGGAGAAAATCTAATATTAACAAACTCCGTTCTCCACTTTCCGCCGAATTTTTGAGGCATTACGTATAAAAGAGTGGATCTTAACGCTGCGTTTTATCTTGTTATCTTATTGAGTAAAAGAACAAGAACTATAATTTTCCCTAGTGTCGCGATTAAAGTCACACGTGGCTTTACCACAACACCATTAAATACCAAATTTAATATTAAAAAAACCCTTTACCATAGATAATATTAAAAAAAAAACAAATTACCATACTAATGCGCGTAATTGTATAGACCTAAAGACACGGTATGCAATGAAAAAAGAAAAAAAAAAAAAAGGAAGACGCAATCATTACATATAGTGCATAGTAGGGCATAAGCATTCTTCGATCTTCAATTATTTTAATTGCGTCTCATCGAATAACCTTTGCCTAGTAAAACGAGAGCGAAAGGCATGAACGGACAGGTATTTTGCGATGCGTTTAAGGATCTTGGCTTAACTTTATTGTGACAGTTGAAATATTGTATTATTAAACATATTATATATTTTTTTTATGGAAGAGACGGCAAACGAGCGTACGGGTCACCTGATGCTAAGTGATCACCGTCGCCCACGGCCCCGTGTAACTCCAGAGGAGCTACAGGAGCGTTGCCGTCTTTTAAGGTGGATGGGCACCGGGGCCCGGCATTACCTAATGCGAAACGCAGTGACCAAAGCCACTACTTAACGCCGGTCTTAATTGCCGGGGGTGGTAACAATCCGGTCGAGTCTGCCTATGCGTGTTGCCATTAGGTACATCATGGGAATAATGATGGAAGAATGGTAAAAAAGATTTATGAAGGAAAAATGAGTGGTAACTGACCGAGGGGGAGACTTTGGTTGACCTTAGAAAGTCCAGTATCTATAATACTGGAGAAAGGTCAGGTAAGATACGTGAGACCCCCCGGAGAACTTGTACGAAGAGGTTGATGATAGTGGACGAAGCGAAATTGATAATGGTATGGTATGGCTGAAACCATAGCTTTTGACGCTTACATAACTTATGAGAAGACTTCCTTATTTTTGTATACAGATAATATTTAAACAAAAAGACTTACCAACTCAATCTGAACGAAGTGTCCAATAAATCCGTAATGTTATACATTATAATTCATGAAAAATGATCACAGTTCAATTATAAGGTATTCATATAAAGAACTCCTCCACGATGAGCAAATCAATTCCAGAGTCATAGCAACTTTCATAGGATTCCGAAGATTGCCTGGTTGATATAAGTCACACCGTATACAGAAATGCGATAGTGGGTTTCCCAATCGAGATATTTAATTATTTTCATTCACACGCTCTCGCCTGGGACTGGTACTACATATAATTGTAAGTCCACGGAAATTACCCTAAAGGTTTAATTATATAGTTTAACACAAGGAGAATTTCAGACAAAATGCATCAAAACCAATGCATAAATGTGTATATTTCTTTTAGATATACAGACAAATATAGACAAAATCTTCGCTCGAAGCTCGCAAATAAAAAAAATATTTTCTTTCATAAATATACCAAAAATGTATTTGAATCGCGGACTCTTATAAAATATTTCATTACTAAGCCATAGCGCCTTGATGTAGTACATGTGCAATATTAAGATACATGCATGTATTATATGACCTTCATTATATATAAATAGAGAGAAAAACGAACGTAATCAGACATTGCGGCTATCATTTCTTCATACACGATGATGCCTGTC
Source organism: Eueides isabella (assembly GCA_019049475.1). Classification (NCBI taxonomy): domain Eukaryota; kingdom Metazoa; phylum Arthropoda; class Insecta; order Lepidoptera; family Nymphalidae; genus Eueides; species Eueides isabella. Next base: position 12,940,831 of record CM032398.1, on the reverse strand, counting down.
GTGGCGCAGAGGCACAAGCATTTGACGCTAAACGAGATGGGTTCGAGTCCCACTTCAAGAAATGAAATATTTAATATTTTGAAATTAAATATTTGACGTTTTCATTTCTTCGCTCTGGTTACAAGGCAAAGCGCGGCGTTGAGTTTCGCCACTCAACACGCAATCACAACAAGTAAATAAACTCAACATGTAATGGAACAGGTTGTCTTACTAATAGGTGGTTCAGTTTTTAGTTTCACCCTACCATGTGTGATACAGCATGAGAAGGAAGAGATATGTTAATTATTTTTATAAGAACTATTTTTTTTATATAAATAAATGTTCATGCCTGGCTTACATGTAAGAGGTCACTAATAAGGATAAGGTCACCTTTTCGTGCTGCAGTACTACTACTTAATTATTTTTTAGTCTATTTATTATTTTTATTTGTTTGTATATATATATATATATATATGTATATATATATATATATATATATATATATATATATATATATATATATATATATATATATATATATATATATATATATATAAATATTTATATATATATATATATATATATATATATATATATATATATATATATATATATATATATATATATATACATATATATATATATATATATATATATATATATATATATATATATATTTATATATATATATATATATATATATATATTTATATATATATATATATATATATATATATATATATATATATATATATATATATATATATATATATATATATATATGTAGTATCGGTAGGATGTTGGATTGATACTTAAAGGATATAGGATGTAGTATATCTTGTTTTTAGAAATCACAGGTCAATGGTTGTAATATAGATGTTTGTTTATTCGTCGATGTCCCAAGAAGTGGCCCGCCTTACATCAAGTCTCGGCTAGAACTGACTTAAAACTAAATACAGGTACCTAATTTTTCTACCTGGGTCTCATCCCGCTCGTACCGACCATTACCATAAAATATATTTAAGAACAATACACATTCCGTTCCCACGCAATCTTATCTTTAACTATTTTACTTATTCTAACGATTTACAAAACATCTTGAACATTTTGGCCCACATCTGAGTACAGTATGCCCAAAACGCTCAAACTTTAATCCTATGATTTATGATACCCTATTCCTTACAATAATAAAAGTGGACTTAAATACTAAAGTACACAAAACAACTTAAATTGCTATTTTATAACTCTCCCTTACAGTAATAAAAGTGGACTTAAATACTAAAATACACAAAATGACTTAAATTGCTATTTTATAACTCTACATTCGGCCATCCTGCAGGGACATTTGTCCTCGAATGTCATTACTCAGTTTCTTTCATTCAGCAATAGCATTCCCAACTCCCCATTGCTTCATATGGTCAGCTGATGTCGAAGTCCGCTGTGGCCCTTCATGCTCACCCACCTTTTCAACCAAGTAGCGGTCATTCCGCAACACACTGGTGATTCGATAGGGACCCAAAAAAATCCCTTTTAATTTAAGCCCCGGTCCAAACTGAGTCCGTTGAATCGCTACCAAGTCCCCCTCTTCGTATTCCGTAGCTGGCTTGCGTTGTTTGTTAAAACCCCGGCGATTTTCGTCCTGAACCTTCGCGATTTGCTCCTTTGCAGCTTGTCGCAATTCTTCTCGTTCCTTGTCGAACTGCTCAACCCACTCTTTTTCTAATAATTCTTGTAAATGGATATCTTCTTTTAGCCTTAATCTAACACCAAACAACAATTGGCATGGTGCTTTTCCCGTGCTGCGGTTCGGTGTCGCGTTCAAATATTTTTGTACAACATCCACATGTCTAAACCACTTCTCCGGTGTTGGGGCAGCCATTTTAGTTAATAAAGGGATTAGAGTGCGATTTACCCTCTCAACTTGCCCGTTACCCCTCGGAACACCAGTCACTATCAGGGAATGTTCAATTTTTTCACTTTCACAATATTCTTCAAAATCTCTTGAGGTGAAGGCTGTTCCGCGATCCGATATGATTCTTCGAGGATTTCCGAAAGTGTTAGATTGACTGCGCAAGCGCTGAAGCACCTCAGCAGTGTCAGTTGATTTTGTTGGATACAACCACACAAATTTACTAAATGCATCTACAATTACCAAGATGTGCTTATAGCTCTTGTGAGTAGTAGTCATTGGTCCCACGTGATCGATGTGGTAGGTGTCGAGGGGAGCGTCACCTTTATAAATAGGATGCAATAATCCTTCGAGTTTTCCTTGCTTCCTTTCAGCCAGTATACAATCCAGGCAACTCGAGACTACCTGCTCCACCTTCTGACGCATCCCTTTAAACCAAAAATCCCTTTTGACCACTGTCTCGGTTTTATTGATGCCGAAGTGTCCCCGATCGTGTGCCCGTTTAATTACCTGTATTTCCATACTCTTAGGAACTACCACTAAAACCTCACCCTCAACATTCTTATACAATAAATTATTTTTTATGAAAAATCCGGCAGCTTTATTGCTCGTCGCGGCATCTATTATTTGTTTTAAATCATTATCCTTTTCTTGCGCACTTCTCAGGCGAGCAATTAAGCCGTCATCATTCTCACATACATACAAAATTGATGGTAGAGGATTTCTACTTAATGCATCTACATGCGTCATATTTTTTCCTGGTCTATGCATTATTTCATAGTCGAAATCCTCCAACAACATCACCCATCTTGCCACTCGTAAACATAATTTCTCCTTTCTCATAGTAGCAGCGAACGCTTGACAATCAGTTACAATTTTGAAATGTATACCTAGTAAATAGACCCTAAATTTCTCCAGCGCTTTTATAATAGCAAGCGCTTCTAACTCATAGCTACAATATCTGGACTCTGCTTCGGTTGTTTTACCGCTAGCATAATAGACTGGATGAAATCCGCCGTCATTATAATCTTTTTGCATTAAAATCATGCCGTACCCTAAACACGAAGCGTCTGTGTGTAGTTCTGTCTCTGCTCCCACTCTATATATTTTTAAAACAGGCCCATCTATTAACGCAGCCTTCAATTGCTCAAAAGCTTCTATCTCTTTCGCACCCATTAGAAATTTGCAGTCCTTTTTCGTCAGGTCAGTCAAGGGTCGAGCTATGCGAGAGTACCTGGGAATAAATTTTCGGAAGTAACCTGTTAATCCCAGAAAACTTTGTATACCCTTAACATTCTTCGGTATTGGAAAATTTCGAACAGTCAACGTTTTTAACTTGGACGGCCTCACTGTTCCTCTAGATATAATATGTCCCAGAAACTCGACTGTATCTTTTAAAAATTGGCATTTCTCCCACTTAATTATCAACCCGTGCTGGGCAGCAACTTTGATGACTAATTTAAGTTTTTCAAGCGCTTCTTTTAAAGTTTTAGCGATGATAATTAAATCATCCATATAAAGAACTAAAATCCCCATCTGCACTAGCTCTTTAAAAACTGCATTAATGTAACTCTGAAATACTGCAGGAGAAATGCACAATCCGAACGGCAATTTTAGGAACTCAAACTGACCATCCGGTGTTACAAAAGCTGTATATTTTCTACTCTCGGGATCGACTTGTACATGAAAAAATCCGTTTCTTAAATCAAGCACAGTAAAATATACCCCCTCGGCTAACGCGTCTATCTGATCTTCGATTAAAGGCAGAGGAGACAGAGGTCTTAGAATCAATTGATTTAATTTACGATAATCTACGCATACACGAATGGTGCCATCTTTTTTTCTAACTATGACAATCGGACTCGCGTATTCAGAATTAGACGGCCGGATAACCCCTTCCTCCAACCATAGATTCATAATATCATTTACTTCTTTTCGCTCTGAAGGAGCCAGTCTACGCGGGCGTGATGTTACAGGTTTATCCGATTTTAAAATTATTTTAGCCCGTATACCAACGTCGCGCGTTGCTTCCGGCTTATAATTGTTAATCATTGTTCTGATTTCCTCTCTATAGCTTTCTTCTTTTATGTGTGATAAATCAACTTCTTTAGCTTCGTCAATAGCGTTAATTTTAAATATGTGTGGCTGTCTAATGTCGGTATCGTTATTATCGTCAAGTTTAAAAAAGGTTATTTCGCCCCGTCGGACTCGAAGTTCAACACGGTCTAAAAAGTCTGTTCCAAGGATAATTGAACGTTTAAGTATTATGTTAGGTACGACATGAAATTCTACTGTAAATTCATCGTATCCCGCCGTCATGTTGGCGGTAAATGACCCTAGCGTTTCATTTACTTCAGAGCCTAAGCCCTCAAAACATACCTGCTTATTAACTAATAGTGGCGACCCCAGATTTTCATGCTGGCTTTCACTCATTAACGTTAGATCACTGCCAGTGTCAACTAACGCTTGTATCATACAACCTCTAACTGTCACTTCTTTCTGATACTTTTCTTTTCTAGGTCGTGACACTAAATACACGTCTTTGGATTTTGACGAACACCCCGTGGCTACGTGCCCGAACTCACCACACTTAAAACATTTTTTTCCTTTCTCTTTCGAAGGACACGCTGCACTCACATGACCTTCTGCACCGCAGTTGAAACATTTTTTCTTCCCCGTGGTGGTAACTGTACTTCCGGAAGCACCAAACTTTGATTTGTTCTCGACCCGTCCAGTCTTATCCGCTTTCTTCTCGGGTTGTCGCGCTTTACTTTTCGACATTTCTTGCTTCATTTGTTCATATTGGTGAAATCTTTCTTTCAGCTGTCGAAAATCTTTTGCTCCGTATAACATTGCTTTGTTTACTGCATCATCGGGGATTCCCTCTATGATGTATTGAATCACCGTCTGCATCTCCATCTTTCCTGGTTCGGCAATCTGCAACATCTTGTAGGCATACTCCTGTAACGTTTCTTCGACTTTCTTTTTCCTCTTACTCAGATCGCGATGAATTTGCAAGCTATCCACAGTTTCTTCAAACTCATCTTTCAATGCTCTCTTCAACTTTCTCCACGTTTTTGCACATCTCTCATAACTCACAAATAATTTTGCTGAACCCTCCAGCAGCCTCTTCGCGTAAGTAATTTTCTGTACTTCATTCCATCCACACAACGAGGCCATCTCTTCAAAATCATCCAACCATCGTTGAATATTTGAATGACCATCGCCGCTGAATTTTTCCAGAGAACCTTCAACATCTTTAAAGGTTAACAAAACACGCTGTGACACGCTTCTTTTTTTTTTTTTTTATGGAAGAGACGGCAAACGAGCGTACGGGTCACCTGATGGTAAGTGATCACCGTCGCCCACGGCCCCGAGTAACTCCAGAGGAGCTACAGGAGCGTTGCCGTCTTTTAAGGTGGATGGGCACCGGGGCCCGGCATTACCTAATGCGAAACGCAGTGGCCAAAGCCACTACTTAACGCCGGTCTTAAATGCCGAGGGTGGTAACAATCCGGTCGAGTCTGCCTATGCGTGTTGCCATTGCTGGCAACGTGACTCTACCATACGCACTTTAGTCGCCTCTTACGACACCATCAGTACCAGGGTGATCCTATTCTAAGCCGGGATCACACGGCAAAAAGAAATTTCCGAATCACTGGTGTAAGGGCACTTTCATCGTCTGCTGTGCCATCGTCGTCGTCGCTGGTGTGATTATATCTTCCGCCGCCAATTACAGGATCCTCATGGTGTCTCTCATGGTGTCTCTCACCTGCATTTCCGAGTCCTAGGGCATTGGCAGCGTCCGCTTCTTCATCTTCCTCTTCTTCGTCATCTTCGGGTTCTACTTCTTCCTCGATGACAGCACGGTCTCGCTCCAGCAATAGCGCTGCTCTTAGCCTCGCCAATAGTTCTGGCTTACGACCTGTCACCCGGAGGTTTCGTTGTCTGAGCTCCTCTCTGAGCTCCGGAACTCTCAACCGCGGAAGCTGGCCATCATCCAGCTCTGCCGCAGCTATTCCTCTTGCAACCTGGTCAATTACGCCGTCCATGACTTACTAACTTTGCGCACTGCACTGAACTTTTAACGCACCGTATTAACACGTCTCCACAAACACTTATATTGTCTTTTATATTGTCTTTTCTCTCTGTGATCCCGGACGAGCCCCCAAATGTAGTATCGGTAGGATGTTAGATTGATACTTATAGGATATAGGATGTAGTATATCTTGTTTTTAGAAATCACAGGTCAATGGTTGTAATATAGATGTTTGTTTATTCGTCGACGTCTCAAGAAGTGACCCGCCTTACATCAAGTCTCGGCTAGAACTGACTTAAAACTAAATACAGGTACCTAATTTTTCTACCTGGGTCTCACCCCGCTCGTACCGATCATTACCATAAAATATATTTAAGAACAATACACATTCCGTTCCCACGCAATCTTATCTTTAACTATTTTACTTATTCTAACGATTTACAAAACATCTTGAACATTTTGGCCCACATCTGAGTACAGTATGCCCAAAACGCTCAAACTTTAATCCTATGATTTATGATACCCTATTCCTTACAATAATAAAAGTGGACTTAAATACTAAAGTACACAAAACAACTTAAATTGCTATTTTATAACTCTCCCTTACAGTAATAAAAGTGGACTTAAATACTAAAGTACACAAAATAACTTAAATTGCTATTTTATAACTCTACATATATATATTTTTTACAATATATAAATATATATATATATATATATATATATATATATATATATATATATATATATATATATATATATATATATATATATATATATATATATATATATATATATATATATATATATATATATATATATATATATATATTCTTTTTAGTGTATATTTCTATTAAGGAAGGATCATTTTGTTATATCCTCAGACAAAAAGCCAGTAACATTTAGGAACCTAATTTTAACATACTCCATTCCCTTTTTTTTACTTCTTCACCCAGTTTCGACAGTGGACGTGACTTCCTTTTCTCCCATACTGTAAATATGAAGGGAGAAGGAAGTCACGGCCACAGTCGTAAGTACTTTTTTTTTTTTTTTCTCTTCACGCTGTATCCCGCACTAGGCAGGGTAGGCAGAGGGAAAGGAAGTGAAACCTAGTGTTATGACATTCCGTTTCACCTCCGTTCCCCACTTTCCGCCGAATTTGAGGCATTGCGTGTTGAGTGGCGGAACTCAGCGCCGCGCTTTGCCTTATTACCAGAGCGAAGAAATGAAACATTAAATATTCAAATTGAAAATATTAAATATTTCATTTCCTCGACTGGGGATCGAACCCAGAACCTGTCGGTTACAGTCACACTCTTGTGCCGCTGCTCCACGACAGGCCTCGTACTAGTCGTAAGTACTGAGTGGCAAAATTCAAAACCACGCTCTATCTCCTTGCCAAACAAAAAAAAAAGCTATATTAACTATTACGTTTTCTCGTATGGGAATCGAAGCCTGTCGCTTACGCTTGGGCCTTGCACTCGATTGGCCTCTAAGAATTGTATTCTTTACTATGATCACATTACAAGCGTTACCAAAACCAACCATCTCTACAGATTGAGCAATACCATCGATACCCACTCGAGAAATCACTATACGTTCAAATTGTAATCATATTGAAATTTGTATATTCGTTTCAACGTCTGTCAATCTAACAATACACGAACTGATTTTTATCTAAAGTATTGAAACGAATTTGACTTGTTGAAGTTACTCAATAAATGAATATGATAACATATACGTTATTCTAACATATTGTAAGGTTTTTTGAGGCTCTCGAGAGAATGATTTTTTTTTCTTTTGTTCGTTGAGCGCGGCGTTGAGTTCCGTGTAACCTTGCCTTGAAAATTCAGCCTACAATGAGAAATGGAGTGTTGTACGTTTATATATAGAAAGCAGAGTTTCTGAAAAAAGGGATTCGTAAAAAGGTAAAACGTGGCTTTGAATTATGAATTACGTCATTCAGAAACACGGAAACTGCAGAACCACAACAATATGCTTCCTTTGCCTCTGCCTATCATGTAAAGATTTTGATGCTTTTTTCATGAACGTAAGTGCCTTAATCGGAAATTACTCCTGTTTACCCTTTCGTATACAAGACAAAGATTAAGTAAAAATAATTAAAAAAAATAACGACTTATTGTTTGTTCTGGTTTTAACAAAAAACAATGATATGTTCATGTTATATAAATATTTTTGTTTTTTTTTTATTCTTAGCTTCACGCTTTATCCCGCAGATGAAAGGGAAAGGCAAAGGGGTACTCCCTAAACGCTAACAGTTCTTGAAGTTAATATTTACTGAAAAGAAAACCACAATAATCATTATCAACAAACATTTTCTCTTATTAAATTCAAATATTTTTATCCATAATAAGAAGTTACTTTATCACTCAGCTTCACGCTGTATCCCGTACATGGCAGGGTACTTGGGAACCTACTGTTAAGACACTCCGTTCCACATCCGTACCCCTCTTTCCGCCGAATTTGAGGCATTGTGTTAAGAAGCTATGTTTTTTGATGGTCAAATAATTTCCCACCAGTTCACTAAGCTTACTGCCTAAGACCAGAGAAGAACCTGCGAAAGAAACTCAGCGGGACATGTTTTTTTTTTTATCTAAAACTTTACATCACATTATAATAATTGACAACGATCCATTTGATCCAATAGCCTGGAGAGAGAATTTTATTCCCAATTAATATTATGCATGTAAAATGTTGTGGCAATAAATGTTTGTTCCATATTCACGCCAACAATACTGAACGATGTTTTATGAAACTTCTTAATAATATGTCTTAAGTATTAGAATAACACGCAATTTTATCAAAAATCGCTAGTATAGTCATACAATAAATGTTAAATTTCTAAATCTTTTATTTCTACATTACCTTGTTTGATATCGACGTTATTTTATATACATTCTCAGCGTCTACGTTATTCATTCACTCACTCACTCAGCTTCACGCTGTATCCCGCACATGGCAGGGTAGGCAGAGGGAATTTGGGAACGTAGTGTTAAGACACTCCGTTCCACTTTCGTTCCTCACTTTTCGCTGAGTTTGAGGCTTCTTTATTCCCTATTAGTATAGATTGAAGGTTCGAAATTCTTTCATTTCACTTGAATATAAATTTGTAAAAAACAATGTTTAAAGTTTTATTCTGTATAGTTTTATTACCAGAGCGAGGTATACAAATTATTCTTTCACTCGAGTAGGAAATAAACTCCCGACCCTTGCACTATGACTTTTTTTTTCTTCACGCTGTATCCCGCACGAGACAGGGTAGGCAGACGGAACCCTGGAATGTAGTGTTAAGACACTGGGTTCCACTTCCGTTCCCCACTTTCCGCCCAATTTGAGGCATTACGTGTTGTATGGCGGAACTCAATATCGCGCTTTTCCTTATTACCAGAGCGAAGAAATGAAATATTAAATGTTTTAAATTGAAAATATTAAATATGTCATTTCCTCGACTGGGGATCGCACCCAGAACCTGTCGGTTACAGTCGCAGGCTTGTCCCGCTGCGCCACGACAGGCTTCTATGATGCACTTATTTATAATTCTTAATACTACATTAAACTACATCAATTAAATTTTAATTACTAGATACTTGTACACGCCTCAGGCGTCTCACCTATCCTCAAAAGTCACCTTGGATCTGCCCATCCAAATTAGATAGTATTTGGAAGTAGAACGATTATTGATTTATTAAGAAGAAGAAGCTGACCTCTAACCAGAGACTGACCTCAAGCCAGTCATGGCACAGTGTAAAAAACTTACGACTGTAAACACGACAGGTTGTGGATTCGATTTCGATTCAACGAAATGAAATATTTAATATTATAAGTTCTTCCCGAACACTGCGCTTCCCTTCCAACATTCAATGATATATGGAGAACTAGTGTCTTAACGGGAACAGAGTTTCTGCCATGTGCGGGATACAGCGTGAAGTTGAAAAGAAAAGAAAGAAAACGAGAGATATCAGTTTGATACGATCTTTGTTAGATATTTGAGAGTTCATAGATTTAAATTTTGGCTACATATGTGATGCTAAAGAAATAATTTTTTTTATTATATTAGTATAACAACCCTAAGGCATTACATTGCTTCTCGATATCTTATTAGAGGCAATTAATAATTTCAAACTATTTGCAATAACGTGTTCTACATTCGTATGACCTTTATACTGGCGCAAAGTCTGTCAGATAATTATATCATCATTTAAACTATTGCAAAATTTAAACAGTACATAAAATGATACTATAATATTAGATGAGGCTATAAACGCTAAGGTGGTGAATGTTGGTTCGATTTTGTCTCGGAGAATATAGCCTATATATACGGGCTTCCTCGGTAAATGGACTATCTATACAATATTTTTTGAGGCCTGTCGTGTGGACAAAAGGGTACGTACGTGCGACTGTTAACGTGGCAGGCTAAGCAGAAGAAACTTGGGAACCTAGTGTTAAGACACTATTACCATTAAGATACTATATCTCTCGACTTTGTATGTGGAGTGGCGTAACTCAACGCTGCGCTTTACTTTATTATCAGATCGCAAAAAATTAAAATGTTTAATATATCGTTTATCACGTTAAAACCGCATGAAGGTGGCAGGCCGTAAAGCAAGAAGCTCTCATGTGAAATATTTATAATTAACATTATTATACTTTTTCACGCATTTCCTGCTCATTGCGTGCTAGGCAGAGATAATAATTGAGTGTTGTGACGCTATATTGAGAAATAGTTTATCCGCATGTTGCATGTTGTATAGTGAGGCGTGTCGTGGCGCAGCGGCACAAGCGTGTGACTGTAACCGACAGGTTCTGGGTTCGATCCCCACTCGAGGAAATGAAATATTTAATATTTTCAATTTAAAATATTTAATGTTTCATTTCTTCGCTCTGGTAGTAAGGCAAAGCGCGCCGTTGATTTCCGCCACTCAACACGCAATGCTTCAAATTCGGTGGAAAGTGGGGAACGGAAGTGGAACGGAGTGTTTTAACACTTGGTTCCCGGGTTCCCTCTGCCTACCCTGCCTCGTGCGGGAAACAGCGTGACGCTGTATAGTGCAATACAAAATTCACAGCCCTCAATTTTCGCTTGTAAGGAAGATGTAACTTAATATTAGGACATAATTCTGTATTCTTCTTCTTCTATTTGAGTAGAGACACTCAATGCTCTAGTTTTTGCCAGAGCAGTGACAAGCCAATAATAAAGTGTACTTTTAAACATCAGATTTATATTACGGGTTTATGGCGTTTTTACTGTCACGCTCTTTCCCGCATATGGCAGAGTAGGCAGAAGGAATTTAGGAACCTAGTGTTAAGTTATTTTATTCTGTTCCCTCACGTTTGTAAGTAAACTAGATTTTGCGATCAGGTTCATGTTTTTTATATGAATAATTATGTTTCAAAAAAATTGAAATCTTTAACCAAATATCAAAATTTTAATTAGTTCAAAAGCGTTAAACTCCGCAATAAGACTCATAATAGGCGTAAAAACAAAATATTTTTTTAGTGTCTCTACTACAATTTCGTTGAGGCATGAAGATTAAGAAGGCATGTTAGCTTCGTGTTATTTAGTCACGGCTTTTGTTTTCCCATAGAATGATATATCGATATTAGTTTCTTTAGAATTGCATGTAAATAATCAATCGACTAGGACCTCATAGTATAATAGTACAATGGTGTTACGCTCGTAACTATGAAGGTACTTACAAGTTGTTATATTATACAATTAATTTTATAAATGTCCTGTCGTGGCGCAGTGGCACAAGAGTGTGACTGTAACCGACAGGTTCTGGGTTCGATCCCCACTCGAGGAAATGATATATTTAATATTTTCAATTTTAAATATTTAATGTTTTTATTCCTTCGCTCGCGGCTTTGATTTCTGCCACTCAACAAGCCATGCCTCAAATTTGGTGGAAAGTGGGGAACGGAAATAGAATGGAGTGTCTTAACACTAGGTTTCCAAGTTCAGTCTGCCTACCCTGCCATGTGCGGGATACAGCGTGAACCTAAAAAAAAAAGTATTTTTTTTATTTCCAGCTTCTAGTTCTGGTTCATGAGGTGAGGGAACCTTGTGCATCCTGTGTTCCCCCCGTCTGTCTACCGCGCTGTATGGAAAAATACGTTCAGTTAGTTTATGAGTTTATATATATATACTATATACTCTACTCTACTCAGCTTCACGCTGTATCCCGCACTAGGTAGGGTAGGCAGAGGGAACCCGGGAACCTAGTGTTAAGACACTCCGTTCCACTTCTGTTCCCCACTTTCCGCCGAATTTGAGGAATTGCGTGTTGAGTAGCGGAACTCAACGCCACGCTTAGCATTATTACCAGAGCGAAGAAATAAAATATTAAATATTTAAATTGAAAATATTAAATATTTCATTTCCTCGACTGGGGATCGAACCCAGAATCTATCAGTTACAGTTACACTCTTGTGCCGCTGCGCCACGACAGTTCTCTACACTATCTTATAGTACTTATAATAAAAGTATTTTGGTAGATTTAATGAAATAATATCAATTTATGCAACATCATACTTACTTCTTATATAGACAGAACGATCGTCGTGAGAACACGTCGATATCTAAATTAATAATGCAATAGAATTAGAAAATTAACCACACAGTGATTTGACCCGCATATGTCTACTTTGTTGGTAACTACTTAGTTTTATGATGTTATAGACTTTATATAATTTGTATGTGACTATCGGATCCTTGGTACGTTTAATATATTTTGTTTTACTTTACGCAATGTCTCCCAGATAGCAGGATTGGCTGAAGGAACTTAGGACCCTAATGTTTCTGTACTCAATATGGCACCTGCCAGAATTTGAGGTCTGTCGTGGCGCAGCGGCACAAGAGTGTGGCTGTAACCGATAGGTTCTGGGTTCGATCCCCAGTCGAGGAAGTGAAATATTTATTATTTTTAATTTAAATATTTAATGTTTCATTTCTTCGCTCTCGTAATAAGGCAAAGTGCGGCGTTGAGTTCCGCCACTCAACACGCAATGCCTAAAGTGTAAATTTATTTCATAATCTTCTAAAGTGGTGATCAACCCCATAACCCACAATGGCACGCTTGTTCTCATGCGCCATGAAAGGCCTCCTATGAGTTCTGCGGCTTAAGATTAATTAAAAACATTAGGTTCGTTATTAAGGCCTATCGAGCTGTCGTCGGTTTGGTGACGAGGCAATGTTCGGCGTTAAGTTCCGCTACTCCACAAGAAATGTCGCTGTCGGCGTAAATTATTGATGGGAACAGAGTGACTTTGTTCTAGTTTTCCATAATATTTTTTTCAGCCAACCCTAATAAAAGACCTGAAAAAATTTAATAGTTGTTGAGTAAATTTCAAAAAGTAAACTACTATGTGACACAGATTTGAAATATTTTCAACAGTGAAGAATCGTGAGAATACATCGCGGCCGATACCAACATGAAATTAACGTAACGCAAGCCAAAGAGTATTTTGTGTGAATTATCCCCAGCCCTGATGATCTACATTGTGTAATGTTAGATTGACGGCGGGTTATTTATGGTTGGGTGTAGACTTGCGATTGTTTTGTCGTTGATTTATTTTGAGGCCGGTGGAGGCGCTGAGGTTTAACCTTGTGATTGTATACGTGATATGTTGCAGGTTCGATTCCTATTGGAGGAAATGAAATATTTTACATTTTGATTTTCTGAATTTGATAATAAGATGAAACGCGGTGTTTAATTCTGCCACTCAATACGTAACGCCTAAAATGTGGTGGGCAATTGGAAATCGCTTTAATAATAACGGAGTGTCTTAACATTAAGTTACCAACTTCCTTATTTCTACTCTGATAAGTATAGACAAAGTGAAGTTGGGAACCTAATGTTCAATGGGGTACAGATTGAAGTTGAAAAAACATATCTTTTTTTTAAAACAATATGCCTGCCGTCATAGTTTTATCTGACATATATCATGTGTTATGCATTTTTTTATAATAAACGACATAAATACGATATCTTAAATATAATTTAATAAATATTTTTAAAAGGTTATTAAAAAAAAGCACTAGACAACGTAAACAGATCATAATATAATTTTAAATAAACGTTTCTCTGACCACTTCGTCAAAAGATAATAAAAAAAAACCATAATAAAAAAAAAAAGTCGCCAGTCTACTCCGGCCTCGCTAAGCACGCGCTCTACCTCCGGCGAAAAAACATCCAATAAGCTTTTAACTCATTTAATAATATAACTGGAGATGCGCCGAGGTCACAAATGATTGCTCTAAATACTTAAGTAATACAAAAATCTGGTCAAGGTCGAAACTAATCCCTGCACTTAAAAGTTCTTAGCAAACGTAATAATTGGTTTTTTATAGCATGCTTTATGCCGACAGATAAAGCGCATAGTGTTTAGACACTCCGTACGACACGTGCCTTTACTTGGCCTTGTTATCAGAGCGAGGAAATGAAAATATTTTTATTATGTCTTTAAAGAACGTATAAAAATTTGAACGTATAAAAATTTGAACCTACGTCTCTTGTAATCCGTCCAAGTGCTCTGACAAGTAAGCCATACGTTCTCATCTAGCTGCGTCGAAATAAAAATATTTTATAAACAGCGTTCTCTATTGCCAAACGAATTAATGAAAATGAAAACTATGCAGTGTATTAACACTAGGTTCCCAAGTTCCCTCTACGTATAGCGTAAAGCTGAGTGAGTGAGTGAAAATTATTCTCAGGAATTATTATCTATGAAACACAACATATATACGTTGTAACAGGCGTTCGACGTAATCTAGTCCTTGGTTAAAGAAATATTAATTTCCGACGCTGAAGAAGGACTATTATACGTTTGGCGTGTATGTGTGTCTATGACTTTGTCTATTACTAATAGGTGTTATAATTTTGACTTGAATATCTATTTCTTGCACCGTAAATCCTGAATGAAAGTAACTAAATTAAGTGTGTTTTTTATCGAAAGCCTTGTTCATCGCAGAAGTTTTAGCTATATTTTATATAAATCGGATTATTAATGTATGACCTACAAGAACCTAAATGAGATATTGCTTTTTGGGCCATAATTTAAAACGTTAAATTTTATTTTCATTTCTAATGGATTTTGGATGAAAAATTACGAGTGAACTCTTATAACTAGCTATATATAACTTCTGCTTAGCTGCTTCTACTTACTCGGTGGAAAAATAGGCTTTGTATCCCGAGCATGACAGGGTAGGCAGAGGGAACTTGGGAACCTAGTGTTAAGACACACTGTTCCCTTTGAGATATTTCCGTTCTCCACTTTCGAATTTAAGGCATTGCTTGTGAGTGGCGATACTCAACACTGCGCTTTGCCGTGTTACCAGAGCTGAGAAATGGTAATCGAAATCTCGAGCTTGTCCTGTGCCACAACAAGCCTCACAATAATCTCCTATGAAAATATATCCGTTAACTAAGATAACCTTTTTATCAGTTACTTTAATTTTAAAATTGTGTTCAGGTCATAAGGTCAGGATCTCAGATCTTCTTTGTATTTTTACAATAGAGTATATTACGACACAATACCTTCTATCTTAGTGCGACCTTACTTTTAAAGGATTTGTATAGAATATATATATATATATATATATATATATATATATATATATATATATATATATATATATATATATATATATATATATATATATATATATATATATATATATATATATATATATATATATATATATATATATATATATATCTGGTGTAGTCACTTTTTTTTAATTTAATTTCACGCTTCATCCCGCACGTGGCAAAATGGACACTCCGCATTGTGTGATTAAATCCCGGAGCTTTTATATTTTCTTTTAAAAAAAATTTGAATTTCATGCAAGAATAAATAGCACTACTGTTTATTATTTTTTTCATATTCTCTCAGAACCCCGCATATATCTCGGATATAGCAGGACGAAGGAACCTGGGAACTCTGTGTTAATACACTTTCGCTTCCCACTTTTGAACGGAGCGCCCCACGGAGCGCATTCCAACATTACCAGAGCGAAACTAATAAATATTAAAATTCCCCAAGTGGTAATCAAACCCACAACCATATCACTTAAAGTCGTACCACCCTAGTGCCTTTTTCCACAATTGCTTCAACATTCATTATTCCTAAAAGACTATTATTATAAATAACGACCGATCGTTTTACAAGAGAGGTGCTTATTTACTCAATAGTTTTATGATATTATAAAGCATTATTCACATACTTAAGATTGCGTATTGGAATTCCATCTCGCTATTATCTTTTATATCGAGGCCACAGCGGTATAGTCTGGCTGTAAGCACGATATGTGCCGGTTCGATTCTGATTCGGAATTTAGAGCATATTGTGCAGGGGTAAGCGTGTGACTGTAAACGCGATCCTTATTTAAGAAAAATAAAAAAATAATAATTTCTTCGCTCTGATAACAAGGCAAAGCGCGGCGTTGAATCCCGCCACTCAAAACGCAATGTCTCAAATTCGACGAAAAGCAGGAAACGGAAATGGAACGGAGTATCTTAACACTAGGTTCTCAAGTTCTCTCTGCCTACTCTGCCAAGGTAGAATACAGTAAATCTGGGAAAAATGAAAGAATATATTAATTTACCATTTATTTATTTCTTAAAGTCAAAGCGCGGCGTTAAAGTAAGCCATTTAATACATAGCTGTATTTATAATGATTTTACTAACTCAAGGGCCTTGCATTGATTTCTTTATAAAGACTGAATTTTGTGGCATTTTTTGTGTACTCAATTGATTTTTCATTTATAGTTAAAGAAAAATGTTAATATCATCCATCAGATAAACGTAACGTGTTTATTTTTTTAAGTATCATACTTCCTAGGAATAGTAATATTTTTACAAAACCTCTAAATATTTAAAAGTAGCGGGACTATAACCTGCACCCTAGAAGTCCCAGAGCTCTTACCACCAAATCAAATATAACATATATTAAATAAATATAACATATATTTAGGAACGGTTATTTTTCATACATTTTATATAAATAAAGAACGGATATAGTTTAATCAAATCCTATATACAAACAAAGATGATGTATTATTGCAAAAGAACATTAACGTATCGTATCGAATGCTTCTAGAAATTCCTAATAAATAAATACTTTGTATACAAGGTATTTTAAAATGCGTGGAGAAAATTATATATGTTTAGCTTTGAGTTTGAATTGCTCATCAATTGAGGTACCATTGATGATACTTTAATTAATGAACTAGCTGTAAAATATGGTTTTACTTGCGAATGTTTTAAATGTTAGTATTTTTATAATTTAAAGTGTTGTAAGGCCTGTCGTGGCACAGCGGCACAAGCGTGTGACTGTATCCGATAGGTTGTGGGTTCGTTCCCCAACTCGAGGACATAAAATATTTAATATTTTCAATTTAAATAAATATGTTAGTTTTTATTAAATAGATGTGATTAATTGTGGGTTTTTTTTACCCACTCGAGGAAATGCTATATTTAATATTTTAAATTTAAATTCGCTCTAGTACAAGGCAAAACGAGGTGTTAAACTCCGCCACTCAGCATGCCTCAAATTCGGTGGAAAGTATATATATATATATATATATATATATATATATATATATATATATATATATATATATATATATATATATATATATATATATATATATATATATATATATATATATATATATATATATATATATATATATATATATGTATATATATATATACCTACGGAATTACGGAACCGTATATATACGGAAGTGGAACGGAGTGTCTTAACGCTCGGTTTCAAATTTTCCTCTGCCAATCACGTGCGTGATACAGCGTGAAGCTGAGTGAGTAAGACAATGTTTAAATAATAATAATAAATGCCTTTAAAAATGTTTTGTTTATGTATTATTTATAAAAAAAAACAATTAAATTATACACCTACGATCTACATAATAAAGTAGTCTCCATAAATAATTATATAAAAAATGATCCTGTATTTTTTTAACGGACAGCCCATCAGCACCTAAATTGACCGCAACACGGAACTATTTTAAACTATTTTAAAAATACCTATATTTTTTTTAATAATCTGTCTTAATTAATCAAAGTTATTTCACCTAATATAACTTTTTGATCAAAAGCAATCAATTAAGTATTTTTTTATCTATACCCTGTTTCCCGCTGATGATAGAGGAGGCAGAGGGAACTTAGGAACCTAATTTTAAGACACTCCGTTCATATTAAGACTCTTCTGATCTAAGCTTTCTGCTTAATTAAAATTACTGCATGTTGAATGGCAGAACTCAACGCCGCGCTTTGCCTTGTTACCAGAGAAAAAAAAAGAAAATATTAAATACTTATATTCTCTTGTTAAATCAAACCCATAACCATTCGCGTTTACAGTCGCACGGTTCTGCGCCACGACAGGTCTCAAATATTAAAATTAGATGTCCAAATGTATCGAATTTGGACGTGAAGCTGTGAAGTGTTTATATATCACTCAGCTTCACGCTGTATCCCGTACATGGCAAGGTTGGCAGAGGGAACTTGGGAACCTAGAGTTAAGACACTTCGTTCCACTTCCGTTCCCTACTTTTCGCCGAATTTAAAGCATTTCGTGTTGAGTGGCGGAAATACACGCCGCCTTTTGCCTTATACCAAAGCGAAGAAATGAAAACATTAAATATTTCAATTGAAAATATTAAATATTTCATTTCCTCAAGTGGGGATCGAACCCACAACCTCGGTTACGGTCACACGTTTGTGCCGCTACGAGACGACATGTATAAAAGTTCTAATTCCATAACTATGCAACTACTTTTTTTGTACAACTACACGCTCTATCTAACACAAAGCAGGGTAGACAGAGGAAACTTGGGAGGGAAAAACCTAGTGTTAAGACACTCTGTTGTGTTCCCCACTTTCAAACTAAGGCAGAGAGCGACATTGCGTTCTGCAACAAAAAAATCGTTATATGGTGGAACTCAACGTCGCACCCCGCCTTACACGACCGAAGAAATGAAATAAATAAATATATATTTTGAAAATATTAAATATTTATATTTTCCTCAAGTGGGAATCGAACCTACAACCTGCCAAACTCACAGTCACACGCTAGCGCCATTAATACTTCTTATGTGTCATACATCGTCCATTGTTAGGTTAAAAAATATCCTTCACAAAATAATATCATATCACAATTTAATATGATTTGCAAAAAATATCTACCACGGAAGATCAATTCTATTTTGAGTAATCAAAAATAAAATAAAAACATTGCGGCCAGTCGTGGCACATGCGACCCTAAACACGACGAAATGTGAGTTCGATCCCCGCTCGAGGAAATGATATATATAATATTTAAAAAGAGCCGCCACTCAACCCGCCGGATCGAAAGTGTCTTAATGGGAGAAAATATAGATATGTACAAGCGTGGCGTTAAGTTCCGCTTTGATTCACCATGCTTCAAACAATAAAGCGTCTTATCATTAGGTTCCCAGTGCTTCCATAACGGGAACCTAAAAGCACATACATACCCACCCACGTTTAAAAAGTTCTAAGAAATGTAAGTAAATATATCTTCTTACTCAATTAGAATGTGGACTTATAAAATTAATTTCATTACGCTGTAAAATGTATACGAGGAACATTTACTTTGCAGAATAATATGATTTATTTATTGCAGTACTTAAAGCTTATCCAATTTTACCTTATATATATAGCACGGTAATCGTAACAGTAACAGTGAGATGTTCACTTTTGTATAAGCAAACGCCGTAGCTTTAAGTATGAAATCCAAATTCAAATTCAAATTCAAATATTTTTATTCAAAATAAGAAGTTAGAAGCTTCGTTTTTTGAACGTCAAACAATTTACCACCAGTTCACTAAAGTTACTGCCTCAGACCTGAGAAGAACCGGCGAAAGAAACTCAGCGCGACATGTCTCTCTTTTTTTTAATCCAATTTTACATCATATAATAATAAAAGAGAGAAACTGATTAAATAAGTACAAATAGTGCTCTAAATCCAAAATCCGCCATGGTAGCCCCAGGATTATCATAAAATAATGTGGCTACTATGACGCTGGAGTACTTGTAGGTGCATTTTTTTCTATTAAATGAAATAAAATATTATATATTTATGATTTTTTAATTTTAATAACGATCAACCCGTTAACGTGCGGCGTCGAATTCCACCACTCAACGTACAATGTCTCAATTATTCAACAGAAAGTGGAGAATGGAAATGTCCTATTTAAAACGGAGAGTTTGGCACTAAGTATCTTCTGCTTACCCTCTTATGTGCATGGATAAATTTACATACTGATTTACTACTTTTAAAGTGTTAATTCACATTTAGGAAAAAAGTACTTATTTTAAATGTTTTTAAATAACTTATATAATGTTTCTATTCATACCAGTGTTCTCTTAGTGTTATCTCCCAAACTATTTTAAGTTCTATATTATTTTCAATACTATATTATTCTTTATCAAACTAACGTCAGATATACTATTTTTTAGAAGATATCACGCTGTATCCCGCTCGAGGCAGGGTAGGCAGAGGGTACCCGGGAACCTAGTGTTAAGACACTCCGTTTCACTTCCGTTCCAATTCCGTTGCCCACTTTCCGCCGAATTTGAGGCATTTCGTGTTGCCTTATTACCAGAGCGAAGAAATGAAACATTAAATATTTAAATTGATGAAATATTAAATATTTCTTTTCTGCTGCACCACGACAGGCCTCAATTTAATTTAAATATATGAAAGAAATTTTCGCGTTGACAGTTGTAAGTAAGCCTCAGCGTCCGTAATACTAAATAAGTAGTATATACTTATTAAGTATTTCTTTTTCATAATAATTTTAACTATATCTGTGGTCAAAATTAATGGACTTAGAATGTTTCATGAAGGCGAAGCCGCCGGTAAAAGCTTGTGTCATAGTTTGTTGACTTGCGATAAGAATGATTTTTCTGTGCTCCAAAGGACCGTAGATTTATGGTGTGGTTCTTTGATTATGGCATTCTGAGCGTGCCAGTTGAGCACATATCACTTCGCCAATGTCACGTTGTATGGAGAAGACACGAAGGAGGTTGTACGGTAGAAAAAATTATATTACACAATAGGAGTATGCATATTAAAAATACTGTAGATTTAAATATTTGATATAAATAACCTTGACACATTCACACGATATTGAGATAAGCGATCTTGTACAGAGAACCAATAAAGTGATAAAATATATAATCAATAAATAGTACAACACATATTCATGTATCGAGGAATAAGCTCCATCTAATCAATATTTACGAAAACTTTCAATAAATCGATACAACTTAACGAGTTGTTATGCTTAGAATATTAGTTAAATTGCCTTACGTCGGTAGATGGCGTGCTGATAAAATTAAAATGTATATATATATATGTATATATATATATATATATATATATATATATATATATACATATATATATATATATATATATATATATATATATATATATATATATATATATATATATATATATATATATATATATATATATATATATATATATATATATATATATATATATATATATATATATATATATATATATATATATATATATATATATATATATATATATATATATATATATATATATATATATATATATATATATATATATATATATATATATATATATATATATATATATATATATATATATATATATATATATATATATATATATATATATATATATATATATATATATATATATATATATATATATATATATATATATATATATATATATATATATATATATATATGTTTTTATATCATACAGGTTACTTTTTTAAAATAGACATTTTAAAACGTAACTTTTGAGGTGTTTCTTAGCTTCGCGTTGTATACCGGAAATAGCAGAGAAGGCAGAAAAAAGAATTAAAATACTCATCCTTTCTTTCTTAGCTTAACGCTGTATCCCGCACGAAGCAGGGTAGGCAAAGGGAACCCGGGAACCTAGTGTTAAGACCCTCCGTTCCACTTCCGTTCCCCTCTTTCCGCTGAATTTGAGACATTGCGTGTTGAGTGGCGGAACTCAGCGCCGCGCTTTGCCTTATTATCAGAGCGAAAAAATGAAACAATAAATATTTAAATTGAAAATATTAAATATTTCATTTCCTCAACTGGGGATCGAACCCAGAACCTGTCGGTTACAGTCACACGCGTGTGTCGCAGCGCCACGACGGGCCTCAATTTATTAAATATTAAAATACTCGGTATCCATTAACACATTCCCGTACTATTTATTACGTATGTGTTCCCCACTTCACGCGTAATTTTGACGGCATTGCGCATTAAGTAGAAAAAATTAGCACCGTGCGTTGCTTCTCTATAACAGAGTGAGGAAATAAGAATATTAAATATTTTTTTTTTTTATGGAAACGACGGCAAACGAGCGTACGGGTCACCTGGTGGTAAGTGATCACCGTCGCCCACGGCCCCGCGTAACTCCAGAGGAGCTACAGGAGCGTTGCTGTCCTTTAAGGTGGAAGGGCACCGGGCTCGGCATTACCTAATGCGAAACGAAGTGGCCAAAGCCACTACTTAACGCCGGTCTTAAATGCCGGGGGTGGTAATAATCCGGTCGAGTCTGCCCATGCGTGTTGCCATTACTGGCAACGTGACTCTACCACACGCACCTTAGTTGCCTTTTACGACACCATCAGTACCAGGGTGATCCTATTCTAAGCCGGAATCACACGGCAAAATTTATTTAACTTATCTTGACGTTCGACACTCCGTTCCAGATCCATTCCCCACTTTCCGATGAATTTGAGGCACTGAGTGGCGGTACTCAACGCCGCGCTTTACCTTGTTACCAGAGCGAAGAAATAATATATATATATATATATATATATATATATATATATATATATATATATATATATATACATATATATATATATATATATATATATATATATATATATATATATATATATATATATATATATATATATATATATATATATACATATATACATATATATATATATATATATATATATATATATATATATATATATATATATATATATATATATATATATATATATATATATATATATATATATATATATATATATATATATATATATATATATATATATATATATATATATATGTTTTTTATATCATACAGGTTACTTTTTTAAAATAGACATTTTAAAACGTAACTTTTGAGGTGTTTCTTAGCTTCGCGTTGTATACCGGAAATAGCAGAGAAGGCAGAAAAAAGAATTAAAATACTCTTCCTTTTTTTCTTAGCTTCACGCTGTATCCCGCACGAAGCAGGGTAGGCAAAGGGAATTCGGGAACCTAGTGTTAAGACCCTCCGTTCCACTTCCGTTCCCCTCTTTCCGCTGAATTTGAGACATTGCGTGTTGAGTGGCCGAACTCAACGCCGCGCTTTGCCTTATTATCAGAGCGAAGAAATGAAACATTAAATATTTAAATTGAAAATATTAAATATTTCATTTCCTCAATTGGGGATCGAACCCAGAACCTGTCGGTTACAGTCACACGCTTGTGCCGCTCCGCCACGACAGGCCTCAATTTATTAAATATTAAAATACTCGGTATCCATTAACACATTCCCGTACTATTTATTACGTATGTGTTCCCCACTTCACGCGTAATTTTGACGGCATTGCGCATTAAGTAGAAAAAATTAGCACCGTGCGTTGCTTCTCTATAACAGAGTGAGGAAATAAGAATATTAAATATTTTTTTTTTATGGAAAAGACGGCAAACGAGCGTACGGGTCACCTGATGGTAAGTGATCACCGTCGCCCACGGCCCCGCGTAACTCCAGAGGAGCTACAGGAGCGTTGCTGTCCTTTAAGGTGGAAGGGCACCGGGGCCCGGCATTACCTAATGCGAAACGCAGTGGCCAAAGCCACTACTTAACGCCGGTCTTAAATGCCGGGGGTGGTAATAATCCGGTCGAGTCTGCCCATGCGTGTTGCCATTACTGGCAACGTGACTCTACCACACGCACTTTAGTCGCCTTTTACGACACCATCAGTACCAGGGTGATCCTATTCTAAGCCGGAATCACACGGCAAAATTTATTTAACTTATCTTGACGTTCGACACTCCGTTCCAGATCCATTCCCCACTTTCCGATGAATTTGAGGCACTGAGTGGCGGTATTCAACGCCGCGCTTTACCTTGTTACCAGAGCGAAGAAATGAAAAAATAAATATTTAATTTGAAAATATTACATATTTCATTTCCTCGAGTGGGAATCGAATCCACAACCTTGTCACACGCTTGTGCCGCTGCGCAAGTAAAAGTTAATTTTATAATCAGCATGGAGATAGCAAGATAGATCAAAATAAATAAATTCCCGTAAAATTTGATACTTTTGCATATAAATTCTGAGATTTACGTTCATAAATCAATCAATCTATCTTTTTTTATAATAATCCGTAGAGATTTAAATATATTTGTCACATTTGCTATTCACGAATCATTTCTAAACAGGTTTATATTTATTTATTATCTAATCAATATAACTAGATATTTTTTTGCTTATAAATTTATTCGTGTTAAATATAACATTAACTGACACGTGCTTTGCTAGCAATGTTTATGCGTACAAAATTATATATGTTATAATCCAGAGACTACACACTTATTTTATAAAGTTTTTTGTGACCTGTCGTGGCGGAGAGCACGTCTGTGACTGGAAGTGCTGTTGATTCGATATCCACTTGAGGAATTTTTAATATTTTAATTCTTCACCTTGGCAATAAGGCAAAGAGCGAGGTTGACTTCCTCCATTCTACGCTCAATGTCTCAAATTCGGCGGAAAGTGGAGAAAGAAACGATGTGTCTTAACAGCTCCCATCTCTCCCTATCCTGCTATATGTGGGATACGGAATGACGCTGAAAAACCAGAATTTTGTTTGATTGATCGCGCTTATCCCATGAATTACTTCCCTCTCGGTTATTTATAATTAATGGTAAGGACCATATTAAAGTTAAAAGTGTTTTATCAGGTCTTATATTCATATGATGTACTGAATCAGGTTAAAAATGGGGATAATTAAATACATTTTTACATATTGTGAAGCAAAGTTTATTTCATAACGTAACAAGATATAATAATAAAACAATAAAAAAAAAATCAATATTGGTATCCAGTAAGTGGGTTAAAACTTTGTGGTCGTTGCGGTCCAGAGAAGTCTTCTCCAAAGACTTTTTCAGTACTCGAAGGTAATTTAAATGTATCTGAATTCATTATACCAATATTTGGTGAATAAGATGTGGCAATCTTCGGAATGCTTATATCAATATTCTTCTCCGTGAGTAAAAGACCATTGTTAATAAAATAAGTAGGTTCTTTTGTTTGTCCATATCCATTTTCATTAGTTTTGGTAGAATATGACGGGATTGTAGAAGTTTGATAAGCCGTCGATGTCTCTATTGATGAGGGATTAGTGCTTGACCTAAAAGATGTTTCGGCTTGATCTGAGTTATGTTTGGCTTCGGGAATCGTAGATGAACGTGTAGAAAATTCGAATGGACTATATATCGATGCTTGTGACACATTTGGGTCTGAAGACTGTTGGTTTGATAGTATATCAGAATTTACAGCTTTTGGGTAAAAGTATCCATTATGTGTAGATTTGAAATCATCATTTTCTATAAAACCCTTTGTATTGTCACCTCCTTCTCTTATGTAAGATTCTTCAGTCGGGTATTTGCTATTATTATGTCCTTCGGGAATTTCATTATTAGAATAATATCTAGGTTTATCGTAAAGAGTTTTCCTGCTATCGTAATTTTGTTGTTTGTCATCATCACTTTGCGATACAAAAGGTGCTATAGATGTCATCGGTAATGCTTCATCTTTTTGATAAATTCTTTGATTTTCGTTGTTGTACGTTTCGGAAAAACGTGTAGGAAATTCTTTTTCATTTTGAGAAGAATAATATGGATAGCCCGATTGATTATTTAAATGTGAATCGGTAATTGGTGACAAATTATTTGGCTCGTTGTCATTTTTGTTATTATTGGTGATAAATATTTTTTTCTTATATTCGTTATCTATATTATTAGATATTGGTTTCATATTGTTAATTTTTCGATAGTCTTTTTCATTATGTTCATCATCTATTTCTTTAAAATCATGGGGTCTTGCGGTTGACGAATTCTTAGAATCATAATAATTACTATTATGCTCTGGAAACGACGCTTGCTCACTTACATATATAGGCTCATTATTTTGCTTATTGTTCAGATATTTCGAAGACACATTTTGTCCTTTTGGTCTTAGAGATAAACTATCTGAATTTAAGTATTCATTTATTTTCATTTGCTCGTTTGACGTTTTAAATGGGTTATAAATGTGTTGATATTTTTTGTAACCGTATTTATGTTCATCGTAGGTACCTAAAATAATAGTGAACTATTTTATGCAACTCTAAAATTAAGATAACTTTAACCTATTTTTATAATCATTAAAAAAAGAAGACAATTTGACTTACCATCATCAATAATTCCAGCTTTTTTATCTTCATAAGCTTTCTCTATTACTTTCAAAATAGCATCTGGTATAGGCGGTGGCGTTGGCAGGTGATCTCCTTTAGGTCTAAATCCATTTTCATCGGCCGTATAAGTAACATGGTAAACTTTTCCATCATCACCAACATATGAATAAGATCCTTTAGCTCTAACACCTTGTAATGCAACACCACTTTCATCACCGTGAATTCCATTTGACGTATCAAAACTATATGCAAATCCTTCAGGAGATAATATGTTTTCATAGTTAAGAATGATTGCTTCTCGATCAGATTTAGCCTGTATTCTTTCAGGACGTTTCATATCGTAGGAAATCAAAGGTCTTTTAGTTGTAGAATAAAAACCAGTACTAGAAGCTGGATTTACCTTTTGTGGCTGATTAGAGTCATGTGGTTCAAAGTAATTTGGAATTATAGTTGTAGGCGTTAATGTAGTAGACACAATTGATGTAGGCAATATTGTTGTTTGGTATTGTTTGCCATTGGAATTCATTATGCAAGGGTCTTTGTTGAAACCGTTTGTTAAGGAATTATTACACGGTAAAATAACTAAGCTGTCTAAGTCCCCATCGATTGGATTTTCAGTATTTGGCAGAGAAGTAGACACATACTCGTTGTTCGTAGTTGGTTTAAAGTTATTAGCATAAAGGTTTTCATAAGATGTCTGCTTAGGATGAGCATAATTAGTACTGAGAAAATGTTCAATTTTTTGTCCATTTTCTTTATTCTGAAAATTTCCGACATCAGAAATTTCACTTGATGAATAGTTAGGTATTGCATCAGAAACAATTGAGCTTCTTGTAAAATAATCATAATTAGCAGGTATTACATTGCTTTTCATAGAATGCGTAAAACTTTCATCAGAAAAATCGATATCTCTTTGAATATCTAAAATATTTTTTGGGCCCTTTCGTTCTATTCCTATGGTGATTTCTTCATTGTGAGGAATAAAAATATTATCATGGTATTTAATTCCAGAATATTCAAATGGAACTTTAATATCTTCTGGTCTGCCTCCAGCATATTTTGACCCAGGTGGTGGTAGATAGGTCCTGTCTAATTTATCAGCACACGCAAAGCTGAGTGTTAGTAAAACCTGAAATTTTAATTGTTTATAATTAATGTAAAAAAATCGCAATAAAACATTCATCAAATGAATATTACAATATACGAGTATATTATGGAGTATATATGGATGGTGGTTGTCAAGTAGACATGGTGTACACCGACTTCTCCAAGGCATTTGACAAAATTTCACATCGCTTGTTAATTTGTAGACTTGTAGAGGTCGGTCGGTATACATGGCGATCTCCTTCGTTGGTTGATTTCGTATCTTAGGGAGCGGAGTCAGGCTGTGACAGTTAGAGGATTTTGCTCCTCTTTTGTACCTGTTACCTCAGGTGTGCCCCAGGGCTCTCATCTCGGTCCTCTCCTTTTTAATATTTTTATAAACAACATTAAAGCAACATTTATGAACTCAGAAATATTATTATTTGCCGACGATATGAAAATTTTTCGACATAACATAAAGTACAATTATTGCTTTAATAATGTAACGATTGAGAGGCTCTCTGTGGTGAGGGACCTGGGAGTTTACCTTGACTGTAAACTTTTATTTGATTATCACATTGATCACATAGTTGGTAAGGCTTTTCGGATGCTGGGTTTTGTTCTTCGGATAGCAAAAGATTTTCACAATAGTGCTACACTTATCACGTTGTACAATGCCTACGTTCGTTCTGATCTCGAGTATGTTTCGACTGTGTGGAATCCGTTGTTTAATGTGTACATTGATAAAAATATTAAAAAGAAGTTCAATAAACATATTAGTATTAAAGCCAACCAATACCATCTCGATAAACAACCTATTCCGACTTCTTTAAAGAACCGTCGTTTGGCTAGGGATGAACTTTTCCTTTTTAAAATAGTTAATAATTATATTGATACCCCTTTCCTTTTAAGTAATATTAATCTGAGATGTCCTCGTCTACAAGCCCGTAATAAATCACAGTTCTATGTACCTTATTACAAGAACTAAATGTGGTGGAAATGTTTTTGTTTATCGTGCTTGCAGCTCTCATGATAATGCGTTTGGCGATATTGACATGTTTACTACAAATTTAAATAAGTTCAAATCACTTGTCATGGAAGCTGTTTCTGAATGATTTTCTTCTGTTTTATTTTGATTTCTTTTTGATTAACTGTACATCTAGCTATTTTTTTTTGTACTATTTTATGTGAAGACTTCATTGGTTAATTGAATGTAAATTTGGTTTTTATTTTAAGTACTTGTAACAACTACATGTCTTCCTTAATAAATAAATAAATAAATATTATTGTACGTAATCATCATCGATCAAAACGACGATCAATTAAAGCGTCGTTTATTATGTTATTGCTGGAATTAATTTATTACAATGTTAAGGGCCTGCCGTGGTGTGGCGCAGAGATAAAGCGTGTGACTGTAAACGATAGGTTGTCGGTTTGATTCCAACTTGAAGTTGAAATATTTAATATATAATAGCTTCACTCTTGAATTCAATCACTTTGCACGGATTGTTTGAAAATCGGCGGAAATTGGGGAACGGAACAAAGTGTCTTAACACTAGTTTGCCAAGTTTCCTCTACCTAGCCTATTATGTGCGGAATACAGAGAGAAGCTCAAAAAAGAACTAGAATATTTAAAACTAAAGTTAAAAGCGTATATTTTAAGAAGTTCTAAATGTTATGTAAATGTATTAATTATAACATATTATGTATAAGTATACAGTGTCATTAATCTTGCTCTGCAAAAAAAAAAAACAAAATATGGCAATAATTCGAGAATAGGGC
Source organism: Eueides isabella (assembly GCA_019049475.1). Taxonomy (NCBI): domain Eukaryota; kingdom Metazoa; phylum Arthropoda; class Insecta; order Lepidoptera; family Nymphalidae; genus Eueides; species Eueides isabella. The sequence continues at coordinate 12,911,481 of CM032398.1, read as the reverse complement.
AGAACGTGGGCAATAGCCTATCCTCATATATTATGTAAGGAAAAAATTAAAGTTATATTTTAATATTTTTACTATGTTTTAAAGTGTTATTCCACACTTAGGACAGAAAATACTAAACTTAAATTTTTAAAAGCGTATTTAAAATTTAAGTTTAGTAAAGTTATATTATTTTTTTCAATAACAAATATAATTAAATTTAACCTTACCCAAAACATCATCACTAATGTTTTAAAGATCAAAACCGAACACACTATGTGACTGGACCCACCAAATATCTCTATATATACTATTCTTTAAAACACTGTAACAATTTTTAATTTATAGTACGTGACAGACAGACATACAACGTGACAAAATTGTAATCGTTGCTGTCCAATTCATGGGTGCCATTAAATGGTGTTTTTTATGCAGTCACGGCATAGCTTTTAAAGTTGATCTCTGGTACCTTGACATTTCTCGAGGATGGTCCAAATGATAATGTTTGAAGTCTATTGGAATCGAAAGTTTTTTTCGGAACGTGTAGAAATCGATCTTTGTATGATTTTTTTTAGTGACGTTGATATAATTTATGATAACAGAACAATATTGGCCAACAATAAGAATTTTATAGATGAGAGGAGACAAACAAAAATTTATAATTGAGGTCTATTTTTTATTCTCTTTTTTATAGATTCAATTACAAATATATTACAATTAAAAATAAACACTACGCGTTGAATAACCGTAAAAAAAATTAAACGACGAAAAATTACCATAAATCTAAAAACTGACATAACAGCCATTTTTTACATACTCAATAAAAAAAATATTGCCAGATTCACTAATACTTGTCTACTAGATAAATAACAAACACAATATGTTTTTTAAATAAATTAATTAAATATACAATAAAGAACAAGTACTCTTAATTAAAACATGTTGACCTAATTTTACAACGCTAATATCAAAAAACTACTGATTTTTTTTTATTTCATCTCTATGTTCCCGTATATATACTCTGTAGGTGTCAAAGGAAACTTGGTCTAACTATTATAAAGAAAAACTCCGTTTTCATTCCTACACAACACTTTCGTTCCACATGTTCCACTGATTTCTGGAGGCATTGCGTGTTGAGTGGCATAATTCAAAGGTGCACTTTGCCTCATTATCGGAGCGAAGAGAATGAAATTACTATATATTTCTTTTCCTCGAGTGGGACCGAACCTGCGATCTGTCGCGCTTAAGTTACCTTGTGCACAGACAAACACATTTGTTTTTGTTTGTTTTTGTTGTATTGAATAGTCCATGTGCTCAGTGAGTCTATAATAGACTATAATTATCTAGTTACATGCTTTGCTATTTCCTTTTGTACCCGCGAGTGATATCACGGACTTGTCGGTTTCTTGCGCCGGTTCTTCTTAGGTCTGAGGCAGTCACTTTGGTGAACTTGTGGTAAATTGTTTGACGTTCCAAAAACGAAGCTTGTAACTTCTTATTTTGAATTAAAAAAAAATTTGGACAAAGCATTTTTTTTTTTTAATTTTTCTAGCGGACGAAGCCGTATTGAAAAGCAAGTTTAATAATAATGTCCATCCGAATTCATTGCTAGTGCAAGGTATCATTGTCAAAAGTTAGAGTAATTACAGGTTCAAAGCTCACGGCAATTCATGACGATATGTCGTGGTGCAATCAACCTCGTTCTTAAGTTATGTAATTATATTATAGAAAATGCTTATAACATTTTTGGTTCAATATAGTCTAGTCTCTTGTAGGTTATGATATATGGAGACAGAATTTAGTTGATAATGACTAAAAACATCACTATTCTTTATTTTACACGTGGTTTTGAGACATTGTATGTCATTTGGTGAAACTCAACAACTAAAATCGACCTCACAACCGTAACCGTTATCAGCCAAACACTGTGATGTTGTGCCTTAGTGGCCTATATTATAATTAGCTAATATAATAAACGTTTTTCGTTTTTTGTAAGTAATAGCGTAAAGGTACTTGGCGCCATCTTATAACGTTAGATAGGCAAAGAATGTAAAGAAAGTACCGAACAAAATATCTTGGGATAATCCTCTTGATTATCCCAAGATATTTTTTTTCTATTTTATGAATATATTTCTTTATGTACGTTTAAGATCTTCCTTTTTAAATACAAATTAAATTTGGTAATCGATGTTAAAATAATTATTTTTAATATTTAAATTGTAAATATGTTATGAATCATACATAATATTATGTTGAGGTAGTCAAAACTCATGATAGGTCATGGCACAGAAGCAAAAACGTGCTATCATTAGCGTGACAGATTGTAGGATGGATTCCGATTCGCGAAAATTATTCGCTTTGATAACGTGACGAAACGCGGCGTTGAATTCCACCACTTTTGGAGGAAAATGAAAAACGGACTATCTGACTGCCACATCCCCTTTGCCTACCCTGCCAAGTGCGGTTAAAAAAAGTGTAATAATGCTAAATACATGAATGAATTACGCTCATTTAAAAAAAACATTGTTTCTATATATATAGCCATCTATATTATATTATACATTCTGCCTACTTTTAAGTGGCAGAGATTACCGCCACGCTTTGATTTTTCTTTTTTTTTTTCAGCTTCACGCTGTATCCCGCACTGGGCAGAGGGAACGAAAGTGGAACCTAGTGTTATGACACTCCGTTCCACTTCCTTTCCCCACTTTCCGCCGAATTTGAGGCATTGCGTGTTGAGCGGCGGAACTCAACGCCGCGCTTTGCCTTATTACCAGAGCGAAGAAATGAAACATTAAATATTTTAAATTGAAAATATTTAATATTTCATTTTCTCGACTGGGGATCGAACCCAGAACCTGTCGGATACAGTCACATTCTTGTGCCGCTGCGCCACGACAGGCCACCGCTTTAATATGTTACCATAATAAAAAAATATCCTACGAGTGGAAATTGGGCCCCAAATATCACTGTTTATACTAAAATGCTGTGCCACTGAGCCATAGCAGCATTATTGGAACCGTGTTCTATGTATAAAAAAATCCGTAAGAATTCAATTCTAGTGCAAGATACAATTAGACTGAGTTATAAGAAAGTATGAGATACTTTCGGGTTTTGCTTTCAATTTTTTTCAAATTTATAATGTTATGATGCTAGATTGTAACTTTCACTTAAAGAATGTTAATATTAAAATTCTATAATTTTTTTCAATAAAGACACTCTGTTTCCCACTTTCTACAGTACTGCGTATCTATAGAATTAAAAAATTAAATACCATTTTTCATGAAAATCATAGAAAGCTTTTAAAAAAAAATAAAAATATATTTTTAAATAAATTAATATGTATGAACTTAAAAGTTTAATATAAATCAATTTCGTGGTATTCATAGGTATATTAACATAATATATTGTATACTTAAATTTATCGTTTATACTTGTATATCATAGACAATTATTGTAGTTTTTTTTCATATGAGGTAAGGAGATTGATCACTTTATACTCTTATTTTTTCAGCTTAACATTTTATCTCGTTTATGGCAAAGCAGGCAGAAGGAACTTGGGAACCTAGTGTTAAGAAATTCTGTTCCGTTCGTCACTTTTTGCCGAATTTGACTGTGTTGAATATACTTATATATTGTATATTATTATATCGACGGGTCCAAAGACCAAAATCGTATATTAAAAATGATCGATTTTCAGTGTGAGGCTTTGAAGTTCTGTGTGAATGTAATCATCAACTATTGGACAGCTATTAAACATATTTTTTGCAATTATTTTGTATTTCCGTTAATAGTTGATGATTACATTCACACAGAACTTCAAAACCTTATACTGAAAGTCGATCATTTTTCATATACGATTTTGTTCTTTGGACCCGTCGATATACTCCCTTGGATCTACCGCAGCATAGTACAATTTCTCAAAAAGATATGCTATACGACTACGCGACAAGCTTTTATGCGTTTGTGGCCGAAGAGAGGAACCAAACAGTCCTCTTATGTCGCTATTCATATCGTAAAAATTAAAAATTTCTACCTCAAAAAAGAGCTTAATGGTAATTTGAGATAAAACAAAAAAAATGTTCCATTCTCTGAATAATTTTATAAATAAATCCTTCAATGATTTTTAATAACTTTAAAACAAGAAACGGGAATAAATAAAAATCTATATTAATTAATACAATAAATAAAATACTTTATTAGGAGATGTACATAGCTATGTCGTCGAATTAATACTGATATCCACTTTGTGCACTAAAACTTGGCTTGCGACTTCTGCTTCCGAATTGTCCGTAAGAAGATATATCTTGTACTTTAGGGACAACAGGTGGCAAGTATGCGTTATTAACACCAATTGAAACTTCTTGATGGGCGTTTTTAAGAACATGATCTAAATTTTGAGCGCTTTCACCGAAATTTCTGAAACCCGGGCTAATAGCTGATGCAGAGTGAGTAATAACGGAGTCTTCATCGCTTACGGCTTGTCCTTGGTTGACCAGAACGTAGTTAGCTTGTTTGGCAACGTTGGAATCGATGACATTGGAGCTGGAGATGTAGTGCTTTTGACTGTCTACTTCACCATACTTTCTCTGGTCATAGGATCCTATAAAAAAAATATTTAATAAATTATAATTATAAGATGGAGGTAGATTATCTACTTCTTTCCTATTTCCATAGATAAAAAATTCAATTGTGGTAATTTGTTACTAGTGAAGTGTGAAATAGCATAAATGAAAATAATAATTAAATATTATTTTTATTTTATCAAAAGTCATCAAAGTCTTACCATCATCATAAATTCCAGCAGCCTCATCACGAGCGTTTTGTTCCAATGACTGCAAGATTTCCACAGGGATAGGGGGTGGAGTTGGCAAATGATCACCTTCAGGACGGAAGCCGTTTTCATCAGCTGTATATCTGTTTAGAAAATCGAAATTATTTAAGTTAAGAATAAACTTATATTTATAATTATCTAGGTATTCAGGTGATTGAATTATGTTTATTTTATTAGCACTGGAAACAATTTACAGTATTGAGTTCCGCCATTCACAACCCATGTCAAATGATGCAGTATGGATTTAAAAAATACATATATCACTAAGGCATTATTTACAAAAAAATTACCTGATGGTGTACTGCTTGCCATCATCACCAGTATAAGAGAATCCACCATGAGCCCTAACACCATCGACCGCTATACCTTTTTGTTCTCCAAAAATACCATTCTCAGTTTCATAAGCATACTCATAGGATTCACCATTGTTTTGATATTCTTGACGTAAAATTGCAGCTTGTCTTTCAAGAGCTGCCTGAGGACGCTCAGGTCTTTCCGTGTATCTTACTTGGTAGTTTACCCTGTGTCCAGAATCGCTTTGACCAGCGATTTGAGCTTGATTTCTGTATTGGACAAATTCGTTAACTGATTGCTGATGGTCAACATTAAAATTGTTTAAAATTGATTTTTGTGCTGGCAAATCGGCGACAACAATAGGTCTGGATACTGGAGCCTCCAAGAATTCTGATCCGCCAGAGGACTGAGCATGATTAGGAGGAAGATAACCCCTGCCTAACTTAGCTGCGTTTGTAGCAGCTATAATAGTTAATACGGCAATCTGTAATAAAAACATACACAATTATGTTAATTCGTTTAGAAAAGTATTTTAGTCAAAAGTTTTTTTTATATATATGATCATGTTTATTAGAAAAATATGTTTTATATATTTATTAAAGTTATGTAAGTATTACACAAAAAAGATATATTTGTTCTACTTTTATAAAGTTTAAAGTATGTATTATTAATTTCCGAATCTCCTGGATTTTGCGGGCTAAATGGAGAAACTTTAAACAAATAAAGAAAATAAAAATTAGAATAAAAACCCCGTAAAGGGAATCGTATCCACAACCACCGAGCCAGGTGACCCAATGAATTTTGACTGGCGATTCTAACTTAATTCAAATTAAATTTACCAATTTCATGTCGACTGTTTCTTATCCACCTCACAAACGCTACTGATTGAATGATGTAATGTTATAATCGTGTTTCTTATATATACTAAATCCTGCACTTATTGATCTACATAAATATTGTGCTCTTTATATAAAAAGTCGTGGTTACTATTGCCTAATAGAACGCTATACGGAGATGGACGCATCTAATTGTCTTGGACGGCATTATGCAAATATATATTGCAATTTTATTTTAAATTCAGCTAGGGCTGTGGCGTATAGGCATAAACGTGTGACAGTAAACAAGACAGGTGTGAGTTTGATACTCAGTCGAGGAAATGAAATTAAATATTTTCTTTTATTGCGTTCTGGTAGCGCGACAAAGCGCGGCGTTGAGTTTCGCCACTCAACATGTAGTGCTTCAATTAAGAGGAGAATAGAGAACGAAGTGTCTTAACACTAGTGCACAGGTTTAGTCTGCCTACCAATTTATGTGCGGGATACTGCGTAAAACTAAAAGCGTCAAGTCTCTCAGTAAAAATGTTTTCTAGAAGAATTATTGTTAATATTAATTGTATGTGGTAAAATATTTTCAGTTTGATTATAGATTTGTAAATTTGTTAATTTATCAGTTTTACGTCATATTGATATATTTTATAACTATATGTGTAATCCTTTTTTTCTAACAGGGTAGGCAGATTAGGCAGGCAGAGGTCTGTCGTGGCGCGCAGTACAATCTTGTATATACGTTTAAAAGTGAGATATAGAACGGAAATTTTAACTGTAGGTTCCTAAATTCCCTCTGCCTCCCCTTTTTCATCAATAAAATATTTTATTTCAAAATTAATATAAAGATAACTTTGGCTCTATACGACATAAGTCTATCCAATGCGGAGATGATTCAATATACACAGTACAGAAGTGAAGTTCATACTAAAATATCGGCCTTGTTGCATTCCTATAGTAACTGACCTCAATTTAATATAAGTTATACTTAATTAAAATATCGTTTATTTAAAATAATACGTGACGGCACTGAGGCCACACAGTGCGCAATTTCTAACGTTTTCATCATACTTATTGTAGAACAATTATTATTTTGTTCAGCTTCACGCTGTATCCCGCATAAAAAACGGGGAAAGTTTTGTTCCAAAAATGTTTCACTCTCCACCAAAACGAGACATTTTGTGATCAGTGGCGGAATTCAACACCAGGCTTTGCCTTGTTCTTAATTATTTCATTGTATCTAGTGGGAAATCCAAAACCTAATAGTAAGATGGCCTCTAATAATGGAATATATTGAAAATATCATATTTTAAATAAAAGTCTAAGTGAAGATCTTCACTTTTAACATTTTTTATCTTTACGCTGTATGCGAAGACAAGGAAGTTACAGGCAGTAATAACCCAAAAAGATGTCGATCTCCTTGTTTTTTTAAAGTCAAATATTATTATTATTATCTAATATCATACTATTTTTACCTCATTATAAACACAGTAGAAAGAGAACTTAGTGTTAAGACACTCCGTTCCCATAAATACACTTCCGTGTTGCACTTTAAGCCAAATTTTAAATGTTGAAGTGCTAATTTTAGCGGTACATTTTCCCTTTACAGAGCGTTGAATGAATATATGTATTTAATATTTTACTTCCTCGAGTGTAAATCGAACTCATAGCCAAGCGCTTACAAAGTGACACGTTTGTGCCACTGTGCCATGACTGGTCTAAGATCCTTTCTTAAGAAAAAATAAAACATTCCTAATCAATTATAACCCTTTGTTTATGGCTTGCCTGTAATAAATTTCTCAAGCAAGATTCAAATTTGCAATCATCAAATTAATTAATTACTTGACCAGTCTCCAAATATGCTATAAAAAATGTTATATAAGTATAATTAGCATGGATTATTTAACTTTTTTGCCCGCAGCTCTCGAATACAGGGCGGTGGTGACAAGTTCAAAACCGGTGGTGTGAATTGACAGGTCATACTCACCAGTGACACACGCCTACAGTGTAACGAACACGTAATGCGGACCACTTTCTTTCAAAGACGATATTAAATATTAATTAGAGAATTGTAAATTAAGTGAGTGAAGCCAGTTGTGGCGTAGTGAGCGTGTGACTGTAATCGACTGGTGGGATTGTGGGTTCAATCCCAACCACCAAACACCAATTTCGACTCGAGGATATAAATTCTGGTACCAAGACCAATGGCGTTGAGTTTCAGTTTCGACTCTCAATACGCACTGCCTCATAAATTCATCGGAAGTCTGGAGCGGAGTTGCTTCCTTTTATATACATCAACATGTATGAGTGAAGAGCAAAAAATATTTACTTAATAAAATCCTTACTTCCCTACCTTGTTTTATCTTTGCTCAAGAAACCAAACCGTTCAATGAACCAACGCTACTAAAATTTTTTCATTAAATAAATTAATAAAATAATATTTATAAATTCATGTTTTACCTTTTCTTTCCAAATAATTAACATTTTTTTTTTAAGATTTTAGGTTCACACTATGGTCCGTATATTAAAAGCTATATTGATGGAGCCTGAGAACGTAGTGTTAAGACACTATATTAATCACTTCCGGTCCCAGTCAAAGTTCTTTTCCTTCAAATTCTAGAAAACAGCCTGTTTATAAATATTTAAATAGAAAATATGAAATATTTCACTTCCTCGAGTGGGAATCGAACCCACAACCTGTCGTCTACAGTCACACGCTTGTGCCCCTGCGCTATAGACTTCTCCTCAAATAACATTTATGAAATCAATAATTTTAAAAATAGAAAAATTTGCGAAAAAATTGTAAATTTGTATGCAAATTAAAATGATTTAAGCAATCCGCGTCCATTATTAGCGTCACCTAAACTAGCAACAGTTCTTCCTACGTTTTGTTCTCGATATAAAAAAAAATATACTGTAATTATTGAGAAATGTTCACAAATCTTTTAAAAGCTGGCATTATGCAAATATAAAAAGGTATATTGTAAGACCAATATATACCAATATAGACTAATAATTTAGTTTTATTATTTCAAGAAATTAACATTTCACTCAATATGTAGAGAATAAAAAAAATAGATTGTTGATTCAAACCCCATTTGGGAGTATGAAATATTTTATATTTTGATTTCTTTGCTATAGTAACCAGGAAAGCGTGGGGTTGAGTTCTGCAACTTGACACACAATGCTTCGGCAATTCCGAAGAAAATGGAAACCGGAAGTATCATATTGGAAAACCAGAGTTTTAACTTACGTTTCTTTTGATCTTAAAAGGCAATACTATGAGGAGGATCCAGTGTCGAAACATTCTATTTTTATAGATTATTCTCACCTTTTGACTTACGAGTAAGTTCACAAACACCACGAGATGATTTACGGATTTCAACTCCACGCTTTGTCTTGCTATTAATATTAAGGGCCTATTTCACCACAGTCTGATAAAGTACCGGGTAGCCTTATGTGACAGATATGCGATATATTTTTATCAAACAGAAAAAATATAAGCAGCCTCTGTATGAGACATAGAATTAATTGTCAAATATACTAAATGTAATACATACATCCCCTAGAAATCCCCTTAGTAAACATCAAACCCACACTTATAGCCTTTACACACATTTACACACAATTTCTCTTATGTTTCAAATTTATTCCTGTTTTTTTTTATCTAAAGCTGTCAATACAGCTTAAAAAAGTATAGTATAAAACCGGAAGTGTTAGTGATTCAACTTCCTTATATCAGCTAGAGACAAGAATGTAAATGCTCGTTACGAAAACGAAAGTACGTAATGATTTCGCAAATAATTATAATTAATTTGTGTTAATATGTTAATATATTTTTTTTGCAACTTTACGCTTCACGCCGTATTCCGTACATGGCAAAGGTAGGGTAGACAAAGGGAACCTGGGACCCTAGTTAAGTTAAGACCGTTCCATACTCCACTTACCGCGTAATTTGAAGCATTGTGTATTGAGTAGAGTAATTATATTTATTTATTTATTTTTTTAAATATTTCTTTTCTCAGAGTGGGAATCAAACCCACAACCAGTCGCATTGACAGTTACATAATTATGCCACTATGCCAAGACAGGCCTCAGAACAAACAAAATATCTTAATAAAAAAAAAATAATTATAAATAAATAAATATTATATATTTTTTATAAAACAGATTACAACAAGTAAAGACATACGAATTATTACAAACATTTTTTTAGCAGAGCTTTGACGCTGTGCTGTGGAATGCCTTGTATGATATCATGCAAACAATGTAACGGTTATTAATAAGTGACTCAACGTTTTTGCAATGCCTGTCCATTTCAAATTTTAAATACAAAAACGCTTTGCCCGTTTAAGCTTATTCTTTTAGGCAAATTACACAAATCTATACATAAATTAATACATAAATCAGGCCCTGTCGAGGCGCAGCGGCACAAGCGTGTGACTGTAACCGACAGGTTCTGGGTTCGATCCCCAGTCGAGGAAATGAAATATTTAATATTTTCAATTTAAATATTTAATGTTTCATTTCCTTACTCTGGTAATAAGGCAAAGCGCGGCGTTGACTTCCGCCACTCAACACGCAATGTTTCAAATTCGGCGGAAAGTTGGGAACGGAAGTGGAACGGAGTGTCTTAACACTAGGTTCCCGGGTTCCCTCTGCCTACCCTGCCTCGTGCGGAATACAGCGTGAAGCTATACATAAATTATATTGTCCATGAGTTATTCTTAGATATAAGCTACATTACCGAAAAGTTATATATATGTAAATCAGTTCAGTCTATAAAAAAAATCAAATTTTTAATATTATCAGAATTCGTTTTTATTTTTTATAATTCAGCGTGTAACCCTGAAATAAAATGTAAGAAACTAATTTTAACCAACTTCTAATAAATGTTTCTTCATTAATCTTTAAAAGCCTGTTATGGCACAGAGGTACGAGCGTGCGACTGTTAACGGACAGGTAGAGATTTCCAATCCGAATAGGGGAAATTAAATTTTAATTTTGCCATTCAACAGACTAAGTAAGTAGTAAGTGCAGAACAGAATATCTTAACACCAGATTTTTAAGACCCTGCTATGTGCGGATACAGCGTGAAGTTGAAAAATAAAAACTTTTTAAACGTACACAGCAAAGTAAACAAAGATGTAATGCTGTGCAAATACATGCTTGTCCACTCTACAGTAACTCGACGCCGTACTTTATCATGCCAGAGCGGTAATAACTATTTTTTTTCATCCGGATATCGAACTTCATATCCATCTTATAATCACTGCTACCTATAATTTTAATATACATTCTTATTGCTAAGAACCACCCAGACTTCAAACTAGATCTGTGACAACGAACTACTGCAAAATTTTCAAAACGTCAGGTTTCCAAAAATAAATATAAACAATTAACTCGGGTTATAGTTTCACGCTGTATCCTGCACGAGGCAGGGTAGGCAGAGGGAACCCGGGAACCTAGTGTTAAGATACTCCGTTCCACTTCCGTTCCCTACTTTCCGCCGAATTTGAGGCATTGCGTGTTGAGTGGCGGAATTCAACGCCGCGCTTTGCCTTATTACCAGAGTGAAGAAATGAAACATTAAATATTTAAATTGAAAATATTAAATATTTCATTTCCTCGTGGGGGGATCGAACCCAGAACCTGTCACCTGCCACGACAGGCCTCAATCAGGCCTCAATTCGGGTTAAATAATATCATTTGTGTAATGTGTACTGAGCACAAAAATCTTGTGGGATAAGTTAGGAATGAAAAATGTGCCTTAATGTTAGGTTCCCTAAGTTCCTTCTGACTACCCTGGAAAATGACAATTCAAAAACGTTTTTAAAAATTGTTTAAAATCGTTATATTTATTAATTTCAAGTTGTAATCCGTATGCATAGGAGTAAGCAAAGGACAACCTAGTGTTAAGACACTCCGTTCTCGACTTTCGCCAAATTTTCGAAGCATTTGGTGTTGAATAGCGGAACTTAACGCCGCGCTTTGACCTTAGCAGAGCGAAGAAATGAAAATATTATTTTTCTATTTTACCCGAGTGGGAGTCAAACCCACAACCAACGCGATAACAGTCATGTCATACACATATACCATAGTGCCACAACGGCCTTCAAAGCAAAACTTTTGAAGTATTTGGTATTGATAAAGCGCCTGTAATTTTTTATTTTCTATACGCCAAATAATAATTCAGCTATTGAAAAAAGTGCGGAGCTTTTCGATTATTATTAGTTATCGATTAAATTTATAATGTATCATTTATGGTGATAATTTATATAGTACACAATTCAAAACAATAAATATTTTAGTAATTAAAATGGTCATATAAAAAAAATATATTTTTAAAATACTCAAGCAACTCTATAGTTAATAAAAATTTTATATAAATTAAATGAAATAAAAATTTTATATATCAGAGAAGTTCTTGTAGTTCATAAACTAATCCGATAAATTTTCATAAATCAACCAAGAACCACTATGAAGAACAAGACTTTGGTTCAATAAAAACCGCACTCAGTACGGTTCCTTCATTTAAGAGCTTAAGTGCCACAAACAGATACATTTACAGACAGATGTCATATGTTTAAAAGGTTTATCAACATATCGTAAGTGTTATACGTTTTAAAAATATTCATATCATTTTTTTTTGAGGCCCGTCGTGGCGCAGCGGCACAAGCTGACCTTAACCAACAGGTTGTGGGTTCGATCTACACTCGAGGAATTTTTTTTTTTTAATATTTTCAATTAAAATATGTAATGTTATCATTTCTTCTCTCTGGTACAATGCAAACGCGTCGTTGAGTTTCGCCACTCAACACGCAATGCGTCAAATTCAGCTGAAAATGGGTACGGAAGCGGAACGAGTGTCTTAACTAACACGCTGTATCCCGCACATGGCAGGGTAGGCAGAGAAGCTGAGAGAAATTAAACAATGTATTACATCAAAATGAATTGATATAATTAGGTCTATATTTAGACGCTGTCTCATTGATCACTATAGCTTCCCGCTGTATCCCGCAAAATTTAGGGTAGGCAGAGGAAGTAGGTGTGTTTGGTGTTTGGTCTTGTTACCAGAGCGACGAAACAAAAATAATTAGTTCTATAATTAATATATTAGTATTTAAATTAACTTTAAAGGCCATTTTCTTGCCCCAAACCAGATTCCAACCCACAACCACACGTAAAGAGCATGTAAAATACCGTATTCTATATTAAGAACAGAAGAACTCCAAAACCGCAGCGTTTTGACAGTTTCGCACGATGCACCTGACTCTAATGATATTTCGACAGAGTAATTCAAGATAACCATTACAAAATATTGGACTTAGCACATAACTGGCGGAATGAGCGTTCGTTAAATAAATGTTCCACTTACATTGAACTACGTGATATTTTATGTTAAGAGTTAATTGGCCTGGCGAATCTTAACTGTACAAGGTTAGATTTATTGCAGTTATAGCTTGTAACTTTTCTTACGTGGACCATTGTGGACCATGTTTTGTTGGAATTTTGAGTAATCGTCTTCTATTGCTTCCTTACTCTTCCTAACCTAAATACATTCCAAATTTCCACGTTTAAATGCAGTTATTTTGTCTGTCTGTTAATTGTTTTTCACTTAGTAAAAGAAGAGTTTTATTTTAATATACCTATATATAATAAGGAAATATATTAAGAGGCCTGTCGTGGCGCAGCGGCACAAGAGTGTGACTGTAACCGACAGGTTCTGGGTTCGATCCCCAGTCGAGGAAATGAAATATTTAATATTTTCAATCTAAATATTAAATGTTTCATTTCTTCGCTCTGGTAATAAGGCAAAGCGCGGCGTTGAGTTCCGCCCCTCAACACGCAATGCCTCAAATTCGGCGGAAAGTGGAGGTTTCACTTCCGTTCCCTCTGCCTACCCTGCCTAGTGCGGGATACAGCGTGAAGCTGAAAAAAAAAATGAAATATTAAAGTTTATATAGCTAGTAGTTTTTAATCGTAGTATTAAGTCTCCATTTTCATGAAGACACTTCCTTTCCCCACATTCCCCAATTTGTGAGAGATGTGTATTAGGTGTAGTAACACAAGATCTCACTTTGACCGGACTATGGAAGCGAGGGTATGATTTTTCAAGTATTTTCATTTCCAAGTCGTCTGTTTCCATTCCATATCCAGCAGCTTCCTCCAACCTTTTTCATTCATTCACCTGACATCATTGACCTGACAGTCTGGCTACCTCTTGTGGAATTTCTAAACTAACTTTTCCCCCTCAGCGGCCATCGGTTTCCCTCTTTATGTGCCCTTGTAACTTCAGCTGATCAATTCTTAGAGGAATTTCAACGCCGCGCGGTGGCGAAACTAAACGCCGCGCTTTGTCTTGCTACCAAAGTGAAAATAAAATAAAGTATTCAATATTCAATTTCTTTAAGTAGGGATCAAACACACAACAACTCTCCTTCTACTATTAAATTAAATATTAAAATACTTAACCAAGTATATCTTATTTGAACAATATATCCTATAGTACAAACCAACAAAGAGACACGCGACATTTGAAAACTTTACTTCACAATTTCCACGCTTTGGTAAATCGTGACCACCTTTCCTGGTCACAGTAGAAGGTTTGTTTACACGATAACAAGCTTTAAGTGTATATTATTAAGAACTATTGATTAAACGTTTTATTCGATCTTTTATATAAGTGAGGTGTACACATAAGTTGAATTTAGTTTTTTTTTTAGTTTAACACTGTGTTGCGTAAGTAACAGGGTACAAAGGGAACCTTGCAATCTTTAAGACACTTTGTTACTATGAAGACACTTACGTTCCCCATTTTATGTTAAATTGAGGCATTGCGTGTTGAATGACAGAGCTTATTGCTACGCTGGGCCTCAATTTCAGAACGAGGAAAATGAAAATATTAACTATATAATTACCTCGAGTGATCGATTTTTCACTTTCTGTTAGAGTTTTAAGATATTGCTTTTGAATATGCGGAACTCAACGTCGCGATTTATCTACCAGAGATGGTAAATAAAAATAATTAAAATATATTAATTTTACCATATAGTCCAACCATAGTCCACACAGTCAGATTTTGCCAATACTAGCCTCGCGGCTTTAAAAAAGATTTAATGAGCATGTTATAAATTAAAAGAAATCTAGTAATATCTGTATTTTACGCCGTATCCGGCACATCCAGCACGGTAGGCAGAGGTAACATGGGAACCCGGTGTACGACACTTCCGTTGCCCAGTTTCCGCCGAATTCTGAAGGCATAACGGGTTGAATGATGAAACTCAACGCGGTGTTCTGTCTCGAGGTGGAGTCGAACTCACAACAATGTCACGTTTTCAGTCGCACACTTGTATCTCTCTGCGCCACTACTGTCATCGTCACCGTCATCATCAACAATTTCATTCTTTAAGTTTGGTTTTCTTAAAGCCATTGTTTTTACAAGGCAAAGCTATTTCGACAATAACGTAAAAGCACTTAATTTTTTTTTTATTAGTTTATTGACATTTTATTAGCAGAGTTAACAAAATGATATCTAAGCATCTTTTTTGGCCAGAGATACTATAGATTTGGATGGCGTAACTCAACGCCGTGGCTTGTCTCGACACCAGAGCGAAAAAGTTAAATATTATATATATTTAGTTACCTCGAGTGTGGAACCCACACTCTGTCACGTTTAATGCACACGCTTGTGCCACAGCGCCACGTAAAGCCACGTATATAGATACTGCCGATTAACCAAAAATTTTTTTTATTCTTACATACTATCTATATTATAATTGTTTTTGTTACAAAAATAGCTTTTTTAATTTTAATTCTTTAAAAAATATTACAATTGTGTGTAAATGACTTTAGTATTCTAGATGCTATGACCTCTTTAGATCGGTTGCATCCGCTTGACAGGCAACGAGCGAGCACGTCAATAATTTTAACTTGAAACTAATATATCCAGTTGAAAATGATATTTTAATATGGTTCCTAGATTTGTACACTTTAATAACATTTTAAGCCTTCATGATTTTAAACACGACGGGTGTGGGTTAGATTTTGTAATACACTAATAATATAAAAAACAAGATTAAAAAAATCTTATACTCAGCTTCACGTTGTATCAGACAGGGTAGGCAGAGCGGAACTTGGGAACCTAGTGTTCGACAGACACAGACACTCGGTTCCACTTCCGTTCCCCACTTTCCGCCGAATTTGAGGCATTGCGTGTTGAGTGGCGGAATTCACCGCCGCGTTTTTGCCTTGTACCAGAGCGAAGAAATGAAAACATTAAATATTTAAACTGAAAATATTAAATATTTCATTTCCTCGAGTGGGGATCGAACCCAGATGTCGGGGCGCAGTGGCACAAGCGTGTGACTGTTACCTGTCGGTTACAGTCACACGTTTGTACCACTGCGCCACGACAGGCCTCAATAATAAATATCACAAATTTAATAAATCCATTGTTCACACTGCCTCTGTGAGATGCGCCAAACATTTAGCAGGATAGCCAGAGGACAATGGTGTTACCATTTCCGCCTAAATTTCGAAAACTTTCATGACAGAGTATATAGAATATATTGTATTGTATATGTATATATTGAGTGGGAGATAATGGGCTCTAATGAGATCTTCTGGGCCCAAGCCAACCTCACCTGCTAGCTGGTGCTCCTGCCGAATAACCAACGAGGCTCTGGCACAGGCTTTCCCCTTTGGGTTGGGAGGTCAGACGGCAGTCGCTCCCGGAAAAAGACACACTAGCCACTCAACATGGGAAGAACAGTACACAAGAAACTTGCCATAGATAGGGCGCCGCCGCAAAACGGCGCGCAGAAGCCTCGCCCGACTTCTGTGGCAAATGGGCTAGGGCTACCGTGTCCAGGCCGGGCACGGTTAAAGACGTTAGGCCCAACCCAGAAGATCCGCTTTGCTAGTTGGAACATAGGCACACTGACCGGTCGCGCGAGGGAGTTAGCCGATGTACTCTCCAGGCGTAGGGTGGCCGTGGCGTTCCTGCAGGAGACTCGGTGGAGAGGCAGTAGATCCCGGTTCATTGGGAATGGCTACAAGCTGATTTACACAGGTGCACCAAGTGGGGTGAGCGGGGTAGCCGTGGTACTCTCCGGGGAGCTCCAGGATGATATTTTGGAGGTGAAACGCTGTAGCGACCGACTTATGATCGTGCGAGTGCTTATCGATGGGATAGTTACCCATCTGATAAGTGCTTACGCGCCTCAGGTCGGTTGTAGCGAAGCCGAAAAGATGTCGTTCTGGAGCCACCTCGGGGAAGTGCTTCGTGGTATCCCGTTGTCGCAGGGAATCGTTTTCGGTGGTGATCTGAACGGTCACGTGGGTGGTGAGAGTAAGGAATTTGAGCGTGTTCACGGCGGTTTCGGGTACGGGGACCGCAACGCGGAGGGGGAGAACATCCTCCGAACGTGTGCGGCCGCTGACCTGGCCATCGTGAACACATATTTCAAAAAGAAACCCGAACATCTCATCACCTATAGGAGCGGGAGGCACGCTACCCAAATCGATTTCCTACTCACTAGGAGACACCACATCAGCAACGTAGCCAACTGCAAGGTCATACCCGGAGAGAGTCTCACTGCACAACATCGTCTCCTTGTCATGGACCTCTGTGTGAAGCCCAAGGACAAGCCAGTTGAGCGCTGCCAGCGCCGAATCAAGTGGTGGCTACTGGATGAAGTCAGGTCGAAGAAGTTCGCCTCAGCCATCGGCGACAAGTGCGCTGATGCTGAGAGTGAACTGGTCCAAGACCATTGGGACAAGATCCAGTCAGCGATTCTTGAGGCGGCGAAAGCAGTGCTGGGCGTGTCCAAGGGCGGTCGCAAATATGACAAGGACACATGGTGGTGGAACGACACAGTCCAGAAGGAGACTAGGGAGAAGAAAGCCCTCTTTAAGAAGTGGCAAGCGTCCAGATCTCCTGGAGACCGCGACGCGTACAAAGATGCAAAGCGCGCCACTAAGAGAGCTGTAGCCAGAGCCAGGCGAGACCACTTACAACCCTTGTATGATAAGTTGGAATCGTCTGAGGGGCAGAAGCTCATCTACAAGCTGGCGCGTTTCAGGGTCAAAGCGGCACAGGATATTTCCAAGTGCCGCTGTGTTAAAGAACCTGGAGGCAACTTGCTGTACGAGGAGCGTGCGGTGAAGGAGAGATGGCGCTCGTATTTCCACGAGTTGCTTAATAAGCAACACAAAGAGGTGCAGCCTCCGGACCTCCCACCGAATCAAGGACTAGTGCCGCTTATTACGCCTGCAGAAGTCCAGGCTTGTCTTCGCCGCATGAAGAATCGGAAGGCTGTCGGAGCCGATGGAGTCCCCATTGAGGCCTGGAAGGCAATGGGTCCCCGTGGTGTGGGCATCCTTACTCACCTTTTTAACCGCGTACTCCTCACCGGGAAAATCCCAAGCCAATGGAGACTGAGTATCATTACTCCAGTCTTCAAAGGCAAGGGGTCGGTGCAGGAGTGTGGTAACTACCGCGGTATAAAGGTGATGTCCCACACCATGAAACTCTTCGAGAGAATCATTGACTCCCGAATCCGGCAGGAGTGTACACTCTCGGAGTGTCAATATGGATTTCGCCCCGGTCATGGGACCATGGATCCCGTATTTGCCCTAAGGATTGTCGCCGAGAAATACAGGGCGAAGAATACGCCTCTGCATTGCCTATTTTTGGACATGCAGAAGGCCTTCGACTGTGTTCCTCGGGTGATGATCTGGTGGGCACTGCGATCCAAGGGAGTCCCGGAATCTTATATTGACATCATCCGAGACATGTACCATGACTCCGATTCTGTAGTTCGGACCGCTGTTGGCGATACGAAACCCTTCCCTGTCACCGTCGGGGTACACCAAGGATCTGTACTCAGTCCGTTTCTGTTCAGCGTGGTATTAGACGTTTTGTCAGACAGCATCAGGGACTTACATGAGCAGCCTCCTTGGTTGCTCATGTATGCTGACGATATCGCGCTGGCAGACTCGGATAGGGGCAGATTGGTGCGACGCGCAAGGTGTGGAAGGAGACGCTAGAGAACGGTGGTCTGAAACTAAATGTGTCGAAGACCGAGTACTTGGCATTAAACTCTACAGATCCCCCATCCGTCCGCATAGGCGATGACTTGGTCGAGCGCATGGATCAGGTGAAATACCTGGGATCTGTAATTCCCGCGTCTGGTGACATCGATTGCGACGTCAAGGCACGCATTGCTGCCGCGTGGGCCAAGTGGCGTGAGGTGACAGGTGTCATTTGTGACCCCAAAATGCCGGTTAGGCTGAAGGGACAGGTCTACAAAACTATGATTAGACCTGTCCTCTTACACGGCTGTGAAGCGTGGCCGGTGCTGGAGCGACACAAGCAGGAGCTGCGAGTCATGGAAATGAATATGCTGTGTTTAGTGGATGTGTGGGATTTCACGCAAGGATCGCGTGAGGAACTCCCGCATCCGCGGCAGCCTTCATGTCCGTGACATCGCTGACAAAATGCAGGAGAGTCGTCTTCGCTGGTACGGTCACGTTTTGCGGAAACCGCCAGGCTATGTGGGTAACAAATGTCTGGCCATGCCACCTCCGCCGGGCCCCGGTAGAAGGGGAAGACCCAAGAAGTGCTGGCTTGACGTCGTAAGAGGTGATATGCGTGCCAATGGTCTAACTAGCAAAGACGCCGACGACCGGGCGAAATGGAGAAGACGGAGCCGGAAAGCGGACCCCGGACACCGGAGTGAAGGCTCTGGTCGCGACCGGGAATAACGCTCAGATGATGATGACGATATGTATATATTGAGTAAAAGATATTTCTAACCTTGTTACTTATGAAAGTAAGAAAATAAAAACTGATAAAATCGAAAGAAATTTATTCCGCCAATCCATACTGTGTGTATTTGGAATCACTCAATGTAGCGTTGCATCACGACAGACTTGTACTAAAAATAACGTTATTTATTTCATTATGATTTTTATCCGTATATACATACAGATAAATATAGAGATGGGTGTGGGTTCAATTTTGACTCAAAGTCGCTCACTCACTCAGCTTCACGCTTTATCCCGCACATGGCAGGGTAGGCAGAGAGAACTTGGGAACCTAGTGTGAAGACTCTCCGTTCCCCATTTTCCACCGTTTTTGAGTCAAAGTAATGAAGAAATATAGCATATAAATTATATAACTTAACAAGTAATGCTGCAAACTGAGGAGAGTGTAATATTGGGAGCGGAGTGTTTCACCTCTAGGTTCCCAAGTTCCCTCTGCCTACCCTGCTATATGCAAAAGTAAATACATACTTAAAATAATCTCCTAAAATAAAATGGAGAAATAAACACAAAATTATTAAGTAATTTATCTAAGTAATGTAATTTTCTAAGACATTAAACGGTAACGAGTTCGGGTCGTTCATGTCATTCAGTTTACAAATCCTTAATGTGAAGGATGACTTTGCCTAAATTAAAGTCTAGATTTCGACCTGAGATAATTTTGTATGTAATTTAGATATAATTTTCGATTTCTATATTATCTTTATTGGCATGATTGTATGAGAGCCCCAATTGTTTCATCTTTTTTTAAAAGAAACTTCAACCTTTTTTTATTATTTTTTAAAATGTTATTTCACAATTAGTAAAGAAAATACTAAATTAAAATTAAAAGGGCATATCCAAATTTTGTAAGTAGCTGGGTTTGAACTCACGCCTCTTGGAAACCGTCCAAACCAACTAACCAACTAAGCCATACGTTCTTATCAATTTTCTCCCAAAACAGGACACAACAAGTTAGTGTTGTGGCACTCGTTGCAACATCATGTTTTTCATACAAATGATAATGAAAATATGATTCGATAAATTGTGATATTGAGGTAAGTAGAGAGAAAGTAAAGAATAAGTTAAATAATAAAAATATGTTTAATATAATAATTCCCTAGAGTGAAGTAGAAATTAAAAATTATATACAAATAAATAACATATCTTTTAATTTGTTGTAGTTTAACTACATGTGTCATTTTTTGTAAAATACTTTGGATTCTGTATTTCAAAAGAATACAACAGAACTCTTTAAGAACACTCTATTGACCCGCTATATGTTAATTTGTGTCATTTTCTCGGAAATCAATGACAAATATTCAGATATACTGTCTCTTGCAGTACAGAAAAAATGTTTTGTAGTTTTAACTTTATGTATGCTTTTTGCTATGTTTCATATAAAATTTGCTATGGAGTAAAAACTTACTGTACTAATAAAGGAAAAAAAACAAAAAATGGTTTGTCAAATGTGAAAAAAAATATTCATATTTATATATATATATATATATATATATATATATATATATATATATATATATATATATATATATATATATATATATATATATATATATATATATATATATATATATATATATATATATATATATATATATATATATATATATATATATATATATATATATATATATATATATATATATATATATATATATATATATATATATATATATACATATACATATATATATATATATATATATATATATATATATATATATATATATATATATATATATATATATATATATATATATATATATACATATATATATATATATATACATATATATATATATATATATATATATATATATATATATATATATATATATATATATATATATATATATATATACATATATATATATATATATATATATATATATATATATATATATATATATATATATATAGGACAGGTTGTGGGCTCGATCCCCACTCGAGGAAATGAAATATTAAATGTTTTCATTTCTTCGCTCTGGTTACAAGGCAAAGCGTGGCGTTGAGCTCCGCCACTCAAAGTAAGTGGGGAACGAGACTCGTGTAAAGTGGGGAACGAAAGTGGAACGAAGTGTCTTAACACTAGGTTCCTAAGCTCCCTCTGCCTACCCTGCCATATGCGGGATACAGCGTGAAGCTGAGTAGAGTAATACAAACACTAATTGTTGACTTAATGTAGTCAAAATATAGTAGGGAAAACTGACAGATATATAGACAAACAGATAAAAATAAAAAAGGACTATTTTTAGGCTCATAAATACATCAACTCCCCTATGAAATGTTTTTTTTTATATATCTTATATGTACAGACAGACAGTGATCAGTTACCGATAATTTTTACTTTTAAATTATACAAGGTTGGTGTTTTAGTAGCTCACACTGTATCACCATACATATTAAGGTAGGCAGAGGGAACCTGGGAACCTAGTGTTAAGACACTTCGTTCCCAGTAAGACACGTTCGTTTTCTACTTTCCACTGAATGACTACACCATTCCTCATTAAGTGTTGAGAGGCGGATCATAACACCGAGCTTTGCCTCATTACCAGAACCAGGAAATCAAATCATTAAATTATTTATATTACATTTCTTCAAGTAAGGATCGAAGCCACAACCTATAGTTAACACTTGCACAAGACTTTTTATATTTTCTCATAACTTTTAATGTACAATAAATTATTTTATGTTACTTTATGTATATCTATATAGTTTTTACTTGCGTCTTCACCCATTCACTTAATTGGAAATGACAGCTAATAGTGCTATACATATAATATAGAAATGATTAGCGTAACGAATAGCCTCAGTAGTTCCTGAGATCAGATTTCAAACAAACACTTTGTTTTAAAATATTATTGTAGAAAAACTCATAAGTATATAGACAGAATTACGTTACTTCAACTTCTTAGTAGCTAATAATTGGATAATTACTCAATTTTGTTCCAACTGACTTGGCTATTATCGTCATAATGTTACTTACTTAACCATGAGAACAGTTTGTATGAAGAAATAAAAAAATATATACATTTTGCTAACATTTATTCACATCGTTTTAATCACACAGTGATTTGGCTCGCCGTTTTTATACAATATCTTTGATAATATGTACAAAATTATATTTTTATATACTTTTTTCTTATGCTGACTTTTTATGGCTAAAAAAGGTAAAAATGTATGCCGATTTATACTCCTAGGAATTTGCTAACTTAGGTCTAGTATTTGTAACCTTCTTGTGGACTGAAGCTGGGTGGTTGACGAGGACCTCCAAATTGAGATCCAGATCCAGATCCAGCTTGGCTTGGCTTTCCATTGAATGATGATGATGACGTGCCAAATGAAGGCTGTTGAGCAGACTGGTACTGTGGTTGCTGACCACGTTGAGATCCTTTTGATCCAAACGGAGCAGCACTCGGCCCAAAGCCATTACCTCCAGATTGTGATCCTTGACTAAGATTGTTAGTACCAAAAGAAGGCTGATTTGCACTTTGTTGAGGGCGAGCACCTGCACCCGGAAATCCATTTTGAGCTCCAAGGGCTAGAGAAGGACTTTGACCAGACCCTGCACTTAAACTTGGCTTATTTCCGAATGGTTGAGAGCCTTGTCTTATTTCATTGCCACCATTAAACGCTGGCTGATTAGCTTTTAAGCCGTATTGATATCCTTGATCAGAAGCACTGTTGGAGCTAGACGATTGTTTTTGAGGTCCAAAAGAAGGTTGAGAGGATCCAATGGACGGCTGTGTGGATTTAAATGGAGATTGTTGCCCTTGTTTAGCAATTCCACCTGCTACAAATGAAGGTTGGGTCGATCCAAATGAGGATTGTTGGCCAGGTTTAGAAATCCCAGTGGATGCCTGGTTAGAGCTAATTGATGGAGGTAATCCTTGAGCTGATACACCTTGATTGCCTGATTGTTGGTATGAAGGGCGAGACCTATCAAAGATCGGTTGATTTTGATTGCGCTGGAAATTTGCTTGTTCACTTGATCCAGAACCTAAAGACAAACCCGGAGCAAAGCCTGCTGGCCTTTGAGGAGCTATTTGTGGGCGATTTTGTACTGAGGTACGTTGTCCTGCTGGTGAAGAAGAACCAAATCCATTTTGTGGTTGATTATACTGATATCCGTTATTTAAAGCGCTTTGAACACCCTGTCCGAGGTTTTGTCCAGGAAAGCTTTGGCGTTGACCTTGTTGCAGTTGATTTTGATTTTTGAAGTTTTGTTGGAATTGATTACCTTGTTCGTTGAAACGGCTTTGGTCAGTAGAAAATTGGTTAGGTGCTTGGTTTGATTGCGCCTGGCCATAGCCTTGTCCAGATATTCCTTGACTTCCTAAGACATTATTACCTTGTGGTTGATTTAATCCTTCAGATTCATATTCTTCTGGCCTGTATGCACCTGGAATTAATTTAAAAAAACTTTAACAATTGTTTTATCACTTTTTTTATATTTATGTTCAAATTTCTAAATGTAGATATATTTAAAAAAACATTTATCAAAAGTCAAGAACACTTTAAACTATGCATTCACTCAGCTATGTAGTATGCGTTTTGAGTGGTGGAATTCAACGCCACGCTTTGTCTTGTTACCAGAGTGAAGAAAGAGAATATTAAATATTTAAATCGAAAATATTCAATATTTCATTTCCTTTTGTGGTTATCGAATCCACAATGTGTCGTTTGATAGTCCCACGTTAGTGCCCATGCCTCACTACAGGCCTCAATTTATTCATGTAGCTTATAAATAATTATTATAAGTACATTTTAAGCAAATATTATACATTATTAATACTATGTTTTAATTAATACACTAACCCTCTTGAGTTCCAGCGGCTGCTGCCCTTGCATTCTCTTCAATAGATTTTAAAATTTCCTCTGGAATGGGATGAGGAGTGGGCAAATGTTCTCCTTGGGGTTGATAACCATTTTCATCAGCCGTATAAGTTACAGAATATTGATAACCATCATCACCAGTATAAGCATATCCACCTTGTGCTCTGACGCCATTCGTTGCCACACCTGACTCTTCAGCAGATATACCATTGGAGGTTTCATAATTGTAGTTGTAAGATTCACCATTATTTTCATTGATATATTTCAGAATTTCTGCGTTTCTATCGGCACTTGCTTGAGGGCGTTCAGGTTGTAGATCTGCGTACACATTAGACTGTCCAGAGCCAACACCTTGGTTAAAAGAATTTGGTTGGCTGCCACTAGGCTGCCTAAAGCCCTGAGATGATCCAAGTCCACTTGATGCAGGTCCAGATACTGGTCCAAATGATGGTGCACTTTTGGAAGAATCGAATCCAACTTCTTGTGAGCCCGCGCCTGATTGACCAAAGCCCAATTGCTGACCTTGTCCAGGCTTACCCTGTAAACCTTGATTAAGGGCGGAATTGCCGGAAAATCCAGGTTTTAGACCCGAAAGTGGTAGATTTTGACCTACATTTGGAGAGTTGAAATTACTAGGTCCAGAAGGTCTACCAAATCCTGGTCCAAATCCTTGCCCATTTGCGGCCGGTCCATTAGAACTACCTTGATTAAAATTTGAAGGTGCTGATCCTCCAAAGTTGGCAGATCCAGGTGAACCTGAAGATGAACCTGGTAGAAAACCTGGAGCAATCAAGGAACCAGGACTACCACCAGCTGATCCAGCATTAGATGGGGGAAGATACGTCCTATCTAACTTATCTGCACAGCTGCAGGCTACAATTGATAGGATTATGAGCTGAAAATAAAAAGAGAAATGGAATTAGTTAACAATATATATTTTTTTAATTATATCATTATAAAAATATATTAAAAAAGTGCAATTATTAAATATATGTGATAATCTTATCGAATCGTATTGCTTTCGATAAGATATATAATTAAATATAAGAATACAAATTTATAATTAGTATAAATATAATAAGTTATATAATATTTATATATTACCAGCTTCATTTCAAAGCTGTATTTGTTCCAAAGTATGAAAACTGAATGTGCTTGAGAAGTTTCATCCTATATTTATATAGAATTCGTTCACCTCACATCGGCACTCCGTAACCTTTGACTCGTGAGTGAAGAAGATGCGCTTGTGTGCTTATTGCTTAACATTTGATCGATTTTGTCGATACACTAATTATTGTGATCTGTTCAATGATCATTTGTAATTTTTCGATTTTAATCGAATCTGAAAAATATATTATTATTCTAAATGAAAATTACAATAGAATTATTTTTTATTTATAAAAATTAAATTGATTTTTTTTAAGAAGTATTGTATTAGTTATGGAAACGGAGTGTTTCGATGAGAAGGGACTGTTCACAAAGTGCCTAGGTTCCCTCAGCTCTATGATCTGTAACATTACTACTGTATAGAAAGTACAACCATTACGTGATAATGGTCTTTAATAAGTAAATAATACATAAAAAATTCTAATATATTTTTTTAAGCTACTTCTTTTGTAAAATTCATTTCTGATAATAATATTTTGATGTAATTGAAGTGTTGCTTGTGGCGTAAGGGTTCAAGCGAGTGTACTGTATACGCGACCAAATGTGGATTTGATATCCACTCGAGGAAATTAAATATTTAACATTTTCATATCCTTGCTCTTCTAGAAATCGGCGAAAGGGCGAAAATGAAACATCTTAATGGAAATATTTATATATTCAAATATTTCGAGCAAAAAAATACAATAAATGAGACTATAATAATTAAAGAAATAAAATCTTATTGTCTATGTTTTAAAGGCATTTGTATATGAAATTTGTATATCAATAAAAGGTTTTATCGAAATGCGTGCTACAAATTATATGTTAAGACAAACCACGGCCTTCAATTCCGTCAGTTAACACGCAATGTATCAAACATATTTTTTTTCTAATTTGCTATAACTTTAATACTAACAACAGTTAAATAATATATAGTAAGCTTTGCCCATTTCTCGTAATGAGGAGAGCTAGTAAGTCATTTTGGTAAGTAAAAAATTGTATTATAATCAATTCGATTAACAAATGATATGTAATACTAAGTTTACACAACCTACAGTATTATTAGCGGAGCGTAGGAGCACAAGCGTGTGACTGTTAACACAACAGGTTGTGAGTCTCGAAGAAATTAAATATTTAATATTTTCGAGGCAAAGCGCGGCGTTGAGTTCCGCCATTCAACACGCAATGCTTCGAAGTTCCCTCTGCCTACCCTGGCATGTGCGGGATACAGCGTATAGCTGAGTGAGTGAATATTCTGCAAAAAGTCGGGCAACTAAAATGAAATGTGTTAAAAATATTTAATATAAAATTTTTAAGCTTTCAAAACATCACACACTTTGGATCACGATTTTAAATTAGGCAATATAATGAATTATATTTCATAAAAATTAAATACAGTACAGTTCGTTACTGTGTTGATTGACGTTTCACATATTAATACAAATTCGTTTAGCTATAGATATTGTATTATATCCTAAGACTTTTCACATTTTGAGGTTAAAAATTATGTTTAATCTGGAAAGTGGAAACGTGATTGTCTTATTAGAAACGAATTACCTTAACAGTAGGTTCCCTTCGCCTTCCCTATCCTGCTATGTGCAAAACACATTGTGAAGATGAGAAAAGAAATTTTGCAAATTCTTTGCCAATTGTGACGAAGACTAAGGCCACTTATGAAGTTACGACTTTACAAATAATGTTTATGTGTTCTGTTCTGTTATACGATTTTTTTTTCTTTATATAAGAAGAAATAAGTGTGAGGCCTGTCGTGGCGCAGCGGCACAAGAGTGTGACTGTAACCGACAGGTTCTGGGTTCGATCCTCAGTCGAGGAAATGAAATATTTAATATTTTCAATTTAAATACTTAATGTTTCAGTTCTTCGCTCTGTTAATAAGGCAAAGCGCGGCGTTGAGTTCCGCCACTCAACATGCAATGCCTCAAATTCGGCGGAAAGTGGGGAACGGAGTGTCATAACACTAGGTTTCACTTCCGTTCCCTCGGCCTACCCTGCCTAGTGCGGGATACAGCGTGAAGCTGAAAAAAAAAAGAAAAAAAAAAAAGTGTAATAAAATCGACTTAGCACTAAGTTCCCTCTGATTAATATACAAGTTTATGAGAAAGATGCCTAAAGTCGTAAGCATGATATAAAAAGCGGAACGTTTAGTTTCGCCTTTCGAAACGCAGTATCAAAAATTAGGCAAATAAATGGAACGTATGTATCTTCACTCCAGGTTCCCAGGTTCCCTTTGCCTATTCCGCTTAGTGTGAGATACAGCGTGAAGCTACGAAAAACGCGGTAAGCGGTTAAGCGGTACTTTAATAACATTGCGTGTAGATTACACAATGCTAGTGTCAGTTTTACGGCTTATTTTTTTGTTCGTGTCCCCCGAGCGATGTGGTTACTCTATCATTGTTGAATACCCTTATAGTTCAGAGGATGTCGGTTTGGAATTGTTTATGCGGGTTCAATTCTCACCTTAAATTTCATAAATGATTGAATCTTTTCTTTTAACCTAGTTAAGCAAAATGCGGTGTTAATCCTAAATTATTAAAACTTTTTTTTACGCATTAAAACTTTTTTTTATATATTTTGTACTGTTTAGACATGAATAACAAAAATATTTGCAATGGTAAGGCTAACTTAACTAAGTAAATAAAATTTAAAGAATAACTTTTTTTTTTTTTTTGAGCTTCATGCTGGTAGGGTAGATAGAGGAAACTGCGGAATCTAGTGTTAAGACACTCCACTCCGTTCCCCACTTTCCGCCGAATTTGAAGCATTGCATGAGCGTAGAAATGTAAACGAAGTAATTAACTTGAAAAAACTTCATTTCCTAGAATGAGAATTGAACCAACAACCTATCCTTTACTAAGCTAAGCTAAGCCTCTACGCCACGACAGGCTTAACAGAATTCGTGAGCAAATAACTGTCAGTTAAGTAACATATCAATATCTCAAGGTGCCCTGAAGGCTCTAATTATTTTCTATAAGTGTATTATAAAAAAAAAGATATTGCGTTAAACATTTTAATAATAATCATAATTTAAACTCGTTTTAAAAGTTTGTAGGAACTATTTAATTCTTATAGCGTTTTGTTTTTTATTTATTAGTGTACATAATTGAGGTCTGTCGTGGCGCAGCGGTACAAGCGTGTGACTGTAAAATGTAGGTAGTGGGTTCGATCCCCGCTGGAAGAAGTTTTTTACACTTTTTTTTTTCAATATAATCTTGCAATTAGTCATTTAACTATAAGCAGATGCGATGTATTGCTAATATCGGGTAGGGCGCCACTCCAATCGGGGTCGACCCTTCTATATTATGTATTACGCAGTTTTATTTCGTGTTTGACCGTTGGCACCTCGGTATTTCGGTTCTGATGAACAGCGGAGATCCATGAAAATACCGAGAAGTAAAATATTTAATATTTGAATTGAAATATTTAATATTTTAATTTTTTCGCGTTGACTCAACATATAATGCGGGATACAGCTTGAAGCGTAGAGTTCAGTTTCTTCTGTAGTATCTGTTTTAAAGTAGCGTAATTTAACGCCGTATTATGCTTTATCGCTGTAAGTAAATATATTGTAGAAATACATTTTGAGAGTAGAGAACGAATACACAATTATCTTGTATACAATAAGACATAAAATAGCTGCGCCACAATGGTTTTATAACTATCATTTTTGTGTATTCCTTTATAGCTTCTCACTGTATTCCGCACATTGCAATATAGATATAGAGAACCTAGGAACGTAGTGTTAAGTTAGAGCAGTGTGCGTTACCATTGAGACACTCCCGTTACCCACTTCCGGCCGAATTCTTGAGATACTGCATGTTAATTGGCGTAATTCAACATCGCTATACATACTCGCTAAGTTATTATGTATCATATTAAATTACGGGTCTTAACACTGCGCTTTCCACTGTTACTAGAATTCATGACAGAGAAAATAATTTATTGTCATGAGCGGAAATCAAACCGTCAACCGTCGTGTTTCCGGCCAGCACTGTGCCACACGATGTTTATTACACTAAAAAATAAAAAAAAGCAAGCTTATTTAAATTAAACGAAGGACTTTAACACGTATAGTAATTACGATACATGGAATTCGCAAATTGTAATTAAAAATATTAAAATTATAGTTAATTTATTTTTATATTCAATATAACTATATATAGCATTATATGAGGTATGTGGTGGCGATGAACGACAACACGGTAGGCTGTGGGTTCGACCCCCACTCGAAAAAAATAAATATTTACTAGATAAAATTTAATACTGTCATTTCTTTACTGTGGTAACGAGGAAAAGGTATGGTTCTACCAATAAATACGAAACTCTTCAAGAATTCAAGAGATAGTGGGAAACGGTAGTGACTTACTAAGAACAGTGTCTTAACACTAGATTCTTATGTTCCTTCTGTCAACTTTGTGCAGAATATGCAGTAAATCTAAAATAACATAGGTGCAATATAACCTTCTAGCTAAAAGAAAAAGATTAAGAAAAAATAAGAAAATATATATTATATTAGTTTTTATATTAGTTAGTTAGTATATTAGTTAGTTAGTATATTAGTTAGTTATTATATTAGTTAGTTAGTATATTAGTTAGTTTTATTAACACGCTTTTACTAGCTTGGGTTGTATGTATGTATGTATGTAATGGAATCTTTGAGCATGATTTTCAGCAATTTCCAGAAGTCGGAATTATTTGAAACTTTGCACACCTATCGAGGATCGATTACAATGTAATAATACAAAAATAGTTTCTCATCATCATTATGAGAACCTTCAGGATTAATAAATTCTGTTACGGACCCTTCTATCTCTCTTACTCCCCGAAAGAGCGATAGAGTTAGCGCATCTGCGCATGCTAAAAAACATCTAAACAAAGTAAAAAGGGTGAAAATAAATAATAGTTTAAAAAAACTAATGGTGTATTTTTAGTTTTTAAACTATTTTTGAATCAAGAAAAGTGATAAGTAGACTTAACATAACTATGTATTCGCCATTTTGTTGTGGCCGCCATTTTAGATTGACAACAAAATATTGTTTATGTATTATTTACATATAATCAATAGAGTATATGTAATTTACTCTCATCAGAACTGAAGTTGTTGTCCAAATTTTAACAAGAATATAAAAAAAAAAATGTATAATATAAAATTATTTTTTAACTTAAATTACATAACATAAAGACCAATAAAGCTATGTAATTTGGATTATTCCTTAAATAGCTCATGCCATTTGATTTCTCGACTATTTAAAATATTTTAAATTTTCTTTTTCAACTCCACAGTGTATCCCGCACATGATAGGGTAGGCATAGAAAACTTGGGAACCTGGCATTAGGATCCCCGCTTTCAACAGTATGAGAGAACAGGAACAACAGGAATTCAACGTCTCGTGTTTGCCATCAAAAAATTAGCATTAAGCTCAGATGATAATCGTTCTCTAAGTATTTCTAATATCATTAAATATTATTATTATATTTCTAATATTTTCATAGTAGAGAGAGCGTAGATCCTTTATGGTTTATCCTATATACATACACATATATAAGTGTATTTATTTATCTTTTGAGGCCAGCTGTGGCACAGGGGTTCGAGCGCGTAAACGTGACGGTTGCCGGTTCGATTTCCACTCCACGATATGATTTATTTAATAATAAATAATAAATTCCATACATCCATTCCCCCGTTCTTGTAACAAGATAAAATGCGTTGTTTAATTCCGTCGCTTTACATATAATGCTTCAAGCTTTGACATAAAGTTGGGGACTAAAATTTTAATGAGATCGGAGTCTCTTAGCAATAGGTTCTGAAGTTTCCTCTGCTTACTCTGCGGGATATAGTGTGTGACAGTAAATACTTTGATTACAAAAAAGACATCGTCAACCTTGAAAAACATTTTTTTCTATTTCAACAAAATTATTCTTAAATTGATGTATACTTATGGCGTTAAAATCTGTATGAAATAATAAATATTTTGGCATATACGTATTTTGTCATTTGACACCATATTGTAAACGACTTGAGTACAATAGAGTATTTTAGCTTGTTCTGTTCGCGCATACTGTATTATGTAGTAATAAATTTTATTCCTTCGAATTTCAATGAATAGTTTCAAGTGTTAATGTTCTCATGCTGGTAGATTTTAATGTAATATAGAATGTAAGATTACTCACTCAGCTTTCCGCGCGTGGCAGGGATATACAGAGGGAACCTGGGAACCTAGTGTTAAGACACTACATTCCGTTGCCGACTTTTCGCCGAATTCGAAGCAGGCATTTCGTGTGTTTCAGAACTCAACGCCGCACTTTGCCTTGTTACCAGAGTAAATAAATGGAAATATTAAATATTTAAATTAAAAATATCAAATATTTCATTTCCTCGAGTCGGGATCGAACCCACAACCCGTCGTTTACAGTCACACTTCAAGATGTAAGATTATATTTCATATAATTATAATATATGCAGAAATTATAAAAAACATCTCATGTTCTCTCCTAGCTCCTAAAAAACCTTTTTTTATGTTTTTCCTTCCGTACGCTGTATCCCGTACATAGAAGGGTAGGCATAGGAAACTTGGGAACTTAGTGTTCAGATACACTTTTTGTACTAAAACACTTCCGTTCCGAACATTCAGTAAAAAAAAAATTGAGGCCTGTCGTGGCGCAGCGGCTCAAGAGTTTGATCCTCAGTCGGGGAAATGAAATATTTATGATTTTCAATTTAAATATTTAATGTTTCATTTTCTTCGCTCTGGTAATAAGGTAATCTGGTAATAAGCGAGGCGTTGAGTTCCGCCACTCAACACGCAATGCCTCAAACTCGGCGAAAAGTGGGAAACGGAATTGGAACGGAGTGTCTTAACACTAGGTTCCCGGGTTCCCTCTGCCTACCCTGCCTCGTGCGGGATACAGCGTGAAGCTGACTATCTGTAAAAGTGCAGAAGTGTTAAAAAACGGTTTTGCTTATAATAAAAGGTATACGTACAATGTCGGAAGGTTATTTCGATTTTGTAAATTGAATTACATTCTCTACTACATATATGAAGCTAAATTAAAGGTCGATTTTGTATATTTTTTACTTGGAAGGGTTTTCAAAATGTATAAGTACATAACGACAAGAAACGGATTTAGCCGGTTTACACTCTAAGCCGACAAGATTATATATGCCGGTCGAGGCTAATGAAGGCAGGTTTCTTTTAATAATTTAATAATTTAATCCTGAGGAAGGGATCCTCCTTCCTCAGGATTAAATTATTTTTAAATTATTAAAAGAAAAAAAATATATATTTTTTTCTTAACTTGACAAAGTGCTGCGTTGAGATACATCATTCAACACACTACTATATTAAAAAAAAATGGCAAAGCGGAGAAAGGAGTGTCTTAAATAAATATTTTCTATGGATCGGCGAATTCATTTTTTGCTACAAATGAATAAAAAAAATACTAAAATGCCTATTTCAATATCGCACTTTAAAAAAAAACAAAATCGTTTAAATATTTTTTACAAACTACATATTTCCATTACAAAAATGCCATTTTTATGTAAATTAGTATGAATAAACGCAATAACAGCTATAGTTTCAGTTAAGGAATTTTTATATAGAGATTCTAATGTACGACCTTGCTTGTTCTTGAATAATATAAATGGAATTAATTGGATATTTGTTTACAATTTAATATTACAATTATTATATTTTGATAAAATATTTTAAATCTTTGAAGCGCAGTAGGATTTTGATTGTAAAGGAATTAATCTCATTTCTTGGCTTTAGTTAGAAAATTTAATTTACTGCGGAGTGCTTTGTGATCTAAATAAAGGAATAAAATGAAAATAATTCTTTCTCATGAGTGTTGAGTTCCTCAATCAATATACAATACCTATTTCAAAAATAGAACGGAAACGGAGTACTTTATATTAGGTTCCCTCCACTTACCCTACTCATATACAATATGTAGTGTCAAAAAACATAATAATTTCCCAAACTTAATTCCATCAAAAAGTTTATTTAACAATTAAAAGCTTGAAACAAAGCTTTTTCTAAAGTTTAAACTCAATCATCTACTTCTAAGTTTTATTTTCAGCAGATGCTTAACCCGCATAAAATCTACTATAAAGGCACACCGTGGAATGGATCCCAAATTTGGGGCATTGTCTGTCCAGTGGCGGAACTAAACGCCGCGCTATAACTTGGTACATATTTTATTTCTTCGTTTGGGAATCGACCCCCGAACCTGTCGTTTGCAGTCACACGCATGTGCCCCTGCTTCACGAGAGGGCTTGAATTTCTTAAGTAACTTGACATTATCTATATTGTGAAGTTTGACCCATGTCACTTCCGGCACAAGGCACAGTTACGAAATATTACTGCACACGTAATTCTTACAGATTCTAAGAAGAGGGGACTTGGGAACCTAGTGCAAGTATATGCGATATATATATATATATATATATATATATATATATATATATATATATATATATATATATATATATATATATATATATATATATATATATATATATATATATATATATATATATATATATATATATATATATATATATATAAAAAGCCATGCTCTTAACCTTGAGCTTGTTACCCATTTATTTTATTACTATAACATGACTATATAATTATTTAGGCTTACAATGTTATTTACCGTAAACAATGGCTACGAACGTGTTTCGTAATGTTTTATTATGTTGTTTTTGTAATTTCTCGCTGTATCCCGCACACAGCAGAGTAAGCAAAGGGAACCTGGGAACATAGTGTTAAGACATTGTATTGCATATTTAGTGGCGGAAGTAACCCCGGGCTTTGCCTTGTTACCAGAGAAAAGTAATGAAAATTAAATTTCTCGACTGGGAATTCCGAGCGAGCCCACATTACGTCACGCAGTCATATAAATAATCGTAACATCTACTAACATATTGTATAAATGAAATAAAAATCTACAATATTTGTAAGTTCACCCTAAATCCCGTACATACCAGAATAGGTGGAGGAAAAAGGTCCGTTCAGCTTCAAGTTTAATATCATGCAAGTATACAATTTAAGAAATTTTTCAACAACCACATATTGCATTATAAAAAAAAACTATTACTGTTACGCTATTAGCGTATGAATAATTTGAGAATACAATGAATCAATCTATACATATATAATAAATTGAAGTGTCTGGAACAGAACGGAACGGAACGGAGCGTCTTTTTTTTATGGAAAAGACAAGGCAAATGAGCGTTCGGATCACCTGATGGAGAGTGATCACCGTCGCCCACGGCCCCGTGTAACACCAGGGGAGCTACAGGTGCGTTGCCGGCCTTTGACGTGTAGGTAGACGCGCTTTTTGAAGGTACCCATGTCGTATCGACCTGGAAATACTACCGCGGGTAGGTCGTTTCAGAGATGTGTGGTGCGTGGAAGACAATTTCTACGAAACCGTACAGTGGTCGACTGCCACGTGTCCACGTGACTTACCACTGGGTTTCCAAATTCCCTCTGCCAACCGGCCATGTACCGCATATAGCGTTAAGTTAAAAAAAATATACAAAATCGTGTTTTGCCGTCAGCTAAGCTGTGCTTGACAAAGCTCTTTTGGCTTTGGTCAGCTATAATATTTTTTTAACAACTTGTATAAGGCAATTATAAAGTATAAGTAATCTATATGGATTGAGGCCGTTGTGGCGCAACAGTACTCGCGCGGCGCGTCTGACTCTTAAAACAATGACAACAAGTTCGATCCCACTCGGGAAAGTCAAAATATAATAATTTCTTAACTCTAGCACAAAACGTAGTGTTGACTTCCGCTATAGAAAAGTATGGGGAAAATCAAAATTATATATCAACATTTTCTCAAGAATCGTCCTCAAAATTGTTGTGCTTACAAATGATGTGCTAATGTTCTATTACAGCCTGCTCTTTGTTATTTCAGGTAACAATAATGAAAATTTTATAAAATCAATAAAATATTTCGTTGTAAATGTTATATAACTCAATACTAATATGTTAAAGCCAAAACATAGATCTGGTTAAATGCGTAAATCTCAAAAACAATAGTTAAAATATTTTTGGGATCATTTAGTTTGATAGATATTCCAGCAAGGCGTATACTATACTATATTACAACCTAGTGGTACGGAGTGTCATAACACTAGGTTTCACTTCCGTTCCCTCTGCCTACCCTGCCTAGTGCGGGATACAGCGTGAAGCTGAAAAAAAAAAAAAAAAAAAAGAAACAAAAAAAAATATGCAAATTCAAATATTTCATTCAAAATAAGAAGTTACAAGCTTCAATTTTGAACGTCAAACAATTTACCACCAGTTCACTAAAGTTACTGCCTCAGAACTGAGAAGAACCGGTGCGAGAAACTAAGCGGGACATTCTTTTTTTTTTAATCAATTATTAACAATTTGACATTAAAATGGCAACTGTACCTTTGAAATAGACTGGAGCGAGCGTTTCATTCCCAAGGTAAGGTTCATTAGGCGATACACTATAGTACTCAGCTTCACGCTGTATCCCGCACATTGCAGGATAGGCAGAGGGAACTTGGGAACCTAGTGTTAAGACACTCCGTTCCACTTCCGTTACCCAATTTCCGCTGAACTTGAGGCATTGCGTGTTGAGTTGCGGCAGAGCGAAGAAATGAAAACATTAAATATTTAAATTGAAAATATTAAACATTTCATTTCCTAGACTGGGGATCGAACCCACAACCTGTCGGTTACAGTAACACGCTTGTGCCGCTGCGCCACAACAGGCTTCAATAAGCTAATTAAATATAATTTTAGCGCCTCTACCATAATATTACATATATAACACAATATTACTTGGTTTTTTTTTTCTTCGTGACGTGACGTGTCAAAATTCGTTAGGTCAAGCGGGACACGATCTCGTGACCGCGTGTCAATATGTTAATGTAATTTCTATCGACCTTTGCACTGAACTGAAAGGAGGACTTGTAAGGATGATTTGAATTATGAAATTTGTGAATGTGTTCTTTTTTTTTGTTCGAGTTGTATAAGCAAGCGACTGTAAATGTGAAAGATTATGGATTCGATTCCCGCTCGAGAAAATTGAATATTTAGTATAAAAATATTAATCGCTAATTGTCATCGCTCTGATAACAAGGCAGTGGGTGACGATGAGTTCTGTGACTTAACACAAATTTTTTTTAGCTTCACGCTGTATCCCGCACGTGCGGGATACAGTGGCGAAACTCAACGCCGCGTTTTTCCTTAGGTATTATCAGAGCGAAGCATTGAATATTTAAATTGATTATATTAAATATTTTATTTCCTCGATTGGGGATCGAACCCAGAACCTGTCGGTTACAGTCACACGCTTGTGCCGCTACGCCACGACAGGCCACAGGACAAAATGCTTATATTTATCGGAAAGGTGGAAACATTACGTTATCAGGTTCTCTCAGACTACCCTGAATTATGCGTAATATAGCACAAAGCTGAAAAAAATGGGCAGGAAGGACATTTGCTTTTAAATAATATTGCTCAGCTTCACGCTGTATCCCGCACACGGCGGGGTCGGTAGAGGGAACTTTGGAACCTAGTCCTAAGAAACGGAGTACCACTTCTGTTCCCCACTTTCCGCCGAATTTGAGGCATTGCGTGTTGAGTGGCGGAACTCAACGCCGCGCTTTGCCTAGTAACCAGTGCGAAGAAATAAGAATATAAAATATTTAATTCTAAAATATTAAATATTTCATTTCCTCGAGTGGGGATCGAACCCACAAACTGTCGTTTTACAGTCACACCTCGACAGGCCTTTGAATAATATTTATATCAAAATGATGAAAAGTGAGCTGTAGGAGCAGATTGAGATCTTTTGTATATATTTATTATGATTCACAACGTATCCAGCATATTTTAGGGAGAGGGAACTTAGCATTAAGACATTTCGTTCCCCACAGCGTGATTTTGAAAGTGTCTTTATGGTAACAGTGTGCCTTACCACTAGGTTCCCAAGTGCACTCTGCCGATCCTACCAATTTCACAGCTTTCAAATTAGTATTTTATCGACAATATTTTCAAATAAATATTCTTATAGATCAAGTGGGCGAAGCCGCGTGAATCCCTTGGTCGGTTATAACACAAGGCAAAAAAAATATTAATAATTACTTATCTATTATAAATATTTATTATGGAGATTCAAAATTAAATCCAAGGTTAAGATGAAATAGCGCATCACTAATGTTGTTTTGACGATCATGATCATATTAAAATGATATCAGCAACAATATTTAGTGAATATTTGAGGCCTGTGGCGTAGAGGCACAAGCGTAGTAGGTTCGATCCCCACTTGAGGAAATGAAATATTTGAATATTTAATTTTCTCGTTTCTTCGCTTTAGTCACAATTCAAAAGCGTCGCGTTAAGTACAGCCACTGAACGAATAAAAATATAGATACGAACGAATAAAAATACAGACAGATAAAAAAACTTTTAATACAGTTTTTTTTAAGTTTAGTAGTGAGTAAATAAATATTGTCATTAAAAAAAACATAAAAAACAGTTTATTTTGACAAAAACAGACTCTTTTATTTTATTTATATGTTTAGATAATAAATTATATATAAAACAAAAAAATACCGAACTAATCTATTGTACGGGTCATAGTTACAATAGTTATATAGCTTCACGCTGTATCCCGCACATGGCAGGATAGGCAGAGGGAACCCGGGAACCTAGTGTTAAGGCACTCCGTTCCACTTCCGTTCCCCACTTTCCGCCGAATTTGAGGCATTGTGTGTTGAGTGGCGGAATTCAACGCCGCGGTTTGCCTTATTACCAGAGCGAAGAAATGAAACATTAAATATTTAAATTGAAAATATTAAATATTTCATTTCCTCGACTGAGGATCGAACCCAGAACCTGTCGGTTACAGTCACACACTTGTGCCGCTGCGCCAAAACATGCCTCCAATACAGTTACAATAGTAATATCAATATATCTTTTCTATTAAAATAATAAAAGAAATACTTAAAAGTATTCAAAATGTTTAAAATAAAAATGTAGGAAAAGCGGGCGAAGCCGCAAGGTAGGTCGCCAGTATAAAAAGAGCGACTGTCATCTCTTGTAAAAACCCGCATTTTGAAGTTTTTCGGCCACATATCCAGGAAAGGCAGCGACTCTATAGAACGGCTCGTAGTGCAGGGCAGAGTGGAGGGTACCAGACCACGCGGTAGATCACCTATGCGATGGACCGACCAAATAAAATCAGCTGTGGGCGGCCAATTGCATGAGTGCACCAGAATGACGACAAATAGAACAAAGTGGCGAGAATTTGTGGCGAGAATCACAAAAGCCAAGGACGTGCCTACATGACGACCACGACCGCTCTGTCAAGAGCGAAACGACAGAGAAGAAGATGTATCGGATCCAATGTTAATGTAAAATTTAAAATAGATAAGTAGTTAGCAATGCACTCCACATATTTGAGAATCCGCTTGGATCTTATCTTTCCCAGTATACTAAAAAATATGTGTGAAAACTGTTACAATATAATCTTAATTTTTAATGCTCTCAAGCTTTTTAAATAAAATTATATTTTTTATATACACATTTTACATAAAAAAATGTTATATTGCATGTTTTTTTGCATAATTGTGGACTAAGTTCTATTATTTTAATCATGTGTGAAATCTTAATTGCTTAACTTTTTTTATTTTATTTTTAACTATTTTTACGCAATTCAGACTTTTTTTGAAGTTGGTAAACTTATATTAAGGCTGATATGGTAGTTGTTTTAGCCATTTAAAGGCCAGTGGTGGCGCAGCGGCATCAACGCAAGACCAGTTCGATTCGAATCTTTGTCTTGGCATTGATGATGGGGCCTATCTTGGCACAGCGGCACAACTTGTGACTGTAAATGATAGGTTGTGGGTTCGATCCCCCACTCAAGGAAGTGAAGAAAAATTAAATAATAAGAAAAAATGTTTAAAATTTTAATATATTTTTTTTTTATCGCTTAGTAAGTTGTAACATGGCAAGGCATGGCGAGGCAAGGCAACACGCAATGCCTCAAATTCGGCGGAAAGTGGGTAATGAAAGTGGAACGGCGTGTCTTAAAATTAGATTCCCAAGTTTCCTCTGCCTTCCCTGCCACGTGCGAGATACAGCGTGAAGCTGAGTGAGTGAGTGAGTGAGTCTTGACATTAGGTACTCAACAACAAAAAAATATAAATTTTGAGACTTTCTGTCGTTCACATCTGACTATGACACTATACACCGTAGTTTCACGCTGTATCCCGCACGAGGCAGGGTAGGCAGAGGGAACCTAGTGTTAAGACACTCCGTTCCACTTTCGTTCCCCACTTTCTGCCGAATTTGAGGCATTGTATGTTGAGTGGCGGAACTCAACGCCGCGCTTTGCCTTATTACCAGAGTGAAGAAATGAAACATTAAATATTTAAATTGAAAATATTAAATATTTCATTTCCTCGACTGGGGATCGAACCCAGAACCTGTCGGTTACAGTCACACGCTTGTGCCGCTGCGCCACGACAGGCCTCGTTATCGATATGATAAGTTAATATATTTATGTTGAAAAAGTTATTTACCTATTTCTTTAAATTATTTATTATTTTTTTTAGGTTTAAAAATATTATTTAATTAATAAAATAAATTTAGTATAAAATAAATTAATAGAATATTTATTCTTTCTTAAGTTTTCAAAACAAATGCTTTTACAAGCTCATTAATTAATAAAAAATTAATTATCTTTATATATATATATATATATATATATATATATATATATATATATATATATATATATATATATATATATATATATATATATATATATATATATATATATATATATATATATAAAAGTATAATAAAAAGTGATAATACCACTAGAACAAAATAGTTAAAATTGATAACTAAAATAATATGACTGAAAATCGCTAATATTTAATAATTTGGAATTCATTACGTTCTTTAAGTTCAGCTACTCAAGACGAAATGTCTTTAACTCTCCTCCGAATTGAACACAGTGGGGACCAGAACGGAGTGTCGTAACACTAGGTTTATCAAGTTCTAGGTGGATTCTCAGGTTTGAAGTTACTTTCCCATATGCGGGATTCAAGAACCTGAATGAATAAATAAAGTATTTATATAGTTGGTATCCCGGATGCAGTTTTGGCTGTTTGAACTACACAATTTCAATTTACCAATTAGCATCATTTTCTAATTACAATATTGCCTTTAAAATAACATCTTTATCTATATTGAAAAGTAACGTTTCAGCCAATTCAATAAACGAAAATAAATTAATAGCAATTTTGTCGAACAATACTTTTGATGGTCAATCACTGTTTACCAGTATTCGTATTAAAGATTGTCTGCATCAGGATTGTCAAGTGGAAATTAGAGGAGAGCGA
The DNA here is from genome assembly GCA_019049475.1 of Eueides isabella. Classification (NCBI taxonomy): domain Eukaryota; kingdom Metazoa; phylum Arthropoda; class Insecta; order Lepidoptera; family Nymphalidae; genus Eueides; species Eueides isabella. The sequence goes on along the minus strand of CM032398.1, from coordinate 12,870,317 downwards.
CATGCCTATAGTATCCAGAGAGTGACCTAACATATATCCGTCCGATATATTTTCTCATCTTCAAGCCACCACTGTTATATTTCCGTCCAGTCCTTAAAACTGGTGTCCCTCGGCCATCCGCCGTTTTAATGGAAAACTGTCAGCCGCCGTTTTAATGGAAAGAAATAAAAAGAGATTGGGTATGGCCAGGGCGTCGCTGCTAAACGACGCACAGGCACATCGCCTTTCAACTGCGACAAGTGGGCCAGAGCTACCGTATCAACGAAAACAGACGGAATCTTGGTTTTGTAATGTGAAACATTGGCTCTCTTACCGGAAGAGAGAGAGCAGAGAACTTGCAGATGAACCAATAAGACGTCGGGTCCAGTGCGTTATTCTCCAGGAAACTCGCCGGGGATTCAATAAGTCCCGTAAAATCGGACAGGATTACCAACTTATATCCACTGAGACACCTATTATTAAAAACGATGTGGCAATAAAAAATCATCATCAACAAAAACTACAACTTACTTGAATATATCTACTAAATAAAAATGGACATAATATGTTTGATTGGGATGAGCACCTTTTGACTATCAAGATCTCAAGATTAGCTCTACAGTAACGTATTTTCATTATAGCCCAAAAATATATACATGTTTTGATTACTAATTAGGCCTGTCGTGGCTCAGGGGCACAGTGGACTTTAAAAGCGATGGTTGTAGGTTCGGTTCTTACTAGGGTGAATGTTTATTACATTCATTTACTGTGTAATTAATTAACACTAAACACTTGGACACATAGTATTGCCATATACACAGCGGTAGTAATACTCATCAAAGTATCACAATAATTAAGAAACACTCGAAATCATACAAAAACAATCAATATATACGTAATATACTGTATATATATATAATATATATATATATATATATATATATATATATATATATATATATATATATATATATATATATATATATATATATATATATATATATATATATATATATATATATATATATATATATATATATATATATATATATATATATATATATATATATATATATATATATATATATATATATATATATATATATATATATATATATATATATATATATATATTATATATATATATATATATATATATATATATATATATATATATATATATATATATATATATATATATATATATATATATATATATATATATATTATATATATATATATATATATATATATATATATATATATATATATATATATATATATATATATATATATATATATATATATATATATATATATATATATATATATATATATATATATATATATATATATATATATATATATATATCTATATATATATATATATATATATATATATATATATATATATATATATATATATATATATATATATATATATATATATATATATATATATATATATATATATATATATATATATATATATATATATATATATATATATATATATATATATATATATATATATATATATATATATATATATATACACTGTATATTACGTATATATTGATTGTTTTGTATGATTTCGAGTGTTTCTTAATCATTGTGATACTTTGATGAGTGTTACTACCGCTGTGTATATGGCAATACTATGTGTCCAAGTGTTTAGTGTTAATTAATTACACAGTTAATGAATGTAATAAACATTCACCCTAGTAAGAACCGAACCTACAACCATCGCTTTTATAGTCCACTGTGCCCCTGAGCCACGACAGGCCTCATTAGTAATCAAAATATGTATATATTTTTTGGCTATAATGAAATAACGTTACTGTAGAGCTAATCTTGAGATCTTGATAGTCAAAAGGTGTTCATCCCAATCAAACATATTATGTCCATTTTTATTTAGTATAGATATTCAAGTAAGTTGTAGTTTTTGTTGATGATGATTTTTTATTGCCACACCGTTTTTAATAGTAGGTGTCTCAGCGGATATTAGTCGGTAATCCTGTCCGATTTTACGGGACTTATTGAATCCCCGGCGAGTTTCCTGGACGAAAGCGAACTGGACCCGACGTCTCATTGGTTCATCTGCAAGTTCTCTGCTCTCTCTCTTCCGGTAAGAGAGCCAATGTTTCACATTACAAAACCAAGATTCCGTCTGTTTTCGTTGATACGGTAGCTCTGGCCCACTTGTCGCAGTTGAAACGCGATGTGCCTGTGCGTCGTTTAGCAGCGACGCCCTGGCCATACCCAATCTCTTTTTATTTCTTTCCATTAAAGCGGCGGCTGACAGTTTTCCATTAAAACGGCGGATGGCGGAGGAACACCAATTTTAAGGACTGGACGGAAATATAACAGTGGTGGCTTGAGGATGTGAAAATATATCGGACGGATATATGTTAGGTCACTCTCTGGCACTTTAATTTTGTGCGTGTGGTAGAGTCACATTGCCAGTAATGGCAACACGCAAGGGCAGACTCGACCGGATTGTTACCACCCCCGGCATTTAAGACCGGCGTTAAGTAGTGGCTTTGGCCACTGCGTTTTGCATTAGGTAATGCCGGGCCCCGGTGCCCTTCCAATTTAAAGGACGGCAACGCTCCTGTAGCTCCTCTGGAGTTACTCGGGGCCGTGGGCGACGGTGATCACTTACCATCAGGTGACCCGTACGCTCGTTTGCCGTCTTTTCCATAAAAAAAAAACTATAGGCATGTCGCTCTCTTCTAATTTTCACTTGACAATCCTGATGCAGACAATCTTTAATACGAATACTGGTAAACAATGATTGACCATCAAAAATATTGTTCGACAAAATTGCTATTAATTTATTTTCGTTTATTGAATTGGCTGAAACGTTACTTTTCAATATAGGTTATATTATTTTTAAGGCAATATTGTAATTAGAAAATAATGCTAATTGGTAAATTGAAATTGTGTAGTTCAAACAGCCAAAACTGCATCCGGGATACTAACTATATAAATACTTTATTAATTCATTCAGGTTCTTGAACCCCGCATATGGGAAAGTTACTTAAAACTTGAGAATCCACCTAGAACTTGATAAACTTAGTGTTACGACACTCCGTTCTGTTCCCCGATGTGTTCAATTCGGAGGTGAGTTAAAGATATTTCGTCTTGAGTAGCTGAACGTAAAGTGCTGAACGTATTGACTTTCAAATTATTAAATATTAGCGATTTTGAGTCATATTATTTTATTTATCAATTTTAACTACTTTGTTCTAGTGATATTATCACTTTTAATTATACTTTTATATATATACACATAGAAAACAAAAAAATCGGTTAAATTAATAAAAAAAATGTAACAATTTTCGATCGACCTTTGTATTTAAAATTGGCAAAATTTTGTTTCATTTTTTAACCAATTTAAATAAAACAAATTCTAAATGTCAAATTGACATTGCAAAACTATAATATTGAAAACTGCACTTTAGTCTAATTAGACGTTTCTGAGATACAAACAGACAAAAAAAATTAAGAATCACAATTTTGAACATTATCACACTAATAACAGTCTCGTTTAACATTTTTTTTTAATATAACTTCTATGTACAGAGTTATCAGTTTCAGATATATCATGTTTCATTTGCTCGACTGAGGATCGAACCAACAACCTGTCACTTTTATAATTATACGTTTGTGCTCCTGAACCGTGACAGACCTTATATTATAAACAAATACGTAATATTTATTTATCTTAGTACTGAGTAAGCACTAAAATTACGCCATTACCAGCCGTCGTCGTGTTAGAATGGAATCGTACAGGATATCACGAAAGCTTCTAATGAGGACTGTATCATTTGGTACGAACTAAACAGTAGTGTTATTCGTGTTTGAATTATGTAATTACATAATTTTTTTTTAATCTTTTCTATAGATATGTTGGTTAATCTAATATATTCTATTGAGGATATCATTTCTTCGCTTTACCAAGGTAAAGTACGGAATTTAGTTCCGCGAATCGCCTCGCAATGCCTCAAATACAGCGGAAAGTGGGGTACGGGTCTGTGTCGGTGTCTTAACACTAGGTTCCCAAATTCCCTCTGCCAACCTCACCATGTCTGGATTGAAGTAGGAACCCTAAATCACATCAAAATATTAATTAATATATAAGCCTAATGTGATATTCAGTTTATATTAAACTTCATGAAATAAAGCTATTCAAAATATATTTTGTATATATCACTTTAAAATATTATTTATTATATCGAAAAAAAGTTTTAAAATTAATATAGATGAAACATTGATTAAACGAAACACTGATTAGTTATGTGTTATAATGTAACTTGTGTACTTCTTTTCTGACTTTAGTGTAAGATTTATATTTTATATCTTGTATATTTGAAACATATGTTTGTTTCATTTTAATTTTTATATATTCCGCACATAATAAGGTAGGCAGAGGGATCCATCAATGCGACAAAATGAAAATATCAAATATCTTGTCCTCATACATATAAATATATATCCTCGAGTGGGGATCGAACCCACGACCGGTCGTCTTCGCAGTATCATCATTATACTGACAGGCCTACGGCCTTTTATTTTGTTTTTATTTAATTTCTTGACAAATTGCATTGGTTTTTAACACTTTTAATTTGTATATTCCATTATCATGTAAGTCCTGCACCTCTTGGGAAATCGTCTAAGTACTCTGACCACTTTATAGGGAGATTGATATGCAACGTAATATTGATGTGACGTATGATATGCAACAAATTGTGCTATTTTAAATTGAATTTCTAAACGAATAATGTAAACACTCTATTTAGAAGACTTTATCCAATTATAGAGGCTGTCGTAGCGCAAACGCAATGTCTGGCTGTAAACATGATTGCAGGTTCAATTCTAGTCTTGGAAATCAGTCATTTCTCAATACGCAATATCTCGAATATTGAATTTCCCTCAACCCTGGTATATCCTGGAATACAGCGTTAAAATTTAAATGAATAAAAGATAAAAAAAATACATTAAATTCACCATTTTTATTAAAAAAAAATACATCAATCCCATTTTATTTACAAAATAATTTATCAATACGTACATTTATATCTTACATTACTTTTATCACTTGAAGCTTATATACTACGTACTATTAACGTATATATCATTCAGTTGGTGCAACAACGACATATTTGCAATTCTTTGAAATTACTCAGGAGATAAAATAAAAAAATCGTACGTGGACCAAAAAGTGGTCCATTTTCAATATTAGGAGATAGACTTCTCAATCAATCTATCAACCGATCAATTAATTTACTAATTTATTCTAGTATAATTTATTGCATACATTGCATTTAATACTTTAAAAATTTCAATTACGTCATTGTTGCATCAAATGTGCGATATTAGGAAATGTCTTATGGCACTTAATAGTGATACCCATTTTCATCGAAACTGGGAGGTTTTCGTGAACTTGGGAATTTTTCACTTGTTCCCGTAAACACACTGGCTTTTACCGGTTCTACACTCTGTTTATCTATCGATTGCTGGATTTGGCCTGGTTTTTCGAAAATAGAACCTTTATTCTGATCAAATATGTTGAAAGACGGATTCGGGTTATGTGATACTAAAGGTTTCTTAAATAAACCTCCACAGCAAGCGTTATGGAAAGCTAATTGAGGGCGAGGCTGATCAGTAGTTCCTTCTGATGTAGTAGATGTTAAATCATCTGTATTTTTGTTATCGACATTAAATGTTGTTTGACCAAATTGAGAAGTAGTTGGATGATTTGTAAAAAAGTTTTCTGTATTCACGTTAGATATTGTTTGTATTTTCTGTTCGGATTGTGTAGTTCCATCAGTTTCTGATGAAGTAGATAAACTCTGTTCAGGCTTGTTATATTCATAAATTTCTCCAGTACTTTGATTAGCGTTTTGTGATGTAGAAGAGAAAGCTTCTTGGGTGCTTGGGAAGCCTGTCAAAATATTTTCCTGTGTAACTGATTCTGTTTTATCAATATTGGTATCATATTGTGAGTTTGCGAAATTAAATGAAGACTGTGCAGGTTTCTCTTTTTGGACATTTAATAAACCTTGCTGACCAAATTGATAATTTAGTTTGTTATATTCATTAATTTCTTCATTGTTCTGGTCAGCATTTTGTAATGTAGAAGATGAAACTTCCGGGGTACTAGGAAAGCCTGTTAGAATATTTTCCTGAGTAACAGATTCTATTTTATCTTCATTTGTCGTAAATTGTGAGTTAAATATAGGCTTTGTGAACTGCGTAGGTTTTTCTTTTTGTATATTAAATATACTTTGCTGACCAAATACTGTACTAGGTTTGTTATATTCGTAAATTTCTCCACTACTTTGATCGTTATTTTGAGAAATTGAGAATTCATCGTCATGAGTACTTGCAAAACTTGATGCAATATGTTGCTGTGTAACCGATTCAGTTTTGTCTTGATTTGTAGTACTAAATTGAGAGTTAAATGACGACTGTGTAAACTGTGCAGGCTTTTCTTTTTGAATACTTAACAAGCCTTGCTGGCCAAATTGTGTATTGAATTGGAATTGTGGTTTATCCTGCTTTTGAGATGAGGTAATAAGCCCTTGATTAGGTTTTTTATAGTCATAGATTAAACCGAATTCTGTATTTTGTGTGGGAGTTTGAATCTCGGACGTGCTTGAGATTAAAGTAGATGGATCATTGGTAGTCGTTGATTGTTGCTTAGTATCAAATTGAGCACTTGTCGTAGTTTTTGATTCATTTTCTTGTCCAAATGTTCCGGTAAATAGCGTACTAGGCTGTGAAGGTTGATTGGTTGAAATAAATTGATCAAAATTAAGAGTAGTAGGTAAAGTAAATTGAGTATTGGTCGTCTCTTTGTTGTAGTCTTTAAATTGGGTTTGGAAATAACTTGGTTTTTGTGTCGACACCTTATTTTCAAAATGTGTTTCAAACTTTTTAGTGGATTGATCATATTGCGAAAACGTTGAATCTTTATTAATAAAACTTCCATGTCCTGATGATGCAATGCCTTGCTGGCTTCCAAATTGAGATTGACTAGACGGTTTTAATGAAGTAATTGAGAAGCTAGACTGACCAAATTGTGTTTGTGTAGGTAGGTAGGTAGAGGAAGGACGTTGTGTATCAAATAAACTAGTTTGGAATTGTGTTGACGAAGGAAGTGATGTGGAATGCTTATCATCAAATCCATCAACGGTATGTTCAAACGTGGTCTGTTTATTATTTAAGGTGCTTTCATTAAACTGTGTACTCTCATGTGAATTAATTGGAGATGTTTGACTGAACGGTTTCTTAGTAGTGAACGAGCTTTGTTCACTAATTTCTGATAATTGATTTTGTGTATTAAATATGCCAAATTGGGTACTTACAGATGTGGGCTTATTTCCAAATTTAGACGAAAGAGATGGGAATTGCGAGATTACTGGTAAAGCAGGTTGAGTTGTTGGGTGTCTAGAAAAAAATGAACTTTGTTGTCCAAATTGGCTGAATGGTCTCTGAGTATTAATTCCAAATGGTATAACAAATGGAGAAATAGAAGGTTGAGCTGATTCTTGTAGCTGAGAGCTTGTTATCTCTGTATTGTCAAAGGTAGATTGTGTATTTTGTGTGGTAGGTTGTTCAGTAGGTTTGAAAGAGGTCTCTTGTTCAGTTTGTGAAAGTACACTTGGAGTGTCATTGTCACTAGTAGTACCTTGAGAAAAACTTGATCCACTTTCTATTGGCTTGGAGCTTAATTGAGATGCTAAGTTTAGATTCTGACCTTTGTTTCCAAAAAGACCGAACTCTTGTGCTTGTGGTCTAGATTGAAATCCAAAAGATTGTTCTGGATTTTTTGGCGAAATTTCAAAGTTTTCATGTCCAAATTGCAGTTGTGGTGGTGATGTGAAAGTAGAACCTTGGACAAACTGTGACTGTGGTATTAAACTAAATGAACTCTGATGTGTTGTTGGTTTCTGGGAACCAAATTCAATGAATTGTGGAAAAGACGAATCTGTACTAGCGGTATTTTCTTGACCAGATTGTGACGGAAGGCCCTCAGTAGGCTTAGGATATTGATATATTTCTTTTATTTTTTCTTGTAAAGGTACTCTTGTATTTTCATCTTGAAATTGTGTTTCTTGGATACCTTGAGTACTTACTGTTTCACTATTCGGATATGTGGAAGTTTGTGCTGTAGCAGTTATTGATGTTGGACTTACTTGTGAAAATGAAGATACATTTTGTATATTAAAAGATGGCCTATTATTTAATTTACTTGAAACTCCAGAAACTGTGGAAGGAAATGTTGAAAATGAAGCTTCGGTGAAACGGCTTGAGTCAGATGATTGAAGCCTCATTATATCTTCATTTTTGGTAGAAGATATAGATGTTTGAGGTGCATTTGTGAAAAAAGATGTTTGAGGCAACAAGGGCGTCACTTGACCGTTTGAATTACTAGAAGAAATAGACCCAGATCCAACAAATGGCGTATCAAATGGCTTATTAGGTCTATTGTAGATATAAGAATGATCAGGGGCTTGTGATTGAATAAATTGGGTAGACTCATAGCTTGGTTTTTGAGTATTTGAAGAAAATTCAGCGTCACTAGGTTGTTTAAATGAACTTGAATCTTGACCTATTGTGGTTTGGGTGCCTGAAAATCTATTACCTAGTGAATTAAAAGAAGATGCTTGAGGTCTAGTATAGCTCGTAAAAGAATCTTCTGATATATTAGGGGTAGATTGACTTAGAGATGATGTAAATCCTTGAGATGTCATTGGCGATTTCGTTTTATCCAAATCTTGATTTTTACTTATATCAGCTTGTGTAAGCGATTCACCCTCATTACTTGCTTCAAAGGATTCCAAAGGCGTTGTTAGAGTAGTTGAAGGATGTTTATTTGGGAAAGTTGGTTTCAAAGAGGTAGAGAATAAAGATTGAATGGAATTTTCACCAAGAGATGAAAATTGAGATCCTGGTAAACGGCCATTTTGGTTAGATTGTATATTAAAAGGAGGAAATTGTTGAATTGGCTTATTGGTGTAATAACCAGTTGAAGGTTGACTAGATGTTAAAGTACTTGACAAATTTTGGTCTGAAAAGAGCGTGTTTAGGTTAGAGCTATTTTCAATAGGTAGCCCTTGACTTAAAGTACCTAGGATAAATGGTCCTTGAGCGGGTTTATTATAGAAAGCTTGATCACTGGGCCTATTTTCTCCACTTCCAAAATTATATGCTCCGTGATATGATGAGTCAAATGAGTTGACAGAACTTGGTTGCGATGGCAGATTACTTGAAGACAGTATACCAAAATTAGACGTGTCATATGAGCTTGGCCTATTAAACGGTTTTCTAAATGGCTTTTGTTCTTGCAAATTTTGCTGTGACAATGGTTTAGCTACAAGGTTTAAATCAGCTGCACCATTAGAAGATGTCGAAAGTTGATTAATTGCCTGTTTGTTGCTAAGCAAATTTGGGACAGATTTTGAAGACTCTTGTATAGAACCAAATCTATTACCACTTTGCATTAAACTGCCAAATTTTGACGAATCTGGTTTCGAAAATGACGAATCCTTGGAAACGTCATTAACTCCGAATTGCCCATTAAAGTTCGGAGTTACAAAGGCTTGTTGGTTTTGATTGATGAACCCGCCAGCAAATACAGGTCGATCACCAAATTTATTCGATTGTCTATCATTATATTTATCATTAGCTTCATTTTCTGAGTAATCGTTTTCTGTATTGTACTTCTTTGCGTCGTATGAGCCTGTAAATAAAAAATGAAAGTTGTCATTCATTTGTCAATGACTCTAAACAATTTGTCAGTTGGCAATACGTCTGTCAATGTACACAATAGGCATTTAGTTAATCTAAGGTACAGTGTGAATGGGATATGTTTAAGTAAAGACAAAAACCTCAAACGCTTATTATGTTGGATTATTTTTATATATATATTTTTTCATATATATAAATTATTATTGTTTTTATTTAATATGTGGATTTTTCGTATGACAGTTACATTTATGTGCCTGTTACTAATAAATAAATGCGAAAAGTTACTCATCGCTTCACTTGTCTTGCTAAGGGAATAATAAAACACAAATATAAAATAAAAAAACATATATACATTTCATACCCCAACAGGGAAATAAACCCAAAGTAGAAGCTCCGTTCATAAGAGACTTCACTTTTTTACCTTCCACCTAATTCTTTTGGAGTGGCGAAATTGATGCTTCTGCTGCGTTTTGCCTTTTAACCAGAGCAGGAAAATGAAAATATTAAATATTTCATTTTGCACAAGTGATAATCGAACCCACAACCATTTACAGTCACACATTTCTCCTCCTACGCCACAACAAGCTTCATACTCTAACTAACTAAAATAACGTAGGCGCTATACAGTCAATAAAAACACGGAACTACATATACCTGTCTGAATAACTTTTGATATTAATTAACTTTTTAAATGTCTAAAATTACTCGTTCAAGTTAAACAAGGCTAACTTGCCATTGGCATGAGTAATATTTACTTTTACTTAACGGCTCTTTTATTTTATTTATTTTTCGTGTCCAGTTAAATGTGGTTTTTTAGAACGAAATAACTTAAAATTAGTCCCTTCGACTTATATCGTCGACAGATGCTAATTTTTTAATATTGATTTTTCAGTTTTATTAAAGCCAAATTATTATTAGCCATTTTAGTAAAAAAAGGTTATTTTCAGTGTTTAGTTCCATCACTCAGTACGCTTTGCCATATATATTTGCCCTTTGGGTATAGCGTATTGAGTGATGGTAGAAAAGATGGAGGACGGAAGCATTTTCATGGGAACGGAGTGTGAAATTAGGTTACTGAATTCCCTATGCCTTATCTGATATGTTCTATCCTGCGATAGAGCGAAAGCCGAAAAAAGAAATGTGATTCATAATTTAATAAGATCACAAAGTTTTTCAACTAGAAATATGATTCTGTCAAAAATGTTTTCCTGACTCTCTAACCAGAGATATAATTGTCTACATACATTATAGATTAACACGGGCGATTGCTTTGAGTGGGGATCGTTCCCACAACCTGTCGGTTACAGTCACATGCTTGTGCCGCTGCGCCACGACAGGCCTCAATTTATTTTCAATAAATTTATTGTTTAATATATTAAAACAAACATATTTAAGTAAATAAAATATACTTATTGCTATTTTAAAAGTTATATTAATATTATTCAAATATTTTGTATTTCAATTTAAGATTAAATTATTATTTTAATAATATAAAGAAAATATATATTTTTTTTAATTATGCCCAGTTACACACACAACGAAAACGGACGGATACAAGATAACGAAAATTAATATAAATTATTTGAGGCCTGTCGTGGCGCAGCCGCACAAACGTGTGAATGTAAACTATACGTTGTGGGTTCGATCCCCACTCGAGGAAATGAAATATTTAATATTTTCAATTTAGATATTTAATGTTTTCATTTCTTCGCTCTGGTAACAAGGCAAAGCGCGGCGTTGAGTTCCGCCACTCAACATGCAATGCCTCAAATTCGGCAGAAAGTGAGGAACGGAAGTGGAACGGACTGTCTTAACACTAGGTCCACGGGTTCCCTCTGCCTACCCTGCCTCGTGCGGGATACAGCGTGAAACTGAGTGAGTGAGTGAATATAAATTATTATTTCACTATTGAGGTCTGTCGTGCAGGTAGACAAGCGTGCGACTGTATAAAGAACAGATTGTGTTTTCGATCTCAACTCGAGAAAATTTTATTATTATATTTCCAATTCCTGCCTCTGACAAAGAGCCAGAACGTGGCGTTAACTTCCGCCACTCGCAATCTGCCATGTCTCCCGAATTCTGTGAAACTTGGCAAACTGCAGTGTCTTAAATAGTGAGTGGAGTGTCTTCGCACTATGTTTCCAGGTTTCTTACGTCTTCCTTGCTAAGTCCGGAAAATATTGTGTAATTAAAAATATATTTAAATTTACTAACAACGTAACGTACTCATAAGATTTGTTTCATTTTGTACTATTTTTTTTTTATTTCTTATTTCATCCTTTTTCATCTTCGTTTTTTTTTTAATTTTGAAATATTAAATATTTCATTTCCTCGAGTGGGAATCGAACCCACAACCTATTGTTTACAGTTACTCGCTTTTGCCACTGCGCCTCGACAGGCCTCTAACATACAAACATACATACATACGTATGCTATAGAGAAAACAAGAAAACAAAAACAATACGTAAGAAAAAATAAAAAAATATATAGATAATGAAAGCTTATAAAGACATAGTAAACAAAGTCGTACTTAATATTCCTTATAATATGGTAATTTAGCGGTACAAGAAAAATTTAAGAATAAATTACACTTCAGAAACTATCAAATAAATTTATGATCGTATCTTAATTAATAATTGACAAATGGAACTCCGTTTAGTACCAATATTAATGGAACTATTTAATATGAAATTAATTGGATAAATTGATGCCTAACGTGGCGCCGGGGCACAAGCGAGCGATTGTAAGCGTGACAGGTTGTGGGTTCGATCCCAATTCGAGGAAATAAAATATTCAATATTTAATAAGGCAAAGCACGGCGTTAAGTTTCGCCACCTAATACGCAATGCCTTAAAATGGGCAGATAGTGGAGAACGGAACGGAGTGTCTTAACACTAGTTTTGCACGTTTGCTCTGCCTACTCTGCCATATACAGGATACAGTGTAAAGCTGAAAGAAATAAAAATAGAATAAATTCTATTTTATGCAGAGGGAACCCGGGAACCTAGTGTTAAGACTCCGTTCCACTTCCATTCCCCACGTTTCTAAGAAAGTAAGAAAGAAGAACTATGTCTTGTCTAACCACGGGGTTGAGTTCCGCTACTCAACACGCAATATACCGAAAATTCGACGGAATATTCACTTTCTGCTTCTCAGAATGGGATACCTCTCTCTTGACAATATTGAATACATATCTTTTTTAGCTTCCGTACGGTAGGCAAAGGTAACTTATAATAAATCTGTAAATGATCACTGCCTGTGCTTGGAAGATATATTATACTTGGAAGATATATTATACTTGGAAGATATATTATACTTGGAAGATATATTATACTTGGAAGATATAATATACTTGGAAGATATATTATACTTGGAAGATATATTAAAACTTACGGGGACGTTTATAAATAATAGGGCCCAAAATAGTACATATTTCATTCAAGGCATAAAATAATGTTTTTTTTTTTGTTCTGTCTATGCATTTGTACGTGCTCATCTCACAAATAGCTAACCAGTTTTAAATGCACTTTCCACCATTATATTTTATTTTATTTTTGTCAGTTAGTAAATTATGTTGATTTAAAATGTTTAGTTTGAAAAATAAAAATATTTATTTAGTTGAAATTTCAGTTTTCGACATATAGATATTGTCATTAAAGTTATAATGTTACTTATTAGAACAAGAAAATAAAGAAACAAAATAGTGCAATACAAGCGGGCGAAGTCGCGAGCGAGTCGCTAATAGTAAATAAAATAGTATAATTCAAGCGGACGAAGCCGCTAGCGGGTTGTTCGTATACAATATTTGTAGTAAAAGACATAAGTGACTATTATAAATCGTTATAGGACTTACGATCATCTCAATATCATATTTTACGACTTTGAGAAGTTCTTAATTAATCGTTATGTTAAGTCTAACATCATTTAATGCCAATTAAACGCTAATTGGTATCTCTATGTGCGAGTTTTATTCTTATTTCAAAAACGAACTTTAGATATAGCCCATTATGGCTTGGCGGTATTGGTAACAGTGTAAACGCTCTAGTGTTCTATTCGAAAAAATAAATAATTTATATTACCTCGCTCTGTTACAAAGACAAAACGCGGCGTTGAGTTCCGTCACGTAACTTAAAATTTCAGAGGAAAATGAGTGAAAGGTGACACAGGAATGAGTTTACCATAACCTAACCTAAACTAGTCCGCTTTATGCGGGACACAGCGTGAAACCGTCAAATAATTCATAAATTATCGGGCTAACAACCATTAATATCAATTAAACGTTAATTGATAATTCTAAGTGTGGGTAATACTTCCAACATAAAAAAAACAAACGTGAGTTAAGCTCGTTATCGAACCTAAGATCATCACAATAAATTTTACGACTTCGAGTAGCCGTTATTATATCGTTATGTAAAGGTTAATAACCCAATGCGTTTGTGTATTCTCTTTTGTTCGTTTAAAATTATCAAAACTAGTGATTTATGATAGGTTTGTATATTTTTTTTTCTATTGTAGGTACATAAATGTTGTCCAGATTGTGGGTTCGATCTCCAGTTGAGGTAGTCATATTTTTAATATTTTCCTTGTCTTCGCTCTGTTAACAAAGGAAAGCACTGCGTTGAGTTACGCCACTCTACACGCAATGCCGCACTCGGTTTGAATAGGGAAACGGAAGTGTTTTAAAGGGAACGGAGTATTATACACTAGTTTCCCAAGATAAAGATTGTCGTGGCGCAGCGGCACAAGCGTGTGACTGTAACCGATAGGTTGTGGGTTCGATATACATTCGAGGAAATGAAATATTTAGTATTTTCACTTTAAATATTTAATATTTTCATTTCCTCGCTCTAGTACAAGGCAAAAAGCGGAGTTGAGTGCCGACACACAATATCTCAAATTCGGCGGAAAGTGGGGAACGGAAGTGGAACGAAGTGACTTAACACTAGGGTCCCAGGTTCCCTCTGCCTACCCTGCCATGTGCGGGATATACCGTGAAACTATAATACATACATCTGTTATTACATTGAAAAAATAAATACCTAAGAATAACTTTTATTAAAGTTAAACCGTTTGTTGCCTTTTTCAATCAATAAGAACTTAAAATCGCATATTATTGGGTTTTGATTTAGGGTTCACGCTGTATCATCATATGAAATAGGAACATTGTGATAAGACACTCATTTTCCATTATCTACAGTTACTCTATGGTTACTCATTTTCCGTTACCTTCCGTTACCGTAGCGTTACCTTATCTTCAAAAGATTTTAAGATGAGTGGCATTGTTACCAGGACGAGGTTGTGCAAATAATTAATTCCCTCGAGTGGGAATCGCACCCACACTACTATTTACCAGACGCTGTACCATTGCGCCACATATAGTTTTTTACGCCGCCTTTCATTTTGTATGCGTTGTCAATCACGGAATAAACGGAAACCTAGTGTCGAGACTCTCCGTTCCCGTTAAAACACTTCTGTGCTCCACTTTCCCCAGAGTTTTGGAGGTTTTAAATGCTAAGTGGCGGAAATTGAGGCAACACATTAATTCGATACTGAGCTAGGAAAATTATAATATTAAATATTCATTTTCTTCGAGTGAGAATCGAACCAATGACCTCTCTTATATTCACACATTTGAGCCACGACTAAAACTAGACTTACTGAAAATTTATTTATTTATAAAATGTATTCAAACAACACAGATATCTTCATATTTTATATATTATGTCTTTATTGTATCATTTAAATCTTGAATCGATAAAAAACAGAAATTAAGCGAACAATATAATGATTGTAACGTGATAATGATTACTATTTTCAACCCCTGGACACAAAAAGAAAAGTTTGACATGTGTCTGTCTGGCTGTGGCGGCCTTGAGATAGTTTTTTTTTTATAGAAAGTCTTGTTTATCGCGGTGGTTTTAGCTAAGTTTTATGGAAATTTGATTAGAAATTTAATTTCATTTAACAAACGTTTCGGCAAGATGAGGTATTGTGTTTGGGACGAGGTATTTTAAATATCTATATGTATTCTAAAATTTTATCTATACGATTTTTTCTGTTGCTTCAAGTAAAGTACTACGTACAAAGTTAAAGTTTAAATTTAATAAAAAATTTAATATGAAATAAAATTTATCGATACATATGATTATTTGTATGATAATAATAAATGAATATTCCAAATATATTAATAAACACCAAATAACTTTAAGTAAATACAACTCTATTTTACCTAAGAAGGAAATATATCAAAATGTCGCAACGTAAGAAAGAAATACATTTAAAATTATTTAAATATTTAAACTTTCTCTATGTTGCAAAATAACTATTAATATTAAAAAAAAATTAGAAATCACCCAAAACACACAAAAACAATATGCCAATAAAAAATATAGTAAAAATTAAATCAAGCACTTACCATCATCAACTAGGCCAGCTGCTTCATCCCTAGCGTTCTGCTTCAAAGATTCCAATATTTCCGCCGGAATAGGTGGGGGTGTCGGCAAGTGGTTTCCAGTCGGCCTGTATCCGTTTTTATCAGCAGTATAAACAACACTATACACTTTGCCGTCGTCCCCTGTATAAGAAAACCCTCCTTGGGCCTGGATTCCGTTCCTGGAAATTCCGTTTTCTGACATCTTTATTCCGTTATCCGTTTCGAAGGCATAGTTGAATTTATCTATGCCAATATTGTTTTGGTATTTGACAGTGTTAGGTACATAGTTTGGTATGATTTGGATGTTTCCAGGTTTCGCAGATGGAGGTCTATAGAAGGCAGATAAATCTGGTTCTCCATTTGGTCCAAGTCCATTTGCAGGTCCTTGAGGCAATCGGTTGTTAGTTACTCTGAATGCAGCATCTCCTACTTTGGAGTCTGATGATCCATACGAAATTCTCGGACCACCTAATCCACTTTGTAGTCCAGATGCTCTTGTTCCTGCTAATGCAGCTTCTACTACCACTCCTTGATGGTCATTTACAAAGCCACCAGTTGGTAATTCTCGACTTCCTTGAGAACCTTCGTTTGACCTTGAAAATGGTAATTGAAGACTTCCTGGACTTCCTCCAGCGTAAGCAGCCGATACAGGGGGTAAGTATGTGCGATCTAACTTAGCGGTTTCTCCCGCCGCTATCAAAGCGGCGAAAATGATCTGTAAATAAAAAAAACTATAAGTAAAACAACAAATACAATTAATAATATTAAATATTAAGATATTTATTTATAGATTACATCAATATATAAAACAGCCAGACCAATAGCACGGGCGTGTGACTGTAAACGCGACAGGCTGTGGGTTCAATCCCCGCTTGATGACATGAAACATGTTTTCATTCTTTGCTCAGGTATCAAGTCAAAGCGCGGCGTTGAGTTCAATTGAAGGCAATGTCTCAAATTCAACGGTAAGTGGGGAACGAAACGGAGTGTCCTAAAACTAGGTTCCCAAGTTCCCTCCGTTCACCCGGCATTGCTTAACATTGACGTCAATCGTAATCTATTTTCTTAGTAGTAAACAAAAAATAATTATATTATAAATAAATTTAAAAGCTCAAAAGCTTTATATGAGATTGACATTTAATATTTTACAAACCAGCCCAAGATCTGTGTACAGACTTCCTACATAACAATCAAAAAGAAAAAGAAATTACCAGAAACATTGTCGTAATAGGTCTACGCTGCCACTGATGGAACAACTCGCACTGACACTTTCAAGATTCTACTTTTGCTTTTTATACTCATACAATACTCACCCAAAAAACGTGCTCAGGACATCCAAAACAAGGCGTACATTACGTTCAAATAATTTAAAACAGCCACAGTGTTCTCTTATCACAAGGTGATAAGATCGAAATTAGTTAATTATTACTATTTTAGAGATGAATGAGTGATTTGTGATGCACTTGAGTTCAAGACACAAGTTGGTTAAAAATATGTGTAGATAAATTATATTATATGTTTGTTTAATGAATATTTTAATTGAGGCACTAGTTAAAGATCGTCTATGTTTATTGATTCGTGATTTTTTTTTTTTCTCTTCACGCTGTATCCCGCACTAGGCAGGGTAGGCAGAGGGAACGGAAGTGAAACCTAGTGTTATGACACTCCGTTCCGCTTCCGTTCCCCACTTTCCGCCGAATTTGAGGCATTGCGTATTGAGTGGCGGAACTCAACGCCGCGCTTTGCCTTATTACCAGAGCGAAGAAATGAAACATTAAATATTTAAATTGAAAATATTAAATATTTCATTTCCTCGACTGGGGATCGAACCCAGAACCTGTCGGTTACAGTCACACTCTTGTGCCGCTGCGCCACGATAGGCCTCGTGATTCGTGATGTTTAGAGTAAATTCAATAAGTCAGTTGGTGTCAAGGCATTTGTTTCTTTTTTGGCCAATGTATGTATATAAAAACACGTAATAAAATATATGAAATAGTAAACGGAAGTATATTTATGGTAACAGACTGTGTTGATACTAGGCTCCCAGGTTCCGTCTGTTTACTCTGCTATATGCAAGATTCAGCGTGAATAAAATAATATTAAAAAAAAAGTATTTATATTTCGTAGTTTTCCTTTTTTTTTGTAGGAATTTCGAGAAATTCCTCCTAAATGATACCCTAAAATCACGTACTAAATTGCTACCTTATCTTTTCTATTCTTGAACATTTCTATTTAATTTTCAAAATTTCTATACAATTGATGATTATCACAATTTTTTTTTATTTATTAATACTTATTTATTATTATTTTTAAATAAATTGTTGCTCAGTATTAGAACCCAAAACCACCATAGCTACGTACTGTATGCGTCACAAATTATCTTTTTTTTTTAGCTTCACGCTTTATCCCGCTCGAAGCAGGGTAGGCAGAGGGAACCCGGGATCCTAGTGTTAAGACACTCCATTCTACTTCCGTTCCCTACTACGTCCCACACATACTATCGTAGGTACATATCATAATATAAATATTTACTTTTTAGCTTCACGCTATATCCCGCACATAGAAGGGAAGAGGGAAGTGTTTAACCCTCCGTTCCCATTAAGATACTTCCGTTCCCCACTTTCCACCGAATTGTGGTCACCAGCCATAATTTATGATATATCATTTCTCACATGTATCTCAAATACGCAGAAAAATTAAGTATTAAGTTACTCTGAGCTTCTTTCTTGAATCTACATATACAAAGTGTTATACCGGAGCTCATCGCTACGTTTTGTCTTTCCAGAGGGAAGAGAAGAGACAAAGTTAATTTTCCTCTGAGATGTTTGTTTTATTTTATTTATCGATATTTTTACAAAGCAAATTATTTATTAAAAACAAACAGAAAGACAAATAATAATTATCCATTTATTGTATTTGGAGAGCTGCACGCTGAGTCTTATATATAATCTGATAGGCAAGTAGGAATCCTTTAATTTTTCGAGCGGCAACGGAGTGTTAAGATTCAGTTGTCGATACCTTGCTTGAATAGCGGTGCTCAACTCCGCACTTCGTCGAATATAATGAAAATAATTATTCCCCAGTCAGATATCGAACCCAGAACCTGTCTGTTAGAGTCACACTCTTGTGCCGCTGCGCCACGACAGGCCTCAACTTTTAACTGGTCGGTTTTTATTAACTGCTCATACATACATGCAATATGAGTGTAATACTACTAAGCTATAAAGCTATCTTACAAAGTGACCCGACTATGTTAAAATAAATAAAACATTGAATAAGATGACATGTCACTGTGTCCCATTTAACTTTATCATATATCCATCATTACCAGACTAAGGCCTGGTTTCCACTCCGATAAAGAAATGTGCGTGTATTGCTTACCCGGAACGGATTTCTTTTTTATATAACAAAGTATATTGTAAAATAGATTCGAAGCATGTTGTGGCCCAAGGGCGTAAATATGTTACTGTAAACGCGATTGGTTTTGGGTTCCATCCTCAAAAGGTAATGAAATATTTAATATTTTCATTTCTTCGACTGACTCGAGCTCCGCCATTCAACACGCCATATTTGGCTGAAAAGTGGGGAATGTAACGAAGCATGTTAACACTAGATTTTCAATTGGCCTTTGTCTATCCTGTCAGGTGCAGGATCGACGTGATGTTAAAAAAAAATAGAAAGAAAAAAAATAGATTTACAAATAATTTTGTATTTTGAAATTATTTCACGCCTCTTTCTACTAGAACTGAGAGAGTTCATTTTAACTTCTTCTGTTCATTCGGTCCTTTTCACCCGATTATTTATTGGTGGTAAACAAATATGCAGAAACTTATGAGAGTTCAGCGTAGTCATTAATGGACCTGCTCTGCTCGCTGTGGAAGTAGGGTTATAGAGGGTGCCTCATGGAGGCTGCCTCTGATACACTTCCGATGAAAAGACAAGAATTGAGTTGGCAATTTCTTTCCTAAAAATCCCGGAGTAACATCCATGCAAAAGTTCCAAAGTTGTGTATTATATATTCAGAAACTCTTTACTCATAAGTACAGTACGTAAAAATATTTCACTCGATTTATTTTTTTATCTTCACGCTGTATTCCGCACATTGCTGGGTAGGTAGAAGGAACCTGAGAACCTAATGTTAAGATTTTTCCATTAACATCCGCCACCCACCTGCGACACCCCCCCCCCCCCCCCCCCATTTTTCCTCTTATAACGTGATTGAATCAATAACCTGTCCTCCATGGAATTATTCTTC
Organism: Eueides isabella; assembly: GCA_019049475.1. Taxonomy (NCBI): domain Eukaryota; kingdom Metazoa; phylum Arthropoda; class Insecta; order Lepidoptera; family Nymphalidae; genus Eueides; species Eueides isabella. The sequence goes on along the minus strand of CM032398.1, from coordinate 12,849,888 downwards.
TATTGTCCAGTACGAGACATCACTTTTAAGATTATCACGCTCGAACAAACATATAGATGTCTACAAATTCTCCAATAATAAGCAATCATCAATAATAAACTTATGTAATCCAAAACACAGTTAAAACTGATTCACACGCATAATCTTGACAAATACGTCTCGTCGTGCCGCGATTGAAAAGCTCTTCCTTTTCACCGTCCAGTGAATGATTGTATCGCATCATTTATAACCTAACTGTCATAACGGAGGACTTTCTACTTGCCTTTATGATGTTCAGGAGTCATTGTTCGGACAATTTCCGGTTTATTTTGCCTATTTATAAGCCAATAAGCTTAAAAAGAAATAAATAAATAAATATTTTTTTTTATCTCTACCTTCTCTTGGTAAAACGCTTGCAGTTCTTTGGCTGATAATTTGATTTTCATCAAACATAAAGCACCACCATGATGAATAAGGCTTTCGATTAAAAAAATAATTATTAAATCATCTTCACTTAACCGTTGGAAGCTAATAAAAAGTTATATATATACTATATATACTCGTATTATACATGACATATTTTATGCCTGAAATATGAAATTTTGGTAGCAGCAACAGTGGGAGATAACAACATGTTATCTTAACATTCATACAGCATGTTTTTACAGGAAAAAATATGTCAAATTATGCAATTAAATAATTAAAAGGATAGTGACATTGACATTTTAAGAAAGTGGGGAATCCCTAAAATTAAACATAAACAATCAACATACCTTCACAAACATGGCCATGTTTTTTGTTGTCTATGACTACTACATGACAGGTAGCTTTTTTTAAACAGACTAAAGAAGTTGTTTTTTGGAATATTCAAAGATAGGGAGTCATTATATGGGCCTTTGCTTGTTTGAAATTTGGTAAATTTATACTAAAGGGAAGAGAAATAGAGAACTTAGTGTTAAGGTAATCCGTACCCTACTTACCACTAAATTATCGAGACATTACTTGTTGAGAGGCGAAACTAAACGCCGCGCTTTACCTAAAAACCATAGCGAAGTAATTAGTTATAAATAGTTCCTACTAGCCGGATCGAAACCACAACCTTAACTTCTTGTGCCACACTTGTGCCACTGCACCATGACTGCTTCAATGCACTGTAATAGATGATAATTGATAATCATTTGACTAAATTAATTATCAATCACAAATCTTAGGTCAATAGCCGATGTCGACTCGAGTCGGGGTCAAAATTGATATTCTATTGAATACGTTCATATTGTTATTTATTTCGCTCATTAGCTTCCGGTTAGAGGTTAATCTTTTATCTGTTCAATGTTTAAAAAGTAAATACCATTAAATGACAAAACACGTTTTTAGTTTGATTCATTTTGTTTATTCTTTGGTAGTCGATACTTATATGGTATAGATACTCGTAACTTGACATTTCTATTATTAGCAGTTCAGTTTCACACTGTTTCCCGCAAATCGAGGAAACTTAGGTTCCAAAATTTGTAGATGTGTGAAGACGCTGCGTTCCGATCCTCACTTTCCACCGAATTGAACATTGCTGTTTAATAGCGGAACTCAACGCCGGGCTATGCTCTGGTAAATAGTACCAGAGCATTTCCTGGTGACGGAATCGAAAACACAACACTCGCTTGTGCCATGCACTACGACCGGCCTCTATTATAAATTAGTTATATATTAGTTTTTTCACGTTTCTTTTATGGAAAAGGCAAGGCAAACCAGCGTACTGGTCACCTGATGGTGGGTGATCACTTCCGCCCACAGCTCCGTGTAACACCAGGGGAGTTACAGGTGCGTTACCGGCCTTTAAGGTCTATATAAATCTATTGTTCAGGCATTCCGTTCTGCAAAACTATGTATTTCTAGATTGTGTCTTGGGATGCAAAACACAACACTGTGTTTTGTATATTTAATCTTTCTTTCTTTCTTTCTTTCTTTCTTTCTTTCTTTCTTTCTTTCTTTCTTTCTTTCTTTCTTAGCTTCACGCTGTATCCTGCACGAGGCAGGGTAGGCAGAGGGAACCTGGGAACCTAGTGTTAAGACACTCCGTTCCACTTCCGTTCCCCACTTTCCGCCGAATTTGAGGCATTGCTTGTTGAGTGGCGGAACTCAACGCCGCGCTTTGCCTTATTACCAGAGCGAAGAAATGAAATATTAAATATTTAAATTTAAAATATTAAATATTTCATTTCCTCGACTGGGGATCGGACCCAGAACCTGTCGGTTACAGTCACACGCTTGTGCCGCTGCGCCACGACTGGCCTCATATTTAATCTTTTTAAGCAAATATTAAAAGGTACTCAGATCTCTAACTGACCCTTATAATATTCAATCCGCTTGTTCATTCATTTAAGCTTGCTGTGGAATGTAGTCCAATAAGGTAAATATTTTAATTTTAAAATATTTTTTTATATTAACAAGTATTATGAAGCGGCGTCGTGACGCATAGTATCGGGATTTAACCGAAACAGTTTTAGGTTGTATTCCAATGTCTCAACACTAGGTTCCCAGGTTCCCATAGATGTTACCAGCGGAATATTTTATAAATATCTAATACTCAATATCTCTCCAGTTGATTATCTTTGCTCGTATATTCGGAATACAATGTTGACATTACCTAACCAAATTAGTATAATAAAAATTTAAAAATTGGTATCGAACACGCTACTATCGTCTACTACCCTACTACACACTATCCACGTGGCCTTTTTTTTTCTTTTTCCACTCTTTTCATCTTTTAGTTTCTTTTTACATGGCAAAATGGGCAGAGGGAACTTGGGAACCTAGTGCTAAAAGATTCCGTTCCGTACCCCACTTTCCACTGATGCCTCAAACATTGCCTGTTAGGTGACGGAACTCAACGCCGCACTTTTACTTGCTACAAAGCGAAGATAATAAAAACATTAAATATTTAATTGGAAAATATTAAATATTTCATTTTCTCGATTGAGGATCGAACCCACAACCTGTCTAGTTTACAGTCACACGCTAGTGCCACTACAGGCCGACGTTTTATAGATCTACATCATAAAACTACATACAATATTAAAGACATACGTATAATATATTATCAATTAAATATTTATTCACTTGCCGGTAGCATTTATAAATTATGGTCACCGTATACCATAACCGGATCTCTAAAATTTTACTAATATTGATGATTGTACAGACGTAAAGTTTACTAGTTTCTTTGTTATTTACTAGCGGACCCGGGCAGTTAGTATTTCCATATAAGATAGATATATATATATATATATATATATATATATATATATATATATATATATATATATATATATATATATATATATATATATATATATATATATATATATATATATATATATATATATATATATATATATATATATATATATATATATATATATATATATATATATATATATATATATATATATATATATATATATATATATATATATATATATATATATATATATATATATATATATATATATATATATATATATATACATATATGTATATATATGTATATATATATATATATATATATATATATATATATATATATATATATATATATATATATATAAATTTGATTTATAGAAAGTGATTAGTTAGTAAAGAAAAATGTAACAAGCGTATAAGAATTTCTACGTAGCTTAGTGAGAACGAATAGCTTAGTTGGTCAGAGCGCTTGGACGGTTTCCAAAAATCGCGAGTTCAAGTCCTGCTTCGTTCAAAAACTTTATACGTTTTTAAATTTAGTATCAAGTGTCAAGTTATTTTTAGTCGTTTTGTAGTGTGTGTTGGAAAGGGACGTCAAAGGAAGGATTTTTCTTATATTCCTCAACGGAAAAAGAAAGGGAGTCAAACTTGCACTCACCGCGTTGTAATAATAAAGCAGCTTTATATTTACTCCTGTAATTAAAACAAGATAGACAGACAGCGGCAACCCAGTGCTAAGTTACTCTTCTCTTCTCTCTTCCACTTTCCATAAAAAATTGAGACATTTCAATGGTTGAACTCAACGCCTCGCTTTGTCTACAAAAGCGAAGAAACGAAAATAAATAAATACCCCAAATGGACTCGAACTCACACAACAACTATATAAATAATATCCTGTTCCATCTCATTGCGCCTCAACAACCTCTTATTATTATTTTTTTTGAGCTTCTCGCTGTATCCCAGGCGGAATAGACAGATGGAGCTTGATAACCTACTGTTAAGACACTCCGTTTCACTTTCACTTTCCAATTTCCGCCGAATTTGAGGCATTGCGTGTTGAGTGGCGGAACTCAACGCCGCGCTTTGTCTTGAAATAAAATACCAGAGCGAAGAAACGATAATATTAAATATTTGATTTGGAAATATTGTATATTTCAGTTCCTCAAGTGAAGATCGAACCCACAACCTATCGTTCACAGTTACACGTGCTCCTGCGCCATCACAGGCCTCAAAAGAAGAATTGGCCTTATTATTTTTAGTAATGATATTATTTATTACTTAAGTACTAAGTGTAATACCCACGCTTCTTGTAAAGTCTAAAGTAAAAATGTTAATTTAACGATCATCGTACGACTATAAAACGAAATACAATAAATATACCATATACAGAAATAGAAACATTTTTGTTGCCATATGAAATTGCATTAAAACTTTTAAATATTGCGCGTAGGTTACATACAAAATAATCGGTATACAAAAGCGAGTTGATAGGCATATATTATAGTGAACTACCTGTGGTGGGCTTCAACTTTTTACAGTGGTAGTGAGTTCGAGTTCTTTTTTAGGGTAGTTACGTATATAAAATTTAAATATTTTCTATTTAAATATTTGATGTTTTAATTTCTTCGCTCTGGTACAAGGCAAGACGCAGCGTTGAGTTCCGCCACTTAACACAAAATGCCTCAAATTCGGTGGAAAATGGGAAATAGAAGTTGAACGGAGTGTCTTAACACTTAAGTTCCCAAGTTCCCTCTGCATACCATGTGCGGGATACAGCGTGAAGCTGAGAGAGAGAAAACATATATACAATTTGGTATAATTGTGGAGCTTGTGCTTTATTATTAGCGGTAACTATATAACTAAATTAGTTCATTAATATGGCAATATAACTAAATACATAAAAAAAAAGAAATTTCTGACTGTAAGCATGGTGGTTTTTGGTTCGATTCCCATCGGTGAAAATTATGTTTTTCATACTAAGTAAATTTTACTAAAATTATATAGTAGAAAAACGAGTGACCTAACTTTCGTAACCTAACTCTGCGCTTCGCCTTACAAGTTTAAGGAAATAAAAATAATTCTTCTCCGGAGTGCCTGTAGCATGTGTAGTCCGCTGTCCTACTACACCATTATTTTATTCCTCATGCAAAAAGCAGAAATAGACTGATAATATTATAGAAAAAGAGTGAAGGAGAATCAAATCTACTTTCGTCACCTTTACAGCCATGCCCATTATAACCAATTTATGATGTCAACAACTTATTTTCTTTGTACACCAGGCGGAACTCCGCGTTTTTAGTCTTTATAACGTGTTTTTTATAAGGCCTGTCGTAGCGCAGCGGCACAAGCGTGTGATTGTAAGCGACAGGTTGTAGGATCGATCCCGGCTCGAGAAATGGAAACATTTAATATTTTCAAATTAAATATTTAATCATTCACTTCTTCTTCGCTCTGGTGTCAAGGTAAACAGTGACGTTGAGTTCCACCACTTAACACGTAATGCCTCAATTTCGGCGGAAAGTAGGGAACGGAAGTCGAACGGGGTGTCTTAACATTAGGTTCCCAAGTTACCCTGCCATGTGCAGGATACAGAGTGGAGCTGTGTGAGAGTGAGTATGAAGAAAATATTTTGTATACTTTATGATATGAATAGTGGAAAATATTCAAATTGCATTGATTTACCAATTTATTTGTAAAAGTTGCTTTGTAAAATAAATTATTAAGGCCCTGAGGCACAATGACCACAGTTAACTTGACAAGATGTGGGTTCAATTCCCACTTGATGAAATTAAATATATAAAATTTTATTTTTGCTCTGGTAGAGGTTGAGGCATAGCGCGGCGTTGAGTTCTTCTAATTTCTTGTATTGTCTCAAAATTCGGCGGAAAGTTGCAAACGGAACTTTCATAAACGGTACTGAGTATCTTAATACTTGCAACAAATAATAATAAATAACATAATTTGCAATAATTAATTCAACATATTATTTTTTTTGTATGACATTTTTAATTCAATGACTAAGATTTAATTTACGTTTTAATTTTTTTTATTTTAACTAACGTACCAAATATCGTATGATTACCTACCCGAGGTTCACCTCCAAGGTCCAATTAACACGCATTATTTCTAACATTGACTTGAAAATAAGGAAGAGTGATTATTTCCGCCAAACCCGCTATTTGCAGGATACAGCGTGAAAAGACAAAAGGCAGTTTTGAATACCATAAAAAAAACGAAGTAAACAAGGCACACCCAACTATCCTACACATGGTCTTGAGTTAATCAATTGGCATTTAAAAATATTTTATTTTAAAATTGTTTTGTCGAAGAACTTTCAGATACGTTTCAATGCCACTTATTTATAAATTATAACGCGCAAGTCAATGATATTTAAGTGAGTTTTCTTTTTATACGCGTACAGTTCCGCCACTCAGTACGAAATGTGACGGCAAAATTTGAAATTTTAAAAAATCCCCGGCAAGAAAATTACTACCTCATCTTGCTACAGTGCTTGTAACTGTTCGGGCTAGATTCATTTTTTTTTTTTTCAGCTTCACGCTGTATCCCGCACTAGGCAGGGTAGGCAGAAGAGGAACGAAAGTGAAACCTAGTGAGGGAGGGAGGGAACATGGGAACCTAGTGTTAAGACACTTCGTTCCTCTTCCGTTCCCCACCTTCCGCCGAATTTGAGGCATTGTGTATTGAGCGGCGGAACTCAACGCCGCGCTTTGCCTTATTGCTTATCTGTCACCCGATACTATATCAGCCAGTGGTGAAATCAGCCCTTATGTTGAAACCTATTTTTTATAAGTGTAGCTAAGAACAACCACGATCAAAAACTTTCTCCGTTTATAATTAATCAAAACCGTACCCATATCGGTTCATTAATTAAGGAGCTACGACGCTACATACAAGTACAGACAGACACATATGTCAAATTTATAATACATATCTTTTTGCATAGGTGGTTAAAATAGACGAAGAGGATCCCTCTGCCTACCATTATTAAATAAGTATTAATAGAAGTGCGTACGTAAATGTATAAGGAAGGAAAATTATCTGATTTATAAATAATTGATTAATCAACTGGAACTACCTTGTGTTATATCAAATCTTATCGATTAATATTATGTCACTCACTCATTCACTCAGCCTTCACGCTGTATCCCGCACATGGCAGGGTAGGAAGAGGGAACTTGGGAACCTAGTGTACTTGGGAACTCACAGACACTCCGTTCCACTTCCGTGTTTTGAGGCATTGCGTGTTGAGTGGCGGAACTCAACGCCGATTAATATTATGTGATTATTGTGTATGGCCTTCCTCAATAAATGAACTATTAAACACCAATATTAAGGCTTGACGTGACTCAGGAGCACAATCATGTACTGTAAACGACAGGTTGTACTGTGCTCGGGTAACAAGACAAACTACGGTGTTGAGTTCCGCCACTAAATATACAATTCCTCAAATTCGACTCACAATGTCCCAATACTAAGTTTTCTCTGTCTGCCCTGCCATGCGCGGGATAGAGCGTGAAGCACAAAAAACATAAAAAATATATTTTTTAAAAGGAACCAGTTGTTTCGGAGATAAACGCGGTAAGGCAACATCGGTATACCTATATAGATAACAAAAGTACTTAATAAAAATACATTTTCATGCATTGCCATCATATTTAGATGAAAATTATGAATTTAAACTACCTAAGGATTTTGATAGAACCTGCCTCACACCACCGAGGTCACAGATTCAATTCTGAGCAAGCCAAAATGTAATGACTCTACGCCATAGAATATTACGATATTGATAGTCTTAATGAGACTATTCATTCGTTCGGTACAAGAGCACTTGATACTTAAGGACTTCTTTAATAGACGTATGATATAATTGCTATTATTAATATAGGTATCTAAGGCCTGTCACAACGCAGGGGCACAGGCGTGAGAAGTTGTAGGCTTGATCTTTATTCCGGGAATCGAAATATTTATGTCCATTTCCCGGGTCTGGTAATGAGGCAAAACGCGGCGTTAAGTTTCAACAATATCCAGAATTAAGTGGAGAGTGATGAATGAAAATGTCTTAATAGGGAAAGACTTGTGCCTAAGTACTTGGAATACATTATAGTGCTTATTTGTCCATAATAGAGTATGGAAAAATAACGATAATCCACTTCCGCTAGGAATCGCATCCACGATGTCACTTTTACAGCCACTACCCCACGATAGCCTCACCTATACAAAATAAACATTACAATGGTCATTAAATGTTGACGAATATTTGTAGAGAAGGATATTATAATAAATAAAAAAAGGCCTGTATTCAAGGCCTGTCGTGGCGCAGCGGTTCAAACGTGTGGCTGTAAACGACAGATCGTGGGTTCGATCCCCATTCGAGAAGATGAAATATTTAATATTTTCAATTTAAATAATTAATATTTTCATTTCTTTGCTCTGGTACAAGGCAAAACGCGCTACTCAACACGCAACACTTCAAATTCGGCGTGAAATGGAAGTGCAACGGAGTGTCTTAAAATTAGGTTCTCAAGTCCCCTCTGCCTATCCTGCCATGTGCGGGATACAGCGTGAAGCTGAGTGAGCGAAAAAAAAAACAAATATTTGAATACTAAAGATGTTAATTGTCAATACGAAATATATTTCATAAACGGTCAACGAACCTCAAATGATAATTCATTAAACCGTTAAAACGGAACGGATTCTGAAGTAACGATTGTTATCTCAGTGACAACACATTTATAATTACTATGACAAGTATTTATATTTCATAACGGAACACCGCTAGTTACAGATTGATTAATTATAAACTATAAATAACTATTTTTTTTGTTGGCGTTACTTTTATATTTTTTGTTATACCTCTTATAAGTAGCCTTCAATGGGCAGCGAGAACTTGGGAACACAGTGTTTAGGTAATGTGTTCCCATTAAAACACTACTGTTCCCCTCTTTTCACCGAATTCGGAAGGCATTGCTTGTTTAGTGATAAAACAGAACTGCGCTCTATGATGCCTAATTTATTATTTGTTTACCAAAGCGGAGAAATTAAAATATTAAAAGCAAGATTAAAACGTGATAGAATGTGGGCTCGTTATATAGTCTTAATATTCTCATTTTTCTCGCTATACACCGACAACGAGACAAAGCGTGGCGTTAAGCTCTGCCGCTATAAACGCAATGTCTCAAATTCTGCGGACACTGGAAAATGGAATTTTCACCTTAATACAAGGTTCCCAAATTCCCTTTGCCTACTCTGTTATCAGCGGGAAAACATGTAGATAACATGTAAAATATGCTGGCTCGAAGGTTTGCTGGTTGTTCATTGCCTATTAAAATTACGCTATTTAAAGCTTACTGTCAAACATTTTACACAAGCGGCCTTTGGACTAGCTCTACCCAAAAAGCAGACAATATTCTATGTGTTCAATATAGAAATGCTTTCAGGGCACTGTTGAGGCTCCCTTATTACTGCAGTGCATCAGGCATGTTTGCAGATGCTCACACCGACATAATGCGCGATTTCGCGATAATGCGTAAATAGGTGGCTTCGGTTATATAAAGGGCAAGGGTAAGCACCAAACGTATCCTGAAGGTATTTGCAGATCGATTGGACGGGCTGACTATAGATTTATCAGGTTGCATGTACAAAATGTAGCCAGGACCATCCCTCTATCTACCATAGAAAGAAAAACTTTATTTTTAAGAAATGCTTATGAAATATATTTTTTTATATTACCTAAATTTATATTGTTACTTCTCTGTATTAATATTGTTACTTCTCACATAATATTTTCTCATTAAATCTCAGAATTATAATGAATCTACATTCTTTAAGCAGCGAATTTCATTGTAAATTAAACAAAAATGATGCGTAAATGTTTGTATTTCTGATCGCATTAACTTAGAAGATTAATTTTTCCATGTTGTCTAAAGTTTATTAATTTGCGGGAACTTTGGAACCTAGTGTTAAGACACTCCGTTCCACTTGTCGTTCCCTATTTTCCGCTGAATTTCATTTGAAAATACCAAACATTTAACTTCTTCGAGTGGGGATCGACACTACAACCGATCGTTTAGTCAACGCCTGTGTCTCTGCACTACGACAGGCCTCAATAAAGACTAACGATTAGCTGTAATGATTATCAATGATAATCTGAAGATCATGATTCTTGACTGACAAACAGATATATGGACTTCAAAATTAATAATCCTCTAATAGCCGCAGCAGACGACCGGACTTTGGTTCGCCATCGAACCATGTTTTCTAGGCAAACTATGCACCACACGATTGAACATGGTTCGATGGCAAACTAAAATAGAGGTTCGGTCCCAATTTAGCAAGAACAAACCGAACCGATGGTGAACCAAGGTCGAGATTCAATCGTGGTTCAGTGCGGTCGTTCCGGCTTAGAATAGGATCACCCTGGTACTGATGATGTCGTAAGAGGCGAATAAAGTACGTGTGGGAGAGTCACGTTGTCAGAAATGGCAACACACATGGGCAGACTCGACCGGTCCATTACCACCCCCGGTATTTAAAACCGGCCTTAAGTAGTGGCTTTAGCCACTGCGTTTCGCATTGGGTAATGCCGGGCCTCGGTGCCCATTCACTTTAAAGACGAGCAACGCTCCTGTAGCTCCTCTGGAGCTACACGGGGCCGTGAGTGGCGGTGATCACTTACCATCAGGTGACACGTACGCTGGTTTGCCTGTCTTATCCATAAAAAAATAAAAAATATAAGAATTCCTTACAGAACCTCCCTAACTTGTGATACACATATGAATAATTTAAAGTTTTATTATATCTAAAACTTACCACTGGAAAAAAGTTCACATATTCATTAACTTCTACTAATAATTACAAGCTCAAGGACCCTTTCAGTTGCTGTTTCTTTTTATACGTGAACATGATGCATGATGAAATTTGATTTTAATAGGACCACGCTTCGTCAACTTTATGAAGAAATGGACGTGCCTTAAGTTCCAGATTGGTTTGATAATATATAAAAATATCTGTAACAGTTTTTTTTATTATTTTACATTGTATCACGTCACTTAGTAGGGTAAGCAGAGGGAACTTGGGAACCTAGTGTTAAGAGGCTGTTCCGTTCCTCACTTTCCGCTGAGGTTTCATTGATAAATTCAGTTCAATTTTGTTTTTTTATTAGCCTTTGTTAAAATACCCCTTTTATAGAATTTTTGACCAATTTCTTAATTCTTAATGTGTAAATGTGTGTGTGTGTGTAATTTTTTATTTTCTTTTTTATATAGTTGGAAAATTTGGTAATAACAATGTTTTTAATGATTTACTCTCCGGGGTTAGGCAGAAAGACTTTAGAAAGATTCTTTCAATCAATGATTAAATTCCTCAATTAAAAAAAAGCTACTGTTATCTCCTTTGCTTTTTAGTAAGCTATACAATAGGATATATATATATATATATATATATATATATATATATATATATATATATATATATATATATATATATATATATATATATATATATATATATATATATATATATATATAGTCCTATCCTAGTAAATTACTAATATGATACTAGTACTTGTAATAGGAGGTCTTGCTCTTCCATAACACATTATACGTTCATTGTAGAAACGAAAATAAACAAAAAACAAAATACAATTACAACTAAGTTTAAAACCTGTCGTGGCGCAGCGGCACAAGCGTGTGACTGTAACCGACAGGTTCTGGGTTCGATCCCCAGTAGAGGAAATGAAATATTTAATATTTTCAATTTAAATATTTAATGTTTCATTTCTTCGCTCTGGTAATAAGGCAAAGCGCGGCGTTGAGTCACGCCACTCAACAAAGTGGGGAGCGAAAGTGGAACGGAGTGTCTTAACACTAGGTTCCCGGGTTCCGTCTACCTACCCAGTCGCGTTCAGCGATACAGCGTGAAGCTAAAAAAAATTAAGTTTAAAACTAACATAAATATAAAAAACAAAAATTAAAATTCACTGTTGCTAATATTGCATAAATTTCAATTAAAATTGCCACAACATATAATCTTATACAAATAGAAAAGGCAAAATAATTTTACTAATCAAATTATGTCAAATAAGGCAAAATGTCATTCGAATCAATATTTAAATGGGACCAAAAATTATTGAATAAATGCATGAAGCATGTCATGAGCGTGTGACTGTAGACGATAAAGGTTAGGTTAGGTTATTAGGTCTAATTCCCACTCGAGAAATTGCAGAGCAAAGCGCAGCGTTAAGTTCCGCCACTCAAGATGCAATGTGTAAAATTCGGCTGAAACTGGCAAGTAGCCTTGTCTTAATGGAGAAGAAGTATCTATAGTATCTATAGCCCGCATTCAGCGTGAAGCTGAAAAAAAATATGTATAGAAATAATTGAGTTGCATTTATTAACGTAAAAGCAAATGAGAATAATGTTTTCATTTCTTCGCTCTGGTAATAAGGCAAAGCGCGGCGTTCCGCCACTCAACATGCAATGCCTCAAACTCGGCGGAAAGTGAGAAAAGGAAGTGTGTTAACACTAGGTTCCTAAGTTCCCTCTGCCTACCCTGCCATGTGCGGGATACAGCATGAATCTGAGTACTGAGTAGAGAATCTATTGCGTATTCAACCATGTACTTCCTTTTGCGCAAGCACTTACACACACACACACACACACACACACACACACACACCCATACTTATATTTATTTTTATTATTATTTTGTAGTCTAAGAATTTCAGCACATTAATTCATGCATAAACAACACACTTTTTTATTATTTTTCATTATTTTATCTAATGCCCTAATACCCATACCACAAGTTAGATCTTACTTTGGGTATCAGTGGTCAATTTAACTATAGCGTATTTGTTAATAATATTAAAATTGTATGTGTTGTTATCCATTGTTATGTATCTGTTGTGTGACAATAAATTATTATAATTATAATTATATAATAACATTATAAAACAATATGAGGCCTGTCGTGGCGCAGCGGCACAAGAGTGTGACTGTAACCGATAGGTTCTGGGTTCGATCCCCAGTCGAGGAAATGAAATATTTAATATTTTCAATTTAAATATTTAATGTTTCATTTCTTCGCTCTGGTAATAAGGCAAAGCGCGGCGTTGAGTTCCGCCACTCAACACGCAACGCCTTAAATTCGGCGGAAAGTGGGGAACGGAAGTGGAACGGAGTGTCATAACACTAGGTTTCACTTCCGTTCCCTCTGCCTACCCTGCCTAGTGCGGGATACAGCGTGAAGCTGAAAAAAAAAAAAAAAAAAAAAAATAAAACAATATCATCACAGTATTAAAGATAAAAAAATCATAATATGCCAATCATATTCATACAATGTGACAAGGGTATAATTATATTTAACTGAGCTTTCAATTATGTACTCGTTTTGGAAAGATTCAATTGACAAGTGACATCAATAGATCATCAATATTGAAAATGTTTATTAATTAATGTACTTAGCGACCCGCTTACCCGCTTGAATTACACTATATTAGTTTCGTATCTCAATTACTTTCTTGTTATAATATACACTATAAGCTAAAATTTTTGCAAAATAAATAAATTATTTGTAGCAATTTTGTCGAACTGAATACTTTAAATTGACGTCCCTTTTTTATAACTACAACCGATTTAAATAAAATAAACACTGAATGTTGAAGGAGGGTTGGTCCAATATAATTACGAAACGTTTCCCACATTTCGTCGGCAGTGTTTTAAGCTCCCGAATTCTTCTGCTCCGTGTGAGATACATTCTTAATTAAAAAGTAGTAGTTTAAACTTAACATTTAAAATCTGGTAAGGCGATTCTGAGGTAAACAAAAAAAACCTATTTTAGGCTCTATTATGGTGATAAAGGTTTGTGTACGAATTACTGCCACTAAATTGAATAAACGATCGTGATGTAGCGTCGCCAGGCCAAAGCCTTATAAATGTAAATATGTAATAAAACGATATAATACAGAAATTATGACTTTAGCAGGATAACAAATTGTCTGACTATTTATGGGATAGATGTGGGTATAATAACCTATCATGTAAAATAAGACAGTGGGCGGCGTTGGGTTCCGCCGCATGATTTTTAAATAAATGAATGACAAAAAGACATGGCTTCTCAGTAGGTTTTTTTAAGTTATTCAAAGCACTATTTTTTTACCAGAGCGAAGAAATATTAAATATTTAATTTGTTAGAGTGGGCATTGTCACATCCTGTCGTTTAATCCCGCTTGCCTTTGCCACGACAGGCCCTAAAGTAATAGAGCTTTTCATTATTATTTCTTAGCCCATATAGCAATTAAAAAAAGTTAAAAAAAAATTATAATTGCAAATTGAAGTAATCCTGAATAGTTATTTTTTTCTAAAACAATCCATTACAAGATCTTCCTCTATTTTTTTCAACAAAATACTACAGTGGTCATAGAGAATGACCGCAATTATTTCTATAAAGCTCATCTCACTAACAATCAACATTTTAGTGAACTATTACGAGTATAGGTATATTTAGTTTTATTATTTATAAATATCGCACACCGTCCTTGGGATTCGTTATGGGGCTATTGTTTTATAAATATTTTTTATATGATTTATGTATATACAAATATTATATTTTTGGTTGTATGTTTGTTTGCCACATTTTTTAATGATTTTTTGAAGTGAAAACTTCTTTAGGCGCGTTGAGCGTTTTGGTAGAGGGTAAAATCCTCGGTTCGCGTCACCGACATGCTAATGATAGGTAATAGCAGGCGTGCGACTAGCGCATGCGCAGTAGTACACGTATACACTAATATAGCCTGTGTACACGTATACACTAATACATCGACTATTTCTGACTGTATTATGTGCGCGTTGGACGCTTTTTGGATAAGTATAATTTTGTGTGTCACGTCACCAATACGTTATAGTACCTATTATATATTTTTAGAATACAATGAAATGATTTTTTGTCGACTTCACGCTGTATTCTACATATTTTTGGTAATGGTGGAGAGCCAGTGTTCAGACATTGCGTTGTACTTGCCGACAAACATTTCAAATCATACGTATTAAGTAGCGGTACTCAACGCCGTTGTTTATATATAAATTAAATTAAAATATCACCTAGTAGAATATAAAAAAATGCCCGTATCAAAGTGTTGGCTATAGGTTCAAATATGCTGAAGGTATTTAAAAATGTGCATGATTATAGCAAGATAGACGAAACGCCAAACTTTCATCATTTCAAATATGAATATTTAGTATGTACATTCCCTCTCATTTTGTTAACGGGGTTAAGCGCGGCGTTGAGTTCGGTGGCGCTAATCTTCAGAATTTGGCGAATCGTTCCCAACATTCCATCGGAAGTGTTTTAATGGGAACTGAGTGTCTTAGTACTAGGGCTCCGGAATTCCTCTGCTCCGAGCGAGATACAATCTTAAGTAAAAAGAAGGAACAAAACATACAAGTAGGAATGTAGTGGCGCAGCGGCACAAGCGTGTGACTGTAAACGCGACTGGTTGTTTAAATGAAATGTGAATGAAATCTGGAGAAAATGAAATGCTTAATATTTTTAAATGAAATATTTAACGTTTTTATTTTTTCGTTTTGGTATCAAGTCACCACTTAACACGGAATGCCTCAAATTCGGCGGAAAATTTGAAACAGAACGCCGCGCTATTGCCTTTATAGTCCAACACTTGTGCCGCAGCGACATCCCATTTTATTTCCTCATCACATATCATTATCAACAATCTCTCTAAAATCAGGCGGAAGGTGGGTAATGACGTGTTCAAAGTATAGGTTCCCTTTATTTACCTTTTATA
This sequence comes from Eueides isabella, assembly GCA_019049475.1. Taxonomy (NCBI): domain Eukaryota; kingdom Metazoa; phylum Arthropoda; class Insecta; order Lepidoptera; family Nymphalidae; genus Eueides; species Eueides isabella. The sequence goes on along the minus strand of CM032398.1, from coordinate 12,833,852 downwards.
TATGCGGGGTATAGTGTAAAGCTGAAGTTTTTCATCTATATGCTGTACCCCGCAACAATACACAAAGAGAATAGATAAAATAAATTTAAACATTAAAAAATATAGTTGTATTTCATATACTACACTACAACACAACACCTCTTAACACTACGTTTCCTTTGCCTACCCTGTAGCGGGATACAGCGTGAAGCTATAAAAGGGAAAGATATCCAAACAATATACCTACTTTATCGAGAAAAAAAATATATCTTTAGAAACAAGAAAAATCACAAAGTAAGCATAGTCTAAAAATGGCTAAAAAAAATAATAACAACTCATCAACGCCATTCAATTGTATCGAGTGCAATCAAAAAAATCAGTAATGATTGATTAGTATGAAGGTAAACTTGGCAATATATTTTATTATGTAAACTCGCATTTTTTATTATTCTATGTATATCCGTATGTTCTTTGTATGTGAATATTTGTATGTATAACGACACAAGTGTGGAACGGAAGTGGAACGGAGTGTCTTAACACTAGGTTCCCAAGTTCCCTCTGCCTACCCTGCCATGTGCGGGATACAGCGTGAAGCTGAGAATTGAATACTACTTAAACTATACTTAGATATAATAAATCTGCACTGATCACTGTCTGTTTCAAGGAAAATGAGATTTAATACCTTTTTTTATATGTTAAGGGATACTTTTTTGTCTGTTCTTTGTACGTGCTTATCTCAGAAACTGCTAAACAAATTTAAATTCAGTTTTTACTATATTTTTTTTACAACCCTGAGGCCTGTCGTGGCGCAGCGGCACAAGCGTGTGACTGTAACCGACAGGTTCTGGGTTCGATCCCTAGTCGAGGAAATGAAATATTAAATATTTTCAATATTTAATGTTTAATATTTAAATATTTAATGTTTGATATGAGGAAGTGGGGAACGGAGTGTCGTAACACTAAGTTCTCAAGTGAAACTGAGAATTAACGGAACTCAACGCCAAGCTTTGACTTATTACCAGAGCGAAGAAATGAAAATAATAAATATTTAATTTCTTCGAGTGGACATCGAACTCACAACTTATCGAGTTTACATTCGCAAACCTCAAATATAATGATTTTGATAATAAATACAATAAAAAATAATAATAATATTTTTTTAATTGGATTGGATCTATTTTTATGATAACAAGTGTCATTAGTTTTTAACTTTAAATTTCAATTCTCAAGAAGATTGAACAATGAATATCTCAAATCGTGACTATATTGATATCAAAAGCATTCCGTAATTGCTAGACGATTTCTAAATTGCCTATCAGATCCCCGATTATTAATTAATAAAATTGGAACGAACAGCTCGTTAGTATAAAAAATCATACTTTGCAAGCGCGAGATGTTTTTGATTTCCGGTCAAGGAATTGAGATATTTGATATTTTCCTTGCCTCACGCTTTTATCCTCTCAACACGCAATGCATCAAGAATTCAGCGGAAATTGGGGAACGGAAGTCCGTCGTGAGTCGTAAAAAATAGTTAACATTAGGTTCCGGGTTCCCCCTGTTCACCCCGCTATGGGGAGTACAACGTAAAGCTAATTGGAATTCCACGCGTGCAATTAAATTACAAAAAAGGATGTTCGCAAATGATCGTTCTTGTTTATGATCCTAAATAACAATTTTATATATCATAATTATTTTATTGTAGCGTTTACCTTTCAATACAATTATTTAGGTACTATATTTCTTGATTGCGGCCTGTCGTGGCCCAGCGGCACAAGAGTGTGACTGTAAGCGCGACATGTTGTTGGTGCGATCTTAATTTGAGACAGTTAAATGAATATTTTCTAATTATATATTTATAATTTTAATATCGCCGCTATGGTAATAACGCTAAAAACGGCGTTGAATTCCGCCAAAACAAATACGCAACGCCTAAAATTCAAAGGAAATTGGAGAACGAAACGGAGTGCATTAACAAGTTTTTTTAAGTTCTTTTTACCTACTGTGCAATGTGCGGAATACAGCGAGAAGCTGAAAAGAAAAAAATATATTTCTCAGCCAGTTTTTACCTTTTTGATGATCAATGGTACAAAGAGGCAGGATATGCTAAAAACATGCCAGAATAATTATTTTATCTTAATGAAAAAATATCTGAATTAGAATTTCTTAACAAGATTTATAAAATAAATAAGGCCTGTCGCGGCGCAGCGGCACGTGTGACTGTAACCGACAGGTTCTGGGTTCGATCCCCAGCCAAGGAAATGAAATATTTAATATTTTCAATTTAAATATTTATTGTTACATGTCTTCGCTCTGGTAATAGGGCAAAGCGCGGCGTTGAGTTCCGCCACTCAACACGCAATGCCTCAAATTTGGCGGAAAGTGGGGAACCGAAGTAGAACGGAGTGTCTTAGCACTAGGTTCCCGGGTTCCCACTGCCTACCCTGCCTCGTGCGGGATACAGGGTGAAGCTACAAAAATAAAAAAAAATATTTACAGGTATATACCTAGCAATGAACGCAACGTTAGATACTGCCATACAACAAACAAAGTGTGACACATCTGAATACAATATATTACATAGTATAAGTTAAGAAATGATGTTTCTCACATCGTTTCTAAATAATCTGTACAAAATTATCACCTAAGTCTAACATGAGCTGTATGAATGGATATTTATAACCGTATGACTTAAGATCGTAACCAGTAAGTAACTACTCGTTTGGATTACACTTTACATATATTTGACTTGATGTTGTTCTTGCATGATAGGTATTTCAATGCTGTTCAGTTTAGAATTTTTTTAATATTTTTTTTTTGTGTTTTTTTCGTACGAAAATGTTTAAAGCAAATTCAAATAAAAGCTTTGCCGTGTGATTCCGGTGATCCTTAGAATAGGATCACCCTGGTACTGATGGTGTCGTAAGAGGCAACTAAAGTGCGTGTGGTAGAGTCACGTTGCCAGCAATAGCAACACGCATGGGCAGACTCGACCGGATTATTACCACCCCCGGCATTTAAGACCGGCGTTAAGTAGTGGTTTTGGCCATTGCGTTTCGCATTACGTAATGCCGGGCCCCGGTGCCCTTCTACCTTAAAGGACAGCAACGCACCTGTAGCTCCTCTGGAGTTACTCGGGGCCGTGGGCGACGGTGATCACTTACCACCAGGTGACCCGTACGCTCGTTTACCGTCTTTTCCATAAAAGAAAGCAAATTCATTGGCATACGTATAACTACGTTAGGTACTTTGCCTACCTGAATTACACGATTTACTAACTAGCGACTCGCTTGCGGCTTCGCCCGTTTGAATTATGGGTTTATTTACTAATTGGTGACCTGATTACCGCTTCGCCTGCTTGAATAACACTTTTTTTATTAACTAATGACGATTATTTTCTTATATCACTTTTAAGATTATATCTATAGGTATTGATTATAGACAAAAAAAATATATTTCATTTTATTGAACTTGATATTTTAAATTAACGTGACTTTTTTATTAATTAGATTTAAATGAAACAAATACTAAATATTGAAGGAAGGCTTGTTTCTGAGATTAGCGCATATAAATACACAGACAAACAGACGACATGTTAAAAATTACTGTTTTAGGCCTTATTACATTAATAGACATTCCTATAAATTGTTTTGTTTTTTATATTTAATTACTTTAGTATTCTTATAATACTATCACTTTACAAAATGTAATTTTTATTTTTTTTCGTTTATTCGCTTTGGTAAAAATTTAAAGAGCGGCGTTAAGTTCCGCCTTCTCGACACACAATGCCTCAATTTTGGAGTTATGCTACAATACATTTTTATTACACAACTAATAGGTATGCTATTTAATGAATATATTCCAATCAACACGCAATATCTCAAATTCGGCGGAAAGTGGGGAAAGAAAGTGGAACGGAGTGTCTTAACACTAGGTTCCCAAGTTCCCTCTGCCTACCCTGCCATGTGCAGGATAAAGCGTGAAGCTGAGTATAGACAGTATGAGTTAGTAAATAATTTATAAAAATTCAGCATGGCAACATTGAGTATCATTTTAAAAAGTCCATCTCTATACTTATTATATATATTAAGATAAGTTATATCATAATATGTTAGTCATTGCTTAGTTCGAAATAAGTACTTAACAAATGGTACAATAAAATTTAATAGATTTTTCAGTCTTATGTGGGTTGAACAAATCTATACCTATTACAAAATGTAAGAACTAAGTCCAATGCGTTCGTTATTGCTTTATAAAGAATGATTAATGATACGCTTAGTTTGTAACTTCTTAGTATTTTTTACGTAATATATTATATTTAAAATATGTCAGCTTCACGCTGTATCCCGCACATAGCAGGATACGCAGAGGGAACTTGGGAACCTTGGGTTAAGACGCTCCGTTCCATTTCCGTTCTCCACTTTCTGCTGATTTTGAAGTATTCGTGTCGAGTGGTGGAACTCTACGCCGCGTTTTGCCTTGTTACCAGAGAGACGAAATGAAAACATTGAATATTTAATTTGTAAATATTAAATATTTCATTTCCTCGAGTTTGGATCGAACCCACAATCTGTCCTTTACAGTCTGACACTTGTGCCGCTGTGCCACGACAGGCCTCTTATCTTTAAAATATTTAGAACTTAATGTACTTACCAAAGATACACACAATATATAATACAATTTGCATTTGTAAATTATTATACAACTTTGCCGCCATCGCCATTTCTAATTTAAAATAAAAATAGTGACGACATCTATGCGCACTATATTACACTAACTTAGTATTACATAAATCAACAGTATATATAACATTATCGTTAATAATTGATATGTTTTATGTATATTTCACATATGAATATAAATCTGTATCTTATTTAATATTTTACATGTAATTATACAAAATAAATTATTCTTTAAGGGTTTCCGAACGCTACGAGCGCCATGACAACGTAAAAACAATTGAGGTTGACAACTGCTTACTATCGATTTAGCAGGTAAAGAAAGAAATCCTTTTTTTTTCGTGCTAATAAAAATGGACAAAGCTTTTGATATACAAAAGCAAGCTCGGGAGAATGTTAACAGTTTGCAAACCTATCTAACCGACTTACAAAACTGGGAGATTGAGATGAAACGTAAAGAGGCCGCGCTTAACGGTGATTTTGAGCAGGTTTAAACTCAATAATAACATTTCAAATTAGTGTCTTAATAAATAGCAGTGGTGTACTATTAGTGTCGTTTCACTCGTAATTCAGTATGTATTTAGTAATATCAGTATCGCAAATGTTGTTTCAAACCGGTATCGGTCTTTTTTTGTTATTATTGTATTACATCGGGGCGTTACTTGAGGATATCCGGAATATTAATATTGAGACCTTTTGGGAACTATAGGAACTACCGCCAGTGAGGAGCAAGAGGAAAGAAAGACCTCAAAACAAGAAGAAACAAGAGAAAAGGATCACTTCGTCTGATTACACTGCTTGGGAAAAATTTGATGTGGTATGTCAACTAACACTTACCCTTTTATTACAACTAACATTTAAATTTACCTCATATACTAATTATTCTTCATTTTATATGCTGCATTTTAAGGATACAGTAATTATATTAATATGTCTATCTTTTCTCTGTTAACTTTACCTTTTAAGTAGAAAAAAAGAAACATGGCTTATATATAGATTCAGCTAATATAATTACTACATAATTTTACTTTACCATATAATATATTCAAAGTATATATGTATCAATTGATTGACCCTCTGTAATCTGATGTGCCTTGTAATCAGTGGCTTATTATTTATTAATTACTTGTCATATAGACTTAATAACTTTCTTTACAACCCTAAAAACAAAAATATGAAATTGAAAATTAAATAAATTTTGGCAATTATAAAGCAGCTTACCAGAACAATTGTAAAACGCATCTTGCTGCTTCTGTGGCAATAGGATGAATTCACTCACTCAGCTTCACACTGTATCTTATCTCACAGGGTAGGCAGAAGGGACCTAGATACCTAAGTATATTGCTATTGATTGATTGTGATTTGTTATTATTATTTAATATTTTCAATTTTAATACTTCATGTTTTTATTTGCTCTGGTACACGGCCAAATGCGGCATTGAGTTCCACAGCTCAACATGCAGTGCCTCAATTTCAGTGGAAAATGGGGAATAGAAGTTGAACAGAGTGTCTTAACACATGGTTCCCAAGTACCCTCTTTCTACCCTGCCGTGTGCTGTGATAATCTTTTATAATCCTGCAAAATATTTGTTTCATTATTTTAGGTTCAATATTATCTTACCTGATTTGAGGCCTGCCGTGGCACAGTGGCACAAGCGTGTGACTGTAACCGACGGATTCTGAGTTCGATCCCCAGTCAAGGAAATGAAATACTTAATATTTTCAATTTAAATATTTAATGTTTAATTTCTTCGCTCTGGCACAACGCAAACGCGGCGTTGAGTTACGCCACTCAACACGCAATGCCTCAAATTCGGCGGAAAGTGGGGAATGGAAGTGGAACGGAGTGTCTTAACACTAGATGTCCGGGTTCCGTCTGCCTACCCTGCCTCGTGCGGGATACAGTGTGAAGATAAATAAAAAAAATCTTACTTTTTTTAATGTTGAACTAGTTTTGTACTGTGATTTTGTTCCCATAGCCATATGGAAACTTAAGAGATGTTTATAGATGACACATTTTAAATTTCAGAGGATATTCTGACCTCAGGTAGATTAGGTTGTTTGCTTATTTGCTAGGTAAAACGGCACCATTGTCTTATAAATTGCTGATTATTTTAGACACTATTGTACAATATGACATGTACCAAGTAATATAAAATTCCTCTCTAAAATGTTTGTTAGAGAAAATAGGTATATTTTTTTATTTTTTTATGATTAATCTACATGTGTACTATTTTGTTTCCTTTTAGTTGTGTAAAAATTTCAGTCATTAGATTCCTAAGTTATTTATACATAATTTATATACTGTAATTATTCTAGTGCCATTATCCATTTAAGGAGCTTATTTTATAATTAAAGTACCCATTTGATTTGTTTTATTATATAAAAAAGGTAAAGAAATGATAAAATAATATGTTTTATATGATAGTCTAAAGTTATAAATTTTAAATGAAACACTTTTAAATGGATTATTCCCGTATATGATTGGTATGCATTTTTTGTCTACCCGTGACCATGGACTACTGTAAAGTGTTCCAAACGTCGGATTTCCAAAAAAATGGATTCCCAAGAAATGTGTAACAATCGCGAAAATTATTATAAATTTTAATTTATTCGACCAATCTTGTTTTAATTGTGATCAAATAAAGAAATCATCAAATATATAACTTACAAACAAACTAATAAATATAATGTAACAAAATAAATAAATACAATGTTATAGGACAAAGCATGTGAAGAAGTCGATATGGCGAATCTGGGCCCCGTTTCCCTTGATAGCAAGAAGAGTCAACCGGCGAAAGTAGAGAAACTAAGAGAAGAAGCTCAGTACGAAAAAGAGAGGGTAAGAAGTATAATCAGCAAGTTTCCTATAATACTAATGTACAACACTATTTTTTGTTACTCTTTTAAAAGAAATTTTGTGTTTATTGGTGATTAGTACCACAAAATAGTGATGTTACACAACTTAAGGCTTAGTATTATTTTTTTTTTTTTTGAAATTATGACAATTAAAATCTTATTTCATTTTAAATTTAAGAAACAATTTTTAATTTATAATATAAATTAAAGTATGCTAAGAAAAATATTATAATTGACTAATAAATATACATAACTCAACATGCAATGCCTCAAATTCGGTGGAAAGTAGGGAACGGAAGTGGAATGGAGTGTCTTAACACTAGGTTTCCAAGTTCCCTCCGCATACCCTGCCATGTGCGGGATACAGCGTGAAGCTGACTGAGTATATATAAAAAATGTATTGATACATTAATCTTTATTTTTTTTTTTGTAAGATTCACATCGTATTTCTCACATAGGGTAGGCAGAGGAAACTTTGGAACCTAGTTCCTATGCTGTCTATTATAGGGCTGAATTCTTGAAGTATTGTGTGTTGGATGGCGGAACTCAACGCCGCTTTGCCTTGTTAGCTGTTTTCTAGCTTTGGGGACTGAATTCACAACTTGTCGTGATTACAGTTGCATGCTTGGGCCTCCTGCGCTACAGTAGGCGCATACCTAACCATAAATAATGTAATTTATACTATTTTTCATATGTATATTTTTAAATTAAAGAAAATAAACGATCAATACTTTAAACAAGAACAACCTAGAATTATTATTGTTTTTATTAACTGTATCAAATGTTATAAAAGAATCCAATTTCTTTTTTTTTAATCAACTTAATTTTTTATTTTTTTTTATAATTTTTTAATAATTTTTTTTATGAATACAATATGTTGTATATTGTATTAATTTTTCAGATTAGCTAAAAGGACGGAGCAGGTTCCTATTTCAACCAAAATAGCTACAGCTAGCTGTTTTTTTTTTCATTTACACATGATTTTTTTAATTTTTTTTTTATAGCTCATACAGATGATTGATATATTATTTTTGTTTTTTTTTAATCATAGCAAATATCTGTACAATATAAATAAAAATACATTTTAAGCAACTTACGCTTAGAGCAAGTTTTTTTTTGTTTCAGCTTCACGCTGTATCCCGCACTAGGCAGGGTAGGCAGAGGGAACGGAAGTGGAACCTAGTGTTATGACACTCCGTTCCACTTCCTTTCCCCACCTTTGCTTACAGCAAGTATTTGGAATTATTGAATGTTTTCATTCTACCTCTCAGCGTGCGATTCCTTCGTACTCCGGAGGAGTTAACATTAGGTTCCCAGGTTCCAGGTGGGATTGGACATGAAGCTAAGTAAATATTTAGAACGTCACAGTCATTGTGTCTTAGTTTCAAGGCGCGGGTTTGATTTTCACAAGATATATTTAATTCTGCTGCTCTGGTAATAAATCAAAGCATGGCGTTTAATTACGCCTCGCAACACGCAAAATGACTTGAAAATTGGGCGGTGTTTGTGGAACGGACTGTCTTAACACCGTGTTCCCTCTGCCTATCCCGCTATATGCGGGATACAGCGTGAGAAGTGTTTATTATTTTCTTTTATTTATGTAATTACAGGGTAACAATTTCGTGAAGCAACAGAAATGGGATGAAGCAATATCGTGTTACAATCGTGCAATTGAATTGGTTAAGGATGATGCTATTTATTATGCGAACAGAGGTCTTTGTTACTTGAAGAAGGATAGGTGAGTGTTTTCTTTTTAGTGACTCGACTCTCTGCTTTCTTTTTATTCATTTTAGAGTTGTGTCTTAAGATTATTTGTATCGATATCGCGTATTTTGAAAGTGATATTAGTATAGCATGTAAGTGACGTTCTTTGGACTACATAAAAATCAAGCTTCTAAGAATATGTAATCGAAAATAGTTTTGTGTGGCGGAACACAACGCCGCGCTTTGCCTTGTTACCAGAGCGAAAAAGTGAAAACAAAACTATAATAATTTGAAAATATAATACCCTTGGCAACCCATAGTGTAGTAACACTCCGTTCCGCTTCTCATTAAATAATATTTGAATTAATAAAATTAAATCAACACACCTGAGGCCTATCGTGGCGCAGCGGCACAAGAGTGTGACTGTAACCGACAGGTTCTGGGTTCGATTCCCAGTCGAGGAAATGAAATATTTAATATTTTCAATGGAAATATTTAATGTTTCATTTTCTTCGCTCTGGTAATATGGCCAAGCGCGGCGTTGAGTTCCGCCACTCAACACGGAATTCCTCAAATTCGGTGGAAAGTCGGGAACGGAAGTGGAACGGAGTGCCTTAACACTAGGTTTACAAGTTCCCTCTGCCTACCCTGCCTCGTGCGGGATACAGCGAGAAGCTGAGAGAGAGTAATCAACACACGCCGCCATGTTTGATAATATACTTACGCATTTCTATATATAATAAACACGTTGCTATGGCAACGCGTCATGTCAGTTGGTGATCTAGTCTAATGTCCAGTGATCGTTCACATCTAGAGTTGATAATTTGTAGTAAGAAAATTTTACATATATAAAGATCTCACTTTACTCAGCTTCACGCTGTATCCCGCACATGGCAGGGTAGGCAGAGGCAACTTGGGACCCTAGCGTTAATACACTCCGTTCCACTTGCGTTCCCCACTTTCCGCCGAATTTGAGGCATTGCGTGTTGAGTGGCGGAACTCAACGCCGCGCTTTGCTATATTACCAGAGCGAAGATATGAAAACATTAAATATTTAAATTGAAAATATTAAATATTTCATTTCCTCGAGTGGGGATCGAACCCACAACCTGGCGTCTATATATAATAAGATCGGGTTGCTATACTGAGAACGAAGTGTTTTGACATAATAATGTGTGGGATACAATGTTTATGTAAAAACATTTCTATTTACAAAACATAATTCCCTTAGCGATTTTTTTGTGAAACATAACGATTTATTTTAAACGATAACAAATAATTACATTATTGAAAATACTGCCGCTGGACAGTTTGCCACTACTTCTCCCCATCTTTCGTCTGGAAGTCGAATACCTCACCGAAAGATTTCTTTGTCTTTGGAGGCAATCCATGAATCGATCCAATTTTTCAGTTAATTTTCCCCATGATATACCATGAGCCATTGATTGAAACAGAAGGGGCGATAATTGGAGAATATGGCAGGTGGGCTAAGACTTAACCCATTTCCATGTCTCCAGATATGTTTTCAATGGTTTTAACTATATCGTGCCTTTTGTTACATTCCGGCTGTTTTTCCTTCAATGGACCATACAAAAGTAAGAAATGTAAACTGTAGCCATCCCCAGTGATGATGTTGGTTATCTTGGCTTAATCTATGATCTTCAAATCATGAGCCTTTACAAATAATAACTTCCCATATATCTCTTCTCTTCCATATTTTATCTATTGTCGTAATAACTTTTTTTTCATCACCAGTAAAATACAATGTAAAATAAAATATTTTGTACCGTTCTAGCAGTAGTTCACAGATCATAGAACGTCTTTCAATGTCTTTTCGTGCCTTTCAATGTCTTTTGGGTGTAATTTTTACGAGACCCAATTTTCCCCTTGAAGGCGTTTTCCTGCCCTTGACAAATAAGCCCCCAATGATAAGGACATCTCTTGAAGTGGTGAACATGAATTTCCTTCAAGTCAATCCTTCAATTCTTTATGATCACGTTTTTTTCGCTGTCCAGGTCTCATAAATCACCACCACCACCCAGAAATCACCACATATAAAATGCCAAACCACTTCCGTCACGTTTCGGCTAAAGTATAATCTCCCTAAACTTTCACTAATAAATGTAATATTTTCATTTTTTCGGTCTGGTAATAAGACAAAGCGCGGCGTTGAGATACGCCACTCAACGCATTACCTCAAATTTTGCGGAGTAGATTTGATTACGCAACGGAATATCTTAATATTAGGTCCCTAATATTGTTACCTTTTTTTTAAAGTGTTATCCCACACTTAGGTCAGAAAATACTAAACTTAAATTTAAAAAGCGTTTACATTTTTTTGTGAACGAATGGCTTAGTTGGTCAGAGCGCTTGGACGGTATTCAAGAGGCGCGGCTTCAAATCCTGCTTCGTTCAAAATGTTCATACGCTTTTTAAATTTAAGTTTATAAGGTCCCCAAGTTTTCTCTGCCTACCCTGCCTTGTGCGGGAATACCGCGTGAAGCTTATTATCGGGGTTTTTTAAACATTTATTTGTCACAATTTTAATCGAAAGCTCATTTTCTAAATGTTTCTTTTTACTTTTTAATATTTGTACCGGACGGGCGGATCTCGAATGAACGAGCCACTGACGCCCTGTACACTATAGGTTCCGGATCGTGGGGTGCGCGGGGATCGCCGAATAAAACGATATGTGTTATATATCGATATAACGGTAGATGGCTGGCGGCTTCTTATAAATGTCTTCTAAATGTTCTTGAACTATTTTTCTTCTATTATTTCTTCCTATTTTTCTTGTTGTAGTTATACTCGTTGTCCGAACACACATTACGCGACTTTAGTCGCCTATCCCTTGTATTGAGCTATACCGTGACGAGAGCCGCAAGCCACCGAGCCGTTTTGGCTTTATTTACGTAACAATTTTCACTATCAATGTTACAGTTTTTTACTTACATCTTTTAAACTATTTATCTGATATATTTGTAATTTATATATTCTAAAAGTACACGAACTTCTCTATTTAACTGTATATACAACATTAAATAATTTAATCATTTACTATTCGAAAATAACAAAAAACACTGAATTGACAGCGATGTTTGTACAAGTTACACATTATATTTTTCTATTAATTTGTATTTACGGTCATTTAGAATATTTTAATCTGTTATTTGACTATACAAAACTATTATAAACAAGATTAAATTATTATTTTAACAATATTTACCGAATTACTGTTTTAAAAACAAATTAATATAAATTTACCTAAAACTATAAAAGAACTATATATTATACATGCTATAAACTGGTAAATTATTATATAAAACTAATATCTAACATTTCAATCTAAATCTATTAACGGAATCGCATTATTATTTATTTATTTTAATAATAATATGGAAAATCAAACTAAAACGAAATTACAACTAAAACTGGCAATTATATGACGTCACGACGCGCAACCAAATCACTTACAACTGCACGTCGTGTATAGTCGACGATCGGCGAAAATCGCAGCGTCGCGAACATTTCTCCCGCCGTGCAGTATCAGGTCTCGACGTGATGCTGCATCTTTTCCGCGGTGAGTGACGGTGCCTTCTTACTTCGGAAGCGGGATGAGTTTTTTAGTTGGCCTTTTTAAAAGACCACCCTTAGTGCGTACTTCAACTATTCGTACTTGTCCGTCGACACCTGGATACACTGCTTCTATGCGTCCTCTTGGCCACGTGTTTCTTGGTAGTTGAGAGTCGGCGATGAGTACTGGGTCGCCTACTTGATAAATAGGGCCCCGACCATGAGGCTCCCGCCGATATTGAAGTTCAGGGAGATATTCACGAACCCAGCGCCTCCAAAACATATCTGCGAGAATTTGTGAGCGTCTCCAATCCTTTTTACTGTCTACATCACTTTCATTAAATGTGCCAGGTATTGGTAGACGAGCTGACCCTCCAAGTAGGAAATGATTAGGTGTTATAGATTCCTCGTCGGCATTGTTAACAGAAACATGTGTGAGGGGTCGGCTATTCACTGTATATTCTACTTCGCAGAGTAAAGTAGACAAAACTTCTTCTCGGGGGTATCTCTCACGAAGAATAGTCTGTAGAGCTGTTTTCACGCAGCGAATAAGACGCTCCCAAGCGCCTCCCATGAACGGTGCAGAAGGTGTTATGAAACGCCATGTGATACCACGACGACTGGCTTCTTCTTTGAAAGCTTCACGGAGTTCTTTATCTGCCCCATGCATATTTGTTCCATTATCTGAATAAATTTCAGAAGGACATCCTCGACGCGCAGCAAATCTCCGCAATGCGAGTATAGCAGAGTCCGTGCTTAAACTGGCGGCAATTTCAAGATGAATTGCTCTAGTGGTGAGGCAGGTGAAGAGTGCGACGTAACGTTTTACATGCTGTCGGCCTATGGTTACTGTAAGAGGACCAAAGTAGTCTAATCCGGTGTATGTGAATGGTCTCCGATGATGAGCGAGACGAGATTTTGGATGATCACCCGTAGAGGGTTGTGGCGGTTGTGCCTTACGAATACGACGCTTGAGGCACTGATGAACTATCTTTTTAACGGTGGGACGAAATCGAATAACCCAAAAATGTTGACGTACTTCATTAACTACTATTTCCGTGCCACTATGATGAAGACAACGGTGTGTCCAGTCAATATACAACTGTGTGATGTAGTGATCGCCATCTAGGATTTGAGGTCTCTTTATTTCTTCTAGTATTTCTTCGGCGGCAGCTATACGACTGCGAAGAACGATAATGCCGTCTCGAAGTTCCACGGGCAATGAGTGAAGGCGGCTTTGTTTGGCAATAGTTCTGTTATTTATTAAATCTGCGATATCTTCTTTAAATGATTCTTCTTGACAGGCACGTATAATGAATTCAGAATCTAATATGAGAAAATTGGTAGAATCTATGGATTTTTTGGTCTGTACATTAGTAGCTCGTTTTGGCACTGACTTTTTTTGTTTGTTCCAGTGTGGATCTGTTTCTAAATTTCTACGTGTTCGCTTATAAAATGTCTTCTCTTTGTTATTTCTGCAGATAGTTAAAAATTGTAAAACTCTAGCTGTAGCACGAAGTAGTCGTTCCCATTTTGAGAAACGTCGTGGATCAGGAATTGCCTCACGAAATTTTATATTTGCCTTGATATCTGTCACGGTAAAAGTACGTTCTTCATCAGTAATTTTTGTAACGGTTGGTTTTTCGATGGGCCAGGTATTTTGATCTTCTTTCAAGAAAGCAGGTCCGCTGTACCATTCGTGATTGGCTCCAAAGTCAGATGGTACATCCCTGGTGGCTATATCAGCGACATTGAGCTTAGAAGGTACCCAACGCCATTCTTGAACTTTAGTATACTCTTCGATGGCTGCTAATCTGTGTGCGACGAACGATTTATAAGATCTGGCTCCAGTTTTTATCCATGTAAGAACAGTTTTACTATCTGTCCAAAAGATTTTGCATTCCGGCATAATACTATGTTCTTTTATGACAGCTTCTGCCATACGAACTCCCATGACAGCTGCTTGCAGTTCTAAACGGGGAATTGACATAACCTTAAGTGGAGCTACTTTTGCTTTAGCCATGACCATGCTCACGTGATTTTTTCCATCAGGAGTAATCACCCTCCAATAAGCAGCTGCTGCATAGGCTACCTCGCTGGCGTCGCTAAATACATGCAGTTGTATAGATGTTGCATCGCTGTATCCAGAGTAACATCGAGGTATGCTTACGTTTTTTAACTTCTGGAGGTGTAGCATCCATTCCGCCCACTGCTTAGCAAGGTCTTCATCTAGGTGTTGATCCCAATCTATAATTCTTCGCCAAGCTTCCTGAAGAATTTGTTTGGCACGAACAGTTACGGGTGAGGCGAAACCAAGTGGATCGTAGAGTGACATAACTATTTTCAGAGCTTCTCTTTTTGTAGGAATTGCTTTGTTTAATAAGCTGGCTGGTAATCTTGCTAATTTTAAATTAAATCGCAATTCATCCGTCGATGGTCTCCACATTAGACCTAAAATCTTTTCTTCTTTTGTACCCAGACTAATACCTTCTGTTGCCTCTGACTGAGTTTCTAGTTCTTTCACTATAGCCGGATTATTTGATACCCATTTGCAGAGTTTAAAACACGCTTCACTGTGGATACTTTGAATTTTCTTGGAAATTCCTATGGCTTCTTCTATACTTCGAAAACTATCTAGATAGTCATCCATATAGTGATTATGGATTATAGCTTCCACTGCCTCTGGATGCTTGTCAATATATCTTTTTGCGTTCCAATCTTTAGCAAATATTGCGGTACATGGTGAACTGGCAGCTCCAAATATAATTGATGTCATACGATATTCTTCAGGAGCTCCCTCCCGCCGGTGTCCTCTCCATAAGTAACGTAGAGCGTCTCTATCTTGAGGTCTTACTTTGACTTGCATAAACATTTCAGCTATGTCAGCTGAGACAGCGAAAGCATGACGACGAAATCTCATCATGACACCTGGAAGTGATTGTAGAAGGTCTGGTCCAGTTAAGAGGAAATCATTCAGAGACATTCCTTTAGTTTTAGCAGCGGCGTCATGAACAATGCGAAGTTTCTCTGGTTTAGCTGGATTTTGAACATCGAAATGTGGCAGATACCATGTTCTGCCCGAGGTGCTTGGTTTAGGAGCCACTTCAGCGTAACCCTTCTGTATGAGTGACTCCATTTGTTCCGAGTATCTTCTTTTTAATTCAGGATCACGATCAAGTTTTCTTTCTATCGATATGAGTCTCTTTAATGCTGATTCATAATTATTAACCATCACGATGTTCTCGGTTTTCCATAGAAGAGCAGTTTCGATGTGCCCATCCTGTAAACGACGTGTGTTTTTCTTCAAAATAGTTTCAGCTTTTACTTCTGGATCAGAAGCTGGCCGACGTGGGTTAATGATAAGAGATTCCAAGGCAAAGTAATCTCTTAGTTGTTCATCTATTCTATCTTCATAATTTGTTACTTGATTGACGAAGTGAATTTTCTGACCCAAAATCCTATTGTGCGCACCATGGAGCACCCACCCCAGAGCCGTGAGTGAAGCAATAGGTTGATTCCTAGGCCCCGTACGAACATCTTCTGCGATTAGTAGGTTCCAATTATCTTGACCGATTAAAATTTTAGGTGCGGCGGATTCGTAGACGAGTTTGTTCTCCAGATCGATCAAATGGTCGCAGGCAACTAAGTCTTCTTTACGAACTGTTTGTGGGGATAGATTTAGATTGGGAACGGTGCGAGCTCGGAAGGTAATTTTCTGTTTGTGTGAACTAGCGAGTGTCACTGTAACACGCCTTGATCCTGGTGTATCGATCACTATGTCCCCTATCGCTTCCATCTTCAACGGATCCTGACGTCCCTCAGCACCGACTTCCTGCGCCAAAGCTTCATCTATAAGAGACACAGTTGATCCGTCATCTAGAAGAGCATATGCCGATGTTTCTCCCGCCGGTCCGAGAACTCGAACTGGTATCATTTTTAAATAAGCCCGAACCTGTGACGGTGTCCATGCAGTAGCTACTGTTTCGTTTTCTTCACTTGGATTCGAAATCACCGGCTGCTCCTTTTTCTCATAATGTAACAACCGATGATGAGTAGCGGTGCATCCTTTAACCCTGCATTTCATAGGTCTGCAAGAATGTCCTATTTGTCTAGACCGGAGACATCGAAAGCATAATCGATGTTCTTTGGCGAGTTTCCATCTACTATCTGAGTTGGCATCTTGAAACTTCTTGCAGCTAATACTATAATGCCCTTCTTTCCTACAAATTTTGCACGATATTCTTGCTACTTCATGAAATTTGATGGGTTTTCTGTCTTCTGTTGTAGTATGTGTTCTATGAATAACCCGACGAGTAGGTTCCAGGATCTCTGGTGGAGAATAAGGTGTACGATATGCTGCTTGCTTTGTAAGAAATTCACTGAAGTGCACCAGGTCCGGTTTAACAATAGAAGCTTGTTCTTCGTACCACCTGGTACATAAAGATGATGGAAGCTTTTCACGAAGAGCTCTTATTATATCTGGAGCCGTAATAAAATTGTGTAAATTGAGAGCACGAAATAAATTGACGCTACTTCGAACTTTGCTGGCGAAGGCATGGATCTCTTTTGGGGTATCGGCACAACGAGGTAGAGACCGAAGCTTGTCATATTCACTATAGGCAATAGTATCTGGGCGACCGAAATTCAATTCAAGCTCTTCTATGATGGCATCTGGTTTCGAATGAGCTATGAGCTGTGTATCCACGACTTCCAGTGCTTTCCCAGTGAGGCTTCTTCGGATTCTGGCTGTATTTTCGATGTTATTAAAATATCCCCTAGTATTTTCATAAATGGCTCTGTATGATAGCCATTCATTCAGCGCTCCGTTGTATGTGGGGAGATCCATGATTACTTTTGATGCAACAGTGAAATTAGGTGAAGGTAACATGTTAGCCAAAGGTTGCACTTTTTCACAAGAGGTTTTCTTCAAATTTTCTATTTCTCTCCTTAGCTTTTCTATTTCCTTAATTGGATCTATTTGTACGGCTTGTTGACTTTCGGAGAGGGCAATAGGCAGACATTGAGGCTTAGTATAATTTGATGCTATAGGATGTGATTGCCTCGGAACATCTGCACACGGAAGCTGTGACGACGATTCTTGTTCGATGAGTGCACTATGGTCGACCCAGGAGCGGACGTAATCGGTTTTAGATATATTATCTTCCTGGTAATCTGAACTATCTGAGTTTGCGTCTTCTAGAGCTAGTTCGGCGAGTTCAAGCTTAATACGAAGAACTTCTCGACGAGCATCCCTTGCTTTACGTTTAGATTTTGTTGTCAGTTTCGAATTTGATCGTTTCGAAGTTGTTGACTCTTTCTGTGGTCCCTGAGGTTTATCTTCTCTCGGTACTATGTTCTTTACTATAAGTAAATCCTCTTGGGGAACTGTAGGCGGATGTGGCACAACTTCGCAACTGGATGAAGGACCACCCCTAGCTTCACATTTCCATCCCTCAGCCTGGCCTCTCGATCGTGTAATTGGCATATTGGCAATGAACGATGGCGGATGATGAAGCACAAAGACGAACGAAGAGTCACGGTGTAGTCACTGTGATGCACGAAGACGGACGAAGACTGTTGATGTTACACGAAGACGGATAGTGATGCACGAAGATCAATCACTGATGTCGGACGATGAGTATCGATGATGAACGAAGACGGACGATAAAGACGGTACACGAAGCCAGACGATGATGCGCGAAGGTAGACGAAGACGGTAAGCGCGACAGCGACTGCGTCTGCGAGGTTCAGCGCGGTAGTACGTGCGGCGGAGAGCGCGACGGTTAACACGGCGGTAGTCGCAACAGTAGTGACGACGGTCTGTGTGACGGCGAGCGCACAACGGAGAGCGCGGCGCGAGCGCGACAGCGAGCGCGCAACAATCGCTTCGCGAGCGAGTACGCGATATTGAACGCGGCACGGGCGCGACAGTGAGCGCGCAGAAGTCGGCGCGACGGTGAGCGCACAACGGTGAGCGCGGCGCGGGCGCGACAGCGAGCGCGCAACAATCGCTTCGCGAGCGAGTGCGCGATTATGAACGCGGCACGGGCGCGACAGTGAGCGCGCAGCAGTCGGCGTGACGGCGAGCGCGACTGCAATCACGGTGGTCAGCGCAACGTTTAGCTTGACACGAAGAGCACGACGACGTTGACGAACACGATGACGGCGACGTAACGGTCACTATGTGCGCCCCAGATCCGGCTCGAAGGACCAGCGCGTTGTACCGGACGGGCGGATCTCGAATGAACGAGCCACTGACGCCCTGTACACTATAGGTTCCGGATCGTGGGGTGCGCGGGGATCGCCGAATAAAACGATATGTGTTATATATCGATATAACGGTAGATGGCTGGCGGCTTCTTATAAATGTCTTCTAAATGTTCTTGAACTATTTTTCTTCTATTATTTCTTCCTATTTTTCTTGTTGTAGTTATACTCGTTGTCCGAACACACATTACGCGACTTTAGTCGCCTATCCCTTGTATTGAGCTATACCGTGACGAGAGCCGCAAGCCACCGAGCCGTTTTGGCTTTATTTACG
This sequence comes from Eueides isabella, assembly GCA_019049475.1. NCBI lineage: Eukaryota > Metazoa > Arthropoda > Insecta > Lepidoptera > Nymphalidae > Eueides > Eueides isabella. The sequence goes on along the minus strand of CM032398.1, from coordinate 12,814,520 downwards.
TAACAATTTTCACTATCAATGTTACAGTTTTTTACTTACATCTTTTAAACTATTTATCTGATATATTTGTAATTTATATATTCTAAAAGTACACGAACTTCTCTATTTAACTGTATATACAACATTAAATAATTTAATCATTTACTATTCGAAAATAACAAAAAACACTGAATTGACAGCGATGTTTGTACAAGTTACACATTATATTTTTCTATTAATTTGTATTTACGGTCATTTAGAATATTTTAATCTGTTATTTGACTATACAAAACTATTATAAACAAGATTAAATTATTATTTTAACAATATTTACCGAATTACTGTTTTAAAAACAGATTAATATAAATTTACCTAAAACTATAAAAGAACTATATATTATACATGCTATAAACTGGTAAATTATTATATAAAACTAATATCTAACATTTCAATCTAAATCTATTAACGGAATCGCATTATTATTTATTTATTTTAATAATAATATGGAAAATCAAACTAAAACGAAATTACAACTAAAACTGGCAATTATATGACGTCACGACGCGCAACCAAATCACTTACAACTGCACGTCGTGTATAGTCGACGATCGGCGAAAATCGCAGCGTCGCGAACAATATTTAAACATAATTTTATTAGTGTCTTATTTAACTTTTCATACAATTTTAGTCTACACCAAGCGGAAACGGATTGTACACAAGCGTTGAACCTAGATCCCACTTACGTGAAAGCTTTGCAACGTAGAGCCACGGCGCGAGAGAGACTCGGGTCACTGAGGTCCGCTTCGCACGATCTGAACGAAGTACTTAAATTGGAACCGCACAATGCGGCCGCCAGGAAACAATTGGAGACGATCAAAACTAGGATGGGCACTAAAGGGGTGAGTATTACTAAACTTAAATTTAAAAAGCGTATAAAAATTTTGAACGAAGCAGGATTTGAACCCGCGCCTCTGGAATACCGTTCCAGCGCTCTGACCAACTAAGCCATTCGTTCTCACCGAGCTCCGTCGAAATTCTTATACGCTTGTTACAACTTATTTATGTTGTTAGCATCTCTGTAGGGAGATTTTTACAAATTTCCGCTACCCAAAGACAACTCGTAAGAATTATCGTTTTGGCAAGAGAGAATACTATTTATTTTAATATTTTTACTATGTTTTTAAAGTGTTATTCCACACTTAGGACAGAAAATACTAAACTTAAATTTAAAAAGCGTATAAAAATTTTTGAACGAAGCAGGATGAGTATCAGGGGTGAGTATTTTTGGTGGAGAAAAAGAATTCTCTGTATTGTGATTCGGAGTTTTCTTTCGGAATAAATGAGTTTGTAAAGAAGGTTCTATTATTGGCTGGGCTTGACGGGTGTACGGGTGTAATCGTGCGACTGGTTTGTGGGTTCAGTTCCAACTTGAGGTAATGTGATATTTAATATTCTCGCTCGTTCTGGTATCGAGCCAAAGCGGGGCGTTAAGGCGTCACGCAATGTCTACAGAATTCGGCGAAAAGTGGTGGAAGAATGTGCCTCAATGAGAACGAAGTTCTTCTTCCAAGTTCTCCTCTTTTTTTTTTGGGCCTATGTACTAGGCTTGTAGTGTTAGGCCAGACATTTCGCGGCGCTGGAGCGCAAGTGTACGTTTGTGAACGCGAATGGTTGTGTGGGTTCGATGCCCAGTTGAGGGATTGAAATATTTAATATTTTCATTTCTTCGCTGTCTCAGGTTCCCAGGTTCCCTTTGCTTGCCGATTAATATAATAATAAATTGTATCTAATCTAAAGGTTTCGTGGCGCTCGAGCGCAAGTGTACGTTTGTAAACGCGACAGGTTGTCAGTTCGATCCACAGTCGAGGAAACGATATATTTAATATTTTATTTTTTTTCGCTGTCTCAGGTTCCCAGGTTCCCTTCGCGTGCCGGGCTAAACATTTTTTTTATTTTTATTTTCAGTCTAAATCGAAATCTTCACCGTCAACCACACCGACAACCGAAACAAAACCAATAGTGAAGCCAAAAACGCAACCAAAAATAATTGAAATAGAAGAAACCAAGAAGGAAATGAGCGCAGCGGAGAAATGGCGGAACGGCCACAACGAGAACATAACGGTCATAAGACCCGTCAAGAAACCACCGCACTTGAGGTCTAAGGTGATTGTTCATTTCGGATCTTAACGCCGTATTGTGTCTAGATGATTGAAATGTGATTTGAATATGGTGAAGTGAGGTGTTTTGTTTTGTGTATCAACACGCTATGCCCTTAATTCGGCTGAAAGTGAGGAATGATGTGTCTTGGTACTGGGTTCCCAAGTTCCCTCCGCCTGCTATAAGGAAGTAATATGCAGTAGAATGTATAATAAGACCAGAAAGCATTTTTTTGATATTATACATAGATGGTATTGTTTTGGCGGAACTCAACGCCGCACTTTGTATCACACGTGAGATGACATAGGTTAAATATTCACTTAATCGAAATAAACTGTATTCTATTTTAAAATATGGACATTTCTGGTTTCTTGGTTTTCATTTTTTTTTTATATCTCAACGCTGTTTCCCCTATTTAGTTGGTTACGCAAAGGGAACCTGGGAACCTAGTGTTGAGACACCCTTCTCATTGAAACACTCTTGTTCTTCACTTTCCGTCCGAATTCTGGAATTATTTTCTGTTAAGCGCAACTCAACGCTGCGCTATGCCTCTCGTTACTACAGTGAAAATAATAAATATTTTATTTTTCTCGAATGACATCAAATCCCATGTTTGTGATTTTGCATCGACTATTATTTATTTCATCGGATTTAATCATTTTTTTTTTTTTTTTTTTAATTCATTTATCAATTTTTATAAAAAAATTGTATTAAAAATTACGACAGATTCTGTGTTTAATCGCCATTCGAATAACTGAAATATTTAATATTTTCATTTCCTCGCTCTTGGAACCGAGACAAGACGCGGTGTTGAGCGCCGTCTCTCAACACAACCCATGGAGTGCTAAAACTAAGTTCCCAAGTTCCCTCTAGCTACTTAGTCACTTGCGTGATACAGCGTGAAGCTGGAAATAAAAATAATATATATTTTTTTAATCATTTCAGAGAGCATTAAAACACGTACCAATACAGGAAATACCATTAGGACGTACTCTATTAGAGAAGCAGCGAATGAAGATATTGGAAATGAATAATTACAATGATACAAACAATAATGATAATGATTCAAACAAAAATGACATCCCCTACGAGATTGTACCAAATGATTTGAACCTTGTACCGCCCATGAACAGTGTACAGTTCATGTCCGATTGGAAATATTTGAAGGGAAACGACGGCGCTCGGAGTGATTATTTGAGTGTGAGTGTTTCGTTTTTTTTTTTTTTTGTTGACTTTCACGCTTTATCACGCGTTTAGTTGGATTGGTGGGTGGTCAATATGGGGTTAAGATATTCCGGTTTTTCGAGAATCGCATTTTGAGACATTGTGTGTGGAGTGGCGGGGCACAACGCTGAAGGGTAGGTGCTGGTAATTTAGGGTTAAGATAGTATTTTGTAACGTAGTGTATTGAGTGGCGTAACTCAACGCTGCTGGGTATGTGAACGTAATATAGGGTTAAAACACTCCGTATCTCACTTATCGTATTTTGAGACATTGTGTGTTGTTTAACATTGTGGAACTTGAAACCGCTCTGTCTGATTACTAAAACTAGGAAATGAAAATTATTTCCGCAAGTGGAAATTGATCTAAACAGTATTGCGTTTACACTAAAATAAAACAACTATTAACATGATCACTAATTAAATTCAATTTCGATGACATCGCAAAACGCGGCGTTGAGCCCCGCAACTCAACACGCAATGCACCAAATTCGGTGAAAATTGAAAAACAGAGTGTCTAAGCACTACGTTCCCAAGTTCCCTCTGCCCACTGTGCCACCGCTTCTCAATACAGGAAATTAAATATTTAATATTTTCATCTTTTCGCTCTGATAATAAACATAAAACACAGCGTTGAGTTCCGCCACTCAACACACAAAACTACCATAATTCGACGAAGAGTCGTAATAACACTAGGTTCCCAGGTTCCCTCTGCATAGCCTGTTGCTATATTAAATTTTTCCTTACAGATAATAAATCCATTAAAGCTACCCTCGATATTCGAGAACGCCCTCGAGAGTGACGTCCTGTCGGATGTCATATACACGTTGCACAACAACAAGGAGAAGTTCGCGCACACCACGGTCACTGCGTACCTCAAGTCACTGTGCAGAGTGAAGAGATTCTCCGCACTGGCTATGTTCCTGACGAACGAGGACAAGAAATGTGAGTGTGTATGTGTTTTCACGCTGTATCACGCTTGTAGCGGGATACAGCGTGCGATAGGGGGGGGGGGATGGGGGGGGGGGGGTGTAGTGTTGAGTCTGTTTATGTTTGTTTATATATATAATTCATTGAATGGCAGCCCGTTGTGGGGCATCGGCACAAGCGTGTGACTGTAACCGACAGGTTGTGGGTTCGATCCCCAGTCGAGTAATATTTTCAATTTAAATATTTAATGTTTTCGTTTCTTCGCACCTGGTACAAGGCAAAACGCGGCGTTGTATTCCGCCACTCAACATGCAATACCTCAAATTCGGTACAAATTGGAGAACAGAAGTGGAACGCAGTGTCTTAACACTAGGTTTCCGCGTTCCCTTTGCCTACCCTGCCATGTGCGGGATACAGCGTGAAGCTGAGTGAGTAAGTGAGTAATTCATTGAATATTGGGTGGCGGAACTCAACGCCGTGATTTGTCTTGTTATTAAGGTGAGGAAATGAACCACCACAATCGTTTCACTATAGACATCCAAAGAACGTGTAGACATCTGAGAAGATGCAAAGTATGCATTATGCAGAGTGAAAAGACATTAATGCCGTGGCTTAACTTGTTACCGTAGTAACTCACTCTACTCAGCTTCACGCTGTATCCCGCACATGGCAGGGTAGGCAGAGGGAACTTGGGAACCTAGTGTTAAGACACTCCGTTCAGTTCCCTACTTTCCGACGAATTTGAGGCATAGCGTGAGTGGTTGAACTGATCTGTTTAATTTGAAAATGTTAACCATTTCCTCGGTGGGTATCGAACCCACAGCCTGTCGCGCTTATACTCACACTTGTGCCACTACGCCGTAGTAAATGAACGCAAGTAATTACCAAAGATGGGAATCGAAGTTGTAACTACAACATTTACAGTCATACTGGTCTCTATTCATATATTAATATTAACTTTCGTGAGAACTTTTTTAGTAGAAAAGAAAATATTTAAACTAAATAAAAAACCATGTATCATTATTTCTCTTCCTGTTGAATTAACTATCTATAGTCACGACAGGATCCCGCACATGGCATAGTAGGCAGAGGGAACCCGGGAACCTAGTGTTAAGACACTCCGTTCCACTTCCGTTCCCAACATTCTGCCGAATTTAAGGCATTGCGTGTTGAGTGGCGGAACTCAACGCCGCGTTTCGCCTTGTTACCTGAGCGAAGAAATTAAAACATTAAACATTTAAACAGATTAAAAATACAATATTATTATTATTGTTATTTTTTTATGGTAGAGACGGCAAACGGGCGTACGGGTCACTTGATGGTAAGTGATCACCGTCGCCCACTGCCCTGTGTAACTCCAGAGGAGCTACAGGAGGGTTGCCGTCCTTTAAAGTGGAAGGGCACCGGGGCCCGGCTTTACCTAATGCGAAACGCAGTGGCCAAAGCCACTGCTTAACGCCGGTTTTCAATGCCGGGGGTGGTAATAATCCGGTCGAGTCAGCCCATGCGTGTTGCCATTGCTGGCAACGTGACTCTACCACACGCACTTTAGTCGCCTCTTACGACACCATCAGTACCAGGGTGATCCTATTCTAGGCCGGGATCACACGGCAAAAACATTTCATTTCTTCGACTGGGGATAGAACCTACAACCTGTCGGTTACAGTCACACGCTTGTGCCGCTGCGCCACATATAGCCTATACTAATATATATTTACTTTCATATATATTTTTATTATATTTCCAGTGTTAAACAACATGCTGTCATACTGCAGAGCGGTTGAAAACTTGAATGACAGCGAACTGAGTGACTTAACTAATAAATATGAACTCTAATTATATAGAAATAGAGGTTATGTTACTTCGATAATAGATGCTTTTGATGTATTACCTAATAAATAACTGATCTTTTTCTTTTCACGGTAATTTTTCAAGGTGTTTTGAGTGGAAAATGAGTTTTAGTTCGTGTATTGATTTGAGGATGTTTTGCGGTGATACGGTTGGTTCTCAGTTTTTTCTTTTGCTTCTGTGTATTTTAGGTAATGTCTATACGATTTTAAATCCTACTAATGTTAGATATGTGGATGTCTATTTCGTTTTCACGCAAAACTACTGAAGGGATTTTGATTAAACTTTACAGTGATATAGCTAATATATATATATATAACATATAGGCTATAATTTATGTAAATATTTTTGTATAATTTGGGTATGATGTATCAATGTGTGTTAGCGGGCGAAGCCGCACGATGGCGTTAGTATTCAAGTACATTTAACGTTCTAACTTTATATATGTTAAAGACAATCATTTTGGATTTTCCGTGTTCTTTGTAAATGGCTTTATAAATTGCAATGTATTTGAATCCGCGCCTCTTGGGCAACATCCAAGCGCTCTGACCAACTAAGCCATACGTTCTTATCAAGCTACGTCGAAATTCTTATACGCTTGTTACAGCTTATTTATGTTGTTAGCATCTCTGTAGGGACGATTTTTACAAATTTAATGAAAGAGCGCTTGGAAAGTTTTACAGGTTCAAATCCCGAATGTCAAAATTTGTAAGCATTTCTTATAAATATATATTTTTCTCTCAATTTAGTTTCTCGATGTACTCCGTTTCTCACTTTACGCCACATTCTCGAGTCATTTCATATTGACTGGCGGAGCTCAACGCCGCGCTGCACTATTAAACTTAGGAAATGAAAATAATGAATTCACCCAAGTTGGAATTGAACCCATAACCAATGCGTACAATCACATGCTGGAATAACATATATATATATATATATATATATATATATATATATATATATATATATATATATATATATATATATATATATATATATATATACATATATATATATATATATATATATATATATATATATATATATATATATATATATATATATATATATATATATATATATATATATATATATATATATATATATATATATATATACATATACATACATACATATATATATACATATATATACCTAAATAATTGTAAATGGAGAAAACTGGAGAACCTATAGATTTATTATCTGTGCCTATTATGTCAAAATAAATAAAAAAAAATACTATGAATATAAGTGTTTTATTTAAATATTAGTTGATGATATGAAAAAAAATTTGAAAACGCTTTTTTATAAAAAAATATAATAGAAAATAGATATTACTGATTTTACAATGTCCGTAAAGACGTTCTTATGACGATAAGTTATGCACATAAAGGCAACTTTGTTTATACTCAACTTCACGCTGTATCCCGCATATGGCGGGGGCGACAGAGGGATCTTGGGAACAGAGTGTCTTAACACTAGGTTCCCAAGTTTCCTCCGCCTACCCTGTCTTGTGCGGGATACAGCGTGAAGCTAAAAAAATCAAGAACTTTAAATTCTGTTTAGAATTACCGGAAAGTAATGTTATTTTTATATATGTCAATGTTTCATTAGCGTTTATGAGTGTAATACGTAGTTAGAGAAGAAGAAGAAGTAGTGTTGGAGATATTTAAAGTCAAATAAACTTGTTTGGGAATTTTATTGTTACTATCTCCATTTTCAATGAAATGGTAATCCTAATAACAGAACAGATTCGTATACGCCATTGAATTCTTTTCGTGTTTCTTTTATTTATTTAATTTTGCTAACGTAAACTTACATTGTTAACCCAAAGCTATATATGGTCATAAATGTTAAAGACAGTTTCCTTAGTTTATTTACCGTAATTTCGATCTTTTCGACCCACTTCGATCGGTAGGACCAAAACCACTTTATGTAATTATTATTAAGGGCAGAAGCAAATCGGTGGCATGTAATCGAGAAACTGTCTATCTTAACCAACCTTGGTCGAATGTCCTAGAAGATTTGCAAAAAAAATGATAACACTATCAGAGCAGGTGTTTGGTTTCCGCAAAATTAGTCCAAAGAATGATTGAAAGGATTAAATCCAACTATTTCTGGAAGTGTCCAGAATTTAAAAAAAAAAAAAACGCTGGAAAAAACTAATGCTTTTTTTTTTACTATGTTTTAAAGTGTTATTCCACATAAAAATTTTGAACGAAGCAGGATTTGAACCCGCGCCTCTGGAATACTGGAACGGTATTCCAGAGGCGCGGGTTCGAATCCTGCTTCGTTCAAAATTTTTATACGCTTTTTAAAATTTTAAAAAACTAATGCTATTGCCTCCCTCATCCACCGAACTCACCGAACATTGCGTCGGATTTCCATTTATTTCGTCCAGCACAACACTACCATATAAATAATTTCAAAATAAGCTGAGAAATACCATGTATATAAATCTGGTTTGAGGCCTGTCGTGGCGCAGCGGCACAAGAGTGTGACTGTAACCGACAGGTTCTGGGTTCGATCCCCAGTCGAGGAAATGAAATATTTAATATTTTCAATTTAAATATTTAATGTTGCATTTCTTCCCTCTGGTAATAAGGCAAGGCGCGGCGTTGAGTTCCTCCACTCAATACGCAATTGCCTAAAATTCGGCGGAAAGTGGGGAACGGAAGTGGAACGGAGTGTCATAACACTAGGTTTCACTTCCGTTCCCTCTGCCTACCCAGCCTAGTGCGGGATACAGCGTGAAGCTGAAAATAAATCTGGTATTAAAAATGTGCACATTATATGGCAAAAGGTTGGCCTACGAGAGTAAATACACAGTGAATAAAAAGAAATTCCTTTCCAGTCCCCTCAATTGGTTATATATATTTCATAAAAAAATACAACCACATCAATTTACTGCACAAATTATACCATACTAAACTTAAATTTAAAAAGCGTATAAAAATTTTGAACGAAGCAAGATTTGAACCCGCGCCTCTGGAAAACCGTTCCAGCGCTCTGACCAACTAAACCATTCGTTCTCACCGAGCTCCGTCGAAATTCTTATACGCTTGTTACAACTTATTTATGTTGTTAGCATCTCTGTAGGGAGATTTTTACAAATTTCCGCTACCCAAAGACAACTCGTAAGAATTATCGTTTGGCAAGAGAGAATACTATTTATTTTAATATTTTTACTATGTTTTAAAGTGTTGTTCCACACTTAGGACAGAAAATACTAAACTTAAATTACACCATTTTTAATGGCATTATAATTGTCTATGTATTTACATTTTTTCTCCAATTAAGAATTGGATCTGTCTGTTTTTCTGCTTGTTCAGATTGATCGCCGGAATATTAGAACTGATTTTTATACAAAAAGAATAAATGAGATTGTAGAGTATGTTGTTCTACAACCTTTTTTATTTACTCGGTCCATTCTTTAATTTAGAATTAATATTCTAACCTAATGGTATAGGAATAAAGGAGGGAAGGGTCCGTGCGGTGCATAATCTAATATGACTATCGAACTGGCGAACTGTTAATTATATATTTTTTAGCTTCACGCTGTATTCGTACATAGCAGGGTAGGCAGAAGGACCTAGTGTTAAGACACTAATACCAATTTAAACACTTCCCTACTCTACCTCTCCTTCTTTACTTTCCGTCGAATTTTGCATTTTGAAAGGAGAAGTCTCAACAGAAAGGCGTTGAAAGGAATAATAATCGTAGCTTCTATTTAAAGTTAAATTTTTAATAATTTATTTAATACTCTGCAACAGTATTATGGTATAAGTAACGATTACTGACGATATTGACACTAATGTTGCATACTCCAGCTTGTAAAAGTTCATAGCGTGGTACCTCACTGCTTTTGTGAGCAGCAAATTCTTTAATTCCTTCAAATTTTCACGAACTTCATAAGCTGAAAGTAAATTATAATTAAATATTATAATATTGAGAACAAAAATTAGCTTATTTTTTATGGATAAGACACGGCAAACGAGCGTACGGGTCACCTGTTGGTAAGTGATCACCGCCGTCCAAGGCCCCGTTTTACTCGGGAGCTACTACAGGAGCGTTGCCGATCTGTAATCGGCCACTGCGTTTTGCATTAGGTAATGCCGGGCCCCGGTTGATGGGCACCGGAGCCCGGCATTACCTAATGCAAAACGCAGTGGCCGAAGTCACTTCTTAACGCCGGTTTTAAATGCCGGGGGTGGTAATATTCAATCCGGTCGAGTGTGCACATGAGTGTTGCCACTGCTGTCAGTGTGACTCTCCCACACGTTCTTTAGTCGTCTCTTACGACACCATAATAAGTACCAGGGTACTGATGGTGTCCTATTCTAAGCAGGAATTACACGGCAAAGCTTAGCGTTTTTTGTCAGATTATTGACGTGACGTTTTCCACAACCGTTTTCGAATCCCACTCGATGAATAAATTGTTTTCATTGTCCTGCTCTGGTAAATGCGACACTGTGTTAACTTGTTATTTAATATATTCTGCAAAAATTATGCAAATTTAATTGCTTTGAGATAGAAATTTATATTTTTCTTTGCTCTCTTGCTTGGCAGCAGTTGATGAAATGTGATATTCATTTTTGCCTCATAATTTGACACAATCTAAATATTGGACCAAAAATCCTGAAGTGATCCAAAATCGTTTTTTAGCTACAGAACCCTAAAATATATGTATTGATTTGTGCTGCAAAATTTACGGTGACTACTGACCACTGAAATAACAAGTACCAAAGGCACTCAGGCGAGCAAAGCCGGTTTTTTCTTATTTTTATTAACTTCACGCTTTATCCCGTGTATGGCACGGTAGACAGTCGGAAGTTTCCCACTTTAGGGCATTGCATGTTGAGTGGCGGAACGCCGCGCTTTGCCATGTTACCAGAGCGTCGCGTTTACAGTCGCACGCTTGGGCTCCTGTTCAATGACAGTTACTATTTTTTTATTATATAGTAACTTACGTATCCTCTTAAGTAGTAACAAATGGTCGATCAATCGCGAAATCCTCTCATTCTGTCTGTAGCTTTGCTCACATCTGTAGATACCGGTGACAAGTATTATAGAACAAGTGATGATGCGTACCGCTGTCGATATTGTGGGAATATTTCCAGTATTTTGAGGAATATCCTAAAATTGGTTAGTCATCTTTAATTCCTTTTTTAAAACTCGTTAGACATTACAATATGTATAACTTCCAAGTGACGTGAAAATAAAAGTGATTACTATGACATGGGATATTTTTTATCCAAATTCAATAGACGATATTTGGGTAATATCGAATTCCATGGTAATATAGTAGGATTATCCGCAGATTATTTATTACTCCAGGTACGTGGGTAACGAAAAATTCGTAACGAAATTTTACATAGAGAAAATCACAATAACTTTTTTTTTATGTAAGAGACGGCAAACGAGCGTACGGGTCATCTGAAGGTAAGTGATCACCGTCACCCACGGCCCCGTGTAACTCCAGAGGAGCTACAGGAGCGTTGCCGTCTTTTAATGTGGATGGGCACCGGGGCCCGGCATAACCTAATGCGAAACGCAGTGGCCAAAGCCACTACTTAACGCTGGTCTTAAATACCGGGGGTGGTAACAATCCGGTTGAGTCTGCCCATGCGTGTTGCCATTGCTGGCAACGTGACTCTACCACACGCACTTTAGTCGCCTCTTACGACACCATCAGTACCAGGGTGATCCTATTCTAAGCCGGGATCACACGGCAACTATAGAAAATCAAAATAACTCAAGAATAGCCTAACTGTCATTTGGCGTAAAAACAAAACGATGATTATAAATCTTATGACTCGTAACTTACTAGAGTTTTGTTTCAGCTTAGCTCTATATCCCTAACAAAGAGAGCCAGTGTAGAGTGTAGACAATGAGAGCGGAGTGCCCAACGCTCCGGTCTCGGCATACCTTTATCGTCTCGTGCACTGTCGTCAATCATTTTATACGTGAGCTTCCTCCAATATCGTACACACTGCTTTCGAAGGTCAACCTCGGTTAACTCTATTTTTCTTACCGCTCACTTTTCCTTCTTAATTCTTTTTTACTACCACTAAACAAACCCAAACCACCTGAGCAAAATATTCACTCTTCTATTGACATCGTCACTTGTACCTACAATTCTGTGTACGTCACCACTGGACATGCTATCAGCTAAACTCAGTCTACATGTCCTATGAAAAAATTGCATATCCATAACTGTCATCTTTCTTACGTTCCTCTTCTGCAATATCCACTTTTTGCTGCGTTTTTCGTATCTTCTGTCTCTAATAAATATACTCTCATTTACGCTGATTTTACATTCTGCTCGTCCTTAATTTCTATCAAGCGTTGTCGTCCTTTAAGGTGGAAGGGCACCGAGGCCCGGCATTACCTAATGCGAAACGCAGTGGCCAAAGCCACTACTTAACGCCGGTCTTAAATGCCGGGGGTGGTAAGAATCCGGTCGAGTCTGCCCATGCATGGTGGCATTACTGGCGATGTGACTCTACCACACGCACTTTAGTCGCTTCTTACGACACCAGTACCAAGGCGATCCTATTGTAAGCCGGAATCACACGGCGGATGTTGTTACTAGAACTCAACGAACATTGGGTCGGATTTCCATTTATTTCGTCCAGCACAACACTACCATATAAATAATTTCAAAATAAGCTGAGAAATACCATGTATATAAATCTGGTTTGAGGCCTGTCGTGGCGCAGCGACACAAGAGTGGGACTGTAACCGACAGGTTCTGGGTTCGATCCCCAGTCGAGGAAATGAAATATTTAATATTTTCAATTTAAATATTTAATGTTGCATTTCTTCCCTCTGGTAATAAGGCAAAGCGCGGCGTTGAGTTCCGCCACTCAATACGCAATTGCTTAAAATTCGGCGGAAAGTGGGGAACGGAAGTGGAACGGAGTGTCACAACACTAGGTTTCACTTCCGTTTCCTCTGCCTACCCAGCCTAGTGCGGGATACAGCGTGAAGCTGAAAATAAATCTGGTATTAAAAATGTGCACATTATATGGCAAAAGGTTGGCCTACGAGGGTAAATACACAGTGAATAAAAAGAAATTCCTTTCCAGTCCCCTCAATTGGTTATATATATTTCATAAAAAAATACAACCACATCAATTTAGTGCACAAATTATACCATACTAAACTTAAATTTAAAAAGCGTATAAAAATTTTGAACGAAGCAGGATTTGAACCCGCGCCTCTGGAAAACCGTTCCAGCGCTCTGACCAACTAAACCATTCGTTCTCACCGAGCTCCGTCGAAATTCTTATACGCTTGTTACAACTTATTTATGTTGTTAGCATCTCAGTAGAGAGAGTTTTACAAATTTCCGCTACCCAAAAACAACTCGTAAGAATTATCGTTTGGCAAGAGAGAATACTATTTATTTTAATATTTTTACTATGTTTAAAAGTGTTGTTCCATACTTAGGACAGAAAATACTAAACTTAAATTATACCATTTTTAATGGCATTATAATTGTCTATGTTCTTACATTTTTTCTCCAATTCTTATGTCTGTCGGTTTTTCTGCTTGTTCAGATTGATCTCCGGAATATTAGAACTGATTTTTCCACAAACAGAATAATGAGATTGTAGAGTATGTTGTTCTACAACCTTTTTTATTTACTCGGTCCATTCTTTAATTTAGAATATCAGGTATAGGAATAAGGAAGGAGGGAAGGGTCCGTGCAGTACATAATCCAATATGATTATCGAACTGGCGAACTGTTAATTATATATTTTTTAGCTTCACGCTGTATTCGTACATAGCAGGGTAGGCAGAAGGACCTAGTGTTAAGACACTAATACCAATTTAAACACTTCCCTACTCTACCTCTCCTTCTTTACTTTCCGTCGAATTTTGCATTTTGAAAGGAGAAGTCTCAACAGAAAGGCAGAACTCTACACGTTGAAAGGAATAATAATCGTAGCTTCTATTTAAAGTTAAATTTTTAATAATTTATTTAATACTCTGCAACAGTATTATGGTATAAGTAACGATTACTGACGATATTGACACTAATGTTGCATACTCCAGCTTGTAAAAGTTCATAGCGTGGTACCTCACTGCTTTTGTGAGCAGCAAATTCTTTAATTCCTTCAAATTTTCACGAACTTCATAAGCTGAAAGTAAATTATAATAAATATTGAGAACAAAAATTAGTTTATTTTTTCTATGGAAAGGAAAACGGCAAATGAGCGTACGGGTCACCTGGTGTTAAGTGATCACCACTGCCCACGGCCTCGTGTAGCACCAGAGGCTTTGCCGATCTAGTCTGCCCATGCGTGTTGCCATTGCTGACAACGTTACTCTCCAACACGTTCTTTAGTCGTCTCTTACGACACCATCAGGGTGGTCGTATTCTAAGCCGGAATCACACGGCAAAGTATAGCGTTATTTGTCAGATTATTTTGACGTGACGGTTTCCACAACCGTTTTCGAACCCCACTCGGGGAATGAATTGTTTTCATTGGCCTGCTCTGGTAAATGCGGCACTGAGTTAACTTTATAATTGTATTTCATATATAAAATTCTGCAAAAATTATGCAAATTTAATTGCATTCAGATAGAAATTTATTTTTTTCTTTGCTCTTTTGCTTGGCAGCAGTTGATGAAATGTGATGTTCATTTTTGCCTTATAATTTGACACAATCTAAATATTGGACACAATTGAAATCTAAATCTTGACCGGATCCAAAAATGCTGAAGTGATCCAAAATCGTTTTTTTAGCTACAGAACCCTAAATATATGTATTGATGCTGCAAAATTTACTGTGACTACTGAATAACAAGTACCAAAGGCACGCAGGCGAGCAAAGCCGGTTTTATTCTTATTTTTATTAGCTTCACGCTTTATCCCGTGTATGGCACGGTAGACAGTCGGAAGTTTTCCACTTTAGAGCATTGCATGTTGAGTGGCGGAACTTAACGCCGCGCTTTGCTGTGTTACCAGAGCGTCGCGTTTACAGTCGCACGCTTGGGCTCCTGTTCAATGACAGTTATTATTTTTTTATTATATAGTAACTTACGTATCCTCTTAAGTAGTAACAAATGGTCGATCAATCGCGAAATCCTCTCATTCTGTCTGTAGCTTTGCTCACATCTATAGATACCGGTGACAAGTATTATAGAACAAGTGATGATGCGTACCGCTGTCGATATTGTGGGAATATTTCCAGTATTTTGAGGAATATCCTAAAATTGGTTAGTCATCTTTAATTCCTTTTTTAAAACTCGTTAGACAGTTATATTGTATAACTTTCAAGTGACGTGAAAATAAAAGTGATTACTATGACATGGGATATTTTTTATTCAAATTCAACACACGATATTAAGATAATATCGAATTCCACGGCAATATAGTAGGATTATCTGTAGATTTTTTATTATTTACCAGGTACGTGAGTAACGAAAAATTCGTAACGAAATTTCACATAGAGAAAATCACAATAACTATAGAAAATCAAAATAACTCAAGAATAGCCTTTTTTTTTTTTGTGTATATTTGCAATCAGTCCCAAGACTATGATCAAATTTG
The DNA here is from genome assembly GCA_019049475.1 of Eueides isabella. Lineage (NCBI taxonomy): Eukaryota > Metazoa > Arthropoda > Insecta > Lepidoptera > Nymphalidae > Eueides > Eueides isabella. The sequence goes on along the minus strand of CM032398.1, from coordinate 12,798,821 downwards.
TTTCGTGATGCTGTCATGCGGAGTGTCTTCCCATTGGAAGCATCTACTCCTCTGCTGCCCATAGCTACTGCCGGTGTTCTAGCTCTAGTATATGATGACGTTTTAGTCGTCTCACATATTGATCCATGGTGAGTTGACGAGCAAGTTCGTTTGGGTGATGGGTTAGACGATCTTTGTATTTAGCTGCTAAGCTCCGAATTTCCTCTTTGATTGTACTCATTTCAAGGTATTTGTGAACTTCATTGTTGGTTATGTACTATGGTACATTTGCAATTGTTCTTAGGATCTTGTTCTGTTGGCGTTGGAGTATATTTATGTTGGAATCGCATGCACTGCCCCAAAGTTGCAGACCATATGTCCAAATGGGCTTTAGGATAACTTTATAAATGAGCAGTTTGTTGTCTGTAGAGAGTCTCGAGTTCCTTCCTAGCATCCAGTAAAGGCTGTTGTATTTTAGTTGCAGCTCCTGCTTTTTGCATTTGATGTGGTGCATCCAGGTTAGGCTGCGATCAATATGTAAGCCAAGATATCTTACATGGTCACTGTTGGGCAGAGTACTTTGACCCAACTTTACAGGTGGACAGTCTCCTTTTTTAAGGGTGAAAGTCACCTGTACTGATTTGGTAGCACTGGCCTTTATTTTCCATTTTTGAAGCCATCTGTTTACTTTTTTGAGCCCCTTCTATAAGTTTTCTGATGCCAGGTTTGGATCTTTACTACTTGCTAATATTGCCGTGTCATCTGCAAATGTGGCAATGGTTATCCCTGGCGTTAGAGGTAGGTCAGCAGTGTACAATGTGTAGAGCATAGGACCGAGAACGGAACCTTGTGGCACTCCGGCATCAATCGCTCGGAGCTTGGAAATAGCGTCGCCCTCTTTCACATAGAATATGCGATCCTCAAGATAAGATTTGAATATTAGAAAGTATGAGTGGGAAATATTCTGCTTGATCTTACATAGTAGGCCTTTATGCCAGACTTTGTCGAATGCTTGCTGGATATCCAAGAACGCTGACGAGCAGTATTCCCTTTGTTCTAAGGATTTTCTTATGGCGTCGCATACTCTGTGGGCTTGTTCCACTGTGCCATGGCGTTCTCTAAAGCCAAATTGGTGATCTGGTATCACTTTGCGCTCCAAAAGGCCCGGCATGATTCTGCAAAGTATTGTCTTCTCCAGTACCTTGGATAAAATAGGCAGCAGACTGATTGGTCGATAGGAGGTTTTCTCGGACACTACTTTACCAGCCTTGTGAATCATGATAATCTCCGAGACTTTCCACGGACTCGGGAAGTACCCCATTCTTAGCATGGCATGGTTGAAGATAGTAGTGATGAAAACAATAGCTTTTCTCGGCAGTTCCAACAATACCTCTTTCGTTATCAGGTCGTAACCCGGTGCCTTTTTACTGTCCAGGCGCTTGATCGTTTTTATAACCTCCGCGGGCGACACAGGTTTAGGGGGAAGGTCCATTTGAAGGTCTTGATTGAGAACAAGATCAACATGTTCTTCTGATGGGCAGTCCAGTGTTTCATTCGGTTTGAAAACGCTTGTTAAGTGGTCTGCAAACAAGTCCGCTTTATCCTGGTTTGTTCTGGCCCAGTCGTTTACCTTTTTTATTGGAGTTTTTGGTATGTTAGGTCTGTCAGAAGAACGGGCGATTTTCCAGAGCGAGTAGTTGCTGGCTTTGGTAGCGGTTAAAGACTCCAACTTTGCTTGCATTGTTAAGTCATTGGCTTTCTTTATAGCTTCCTTTAATTCTACAATGGCTTTATTAAGAGCGGTCTTGTCTTGTTGGTTACGGCTCAGCTGCCAAACTCTGCGTAGTTTGCGTTTCTCCTGGATCATAATCTTTATTTCTAGTGGTATGTTTGTGGATTGGTTTCTATGTACAATAGTAGGCGTACTTCTCCAGGCCGCAATTTGAATTAGATTAGTAAATTGTAATACTGCTGTTTCAATATCCTCCGCTTCTTTGAGTCTGATATTTAAGTTAAGGTTTTCCTCTATGTGTTCCCTGAAGAAGGACCAATCAGTACGTTGGTTGTATAATTTTGTAGGTCTCTCGACTTCAATTACAGTTGAGCTGATCGTTAGTAAGACTGGGGTGTGATCAGATGACCCATCAGCACATGACTCAATCTTCATGTACTGTTTAGACAGTCCCTTTGTTTGTGAAGAAATCGAGTATGTCCGGGATTCGATTGTGATCGGTTGGCCAGTTGGTAGGTTCAGATGGAGCTATTGTACTAAGGTGATTTATATCGACACTCAACTTTAGTTGTCTTCCTCTACTTGTTGTTAGTCTGGAACCCCAATGGACATGTTTGGAGTTCCAATCACCTCCTGCGATAAAGCGATTGCCTAGACATGAAAAGAAGTGAGAAAATAGGTTGCAGTCTATTCGATGTTTTGGTGGACAGTATACAGCTGAGACATTGAAGTATCCACATCTGTCTTGTATTGCGACCGTAGTGGCCTGTATTTCCTCGGATTTATATTCAGGCAGTAGATGGTGCTCTATGTTGTCCCAAATAATTACGGCTGATCCTGCATGACCTGTACCGTCCGGGTGGTTGGTAGTGTATGTCTGGAATCCTTTGATTTTGACATTAGTTTTGTCTGTGCAGTGTGCTTCGGTTATTAGGACTATGTCTAGTTTGTGCTCGATCATTAGTATCTCAAGTTCATCTTTATTGGGTGAGAGTCCATTTATGTTCCAAGTCGCCAGTCTTAGCCCAAGGCCTGTTAACCTAGTTTGGTTATGAGCGTAGTCATGAGGCTCATTAGAGTACTCATTTGTCATTGTAAGATTAAATCGAATTTATAATTTTGTTTAGTAAGCAGAGTTTCTAATACTGTTAAGTTTTGATTCACATTAGGTTTGGCATTTTCTGAGGTCGCTATATCTGGCACGTTTCTGGTAGCTTGGGCATAGGAGAATGTTTCGTTTTCTTTCTCAATGGCGGAAGATTTTTGTGCAGTATTTCTTTGAGGGTTTGCATGTAGAATTGTTTTGTCTTTTTCAACAGCATATCTATCAACTCTTCGATGTCCGTATTTGTTAATTTTCCGGGCAAGTATTTCTCTATACACCTCACAACCCTTGTAGTTTGTTGGGTGGGAGCCTTGGCACAGTGCACATTGGGCTGGTGTATTTCTGTCGCGCTTGGGACAATCTGAGGTTTTATGTGGCTGAGCGCATTTCACGCAGCGGAATGGCCTCATGCAGTAATTCTTTGTGTGTCCATATTGCTGACACCGTTGACACTGTACAATTGAAGTTTTCTTCTTGGGATCCTCTATGGTTATACATTGATGATAGATGTATTTGATTTCTTTGGCTGCCTTGTCAAGAATAGCCTAACTGTCATTTGGCGTAAACACAAAACGATGATTATAAATCTTATGACTCGTAACTTACTTGAGAAAGTTTTGTTTCAGCTTAGCTCTATATCCCTAACAAGGAGAGCCAGTGTAGAGTAGAGTGTAGACAAAGAGAACGGAGCGCCCAACGCTCCGGTCTCGGCATACCTTTATCGTCTCGTGCACTGTCGTCAATCATTTTATACGTGAGCTTCCTCCAATATCGTCCACGCTGCTTTCGAAGGTCAACCTCGGTTAACCCTATTTTTCTTACCGCTCACTTTTCTTTCTTAATTCTTTTTTACTATCACTAAACAAACCCAAACCACCTGAGCAAAATATTCACTCTTCTAGTGACATCCTCACTTGTACCTACAATTCTGTGTACGTCACCACTGGACATGTTATCAGCTAAACTCAGTCTACATGCCCTATGAAAAAATTGCATATCCATAACTTTCATCTTTCTTACATTCCTCTTCTGCAATATCCACTTTTTGCTGCGTTTTTCGTGTCTTCTGTCTCTAATAAACATACTCTCATTTACGCTGATTTTACATTCTGCTCGTCCTTAATTTCTATCAAATACCATGCATGCACTTTCATATTTATGTACGAACTTTCATATTTATGCACTTTCACGATTCGCTCTTTGGAGAAAGCTGACCAATATTTACGAATTGACCTAGTGGAAACTTTAACGGAGCATCACTGCCTCGCAGAAAGGAAGATGAAATAGCATCTCACGACGTTTAGACTTTTAGTTTAGAAAACTGGACGAACTGCCTAGATTTTTTTATGGAAAAGACGGCAAATGGGCGTACGGGTCACCTGGTGGTAAGTGATCATCGTCGATGCAATGGATACAAGACCCCGACAGTAGACTGACGCCAAGAAAATCTCGTCCAGGTCCCACAGCAGGACTCCTGCCAGCACACACGCCAGACGCCTCACTAGAGTTGGTTCAGTAACCCCGTATCACCATGATGCCATAACCTATTGAACTTGTCACAGTAGGGTCACATTTTGAAGGTTCATGGACAACGAAGGTGACATAGCGCAACCTTATCTAAGACTTAAGTCAACCAAAGTTAGGCAGCTCCCACTTGCACGCAAGCTGAGTGATTTCTATAAATAGACTTTACAGCATTCAATGAGGGTATCATTATACCGGGGCAGTATCTCCCATAATTACTTTCTTATACAAAAGCCTTTTTCCAAGCACGAAAATGCACAGATTTATTTTCGGTTTACGGCCAAAAAGTTTTTCGTGGTAATGTGGAGGGAATAGATTTGACTTTTGGATCTCTGTTATATATATTGTATATTTCTCGCTAATATTTAAGCAAAAACTTTACTACCCACGCTAATCAAACTGATAGTCCTATTGCTTGTGCAGTCTCTCAGTGAAATTTTGCCTTTATTCAAAAGTATAATGACTGCACCTCGCCAAACATCTAGACTCTCCACTGATTTCCAGGATAAATTGCAGAAAATACCAGAAAAAAAAAGACCACGCTTCAACAAATTTGTACAAATCCTTGTAAAATTTCGTCTATCACTGCTATGTTTTTGTTTCGTCTTTCTCTATATTTATCTTTCATTCTCTGAAATTTTACGCTTTATTTTTATCGTAGTACTTTCATTCGGTGATTTTGCATTTCATACTTTTTTTTATCTATGTATTTCATCCTAATTAATTAATGTATAATCATGTTATTCTTTTTTCTTTCTACTGCTTCTTTCACTTGGTCATTATTTATGTCAAATCTCTATCGCTATTTCCTTAGTAGTTAGTTGTCCACCAACGAAACACATACCCCTTATTCTAAGCCACGACGAGAGATTATTTTATTATATAGAGTTGATTAGATGATTCAACTACAACTATGCGATATTAAGATTGATATTGTTGACACGTGACGTGTGATACGTGAGCTAATAATATATAGCACGTATATATTATTAGCTCCACATCAATAAATGCTTTGGTGATTGTGCAAATGTGTATTGAATAATATGTATAATAAAATACATTTTCAGTACAAATAGACACATTACACGTAACGGATAATGAGACAAAGTAACCGATAGTACGGGTCACCTGATAATGAGTGATCACCTCCCACAGCTTCGTGTTTTACCAAATGAGCTACACGTGCGTCACTGGCTTTTGAGTTGGTTAATAATTTCTTTCTTTTCTTTTCATTGACTATAAAGAGTATTTAAAACTGTATCGCTCGCATACATGTATTTCCAATACTCTTGAAGAACAGGCAGTGTATAATGAAATGAGATCAAAAGCTCAGGCAGAGTTAAGTTGGATAAAATTGGCCCAAGCTTCTCCACCGAGAGACACTTCTCTCAGACAGGGTGACCCAATGTCCACAACACTGTTCATTGCTGTACTAGAGTCTATTAATTAGGAAGCTGGATTGGAGTCATTGTACCTTGCATATAGATGGGAAACACCTAAGCAATCTTCGCTTTGCTCAACTCCAGCAAATGCTAAAATCACTAAACGAGCACAGCAAGCAAGTAAATTTAGAGATGAATTTATCCAAAACGATGCTAATGACAAACAGAGAGCAGAGATAAAACCAATAACTCACTCACCAAGTAGTATGCTAAGTATTGAAAAGATTAAAAAAATAATAGAAACAATATTAACATAAAAAAGTCTTAGTATACAAAAATAAGGAAAATAACCAAAGCAACTGACGTATTGAGCCACTCTCTGCCACAAAGAGGGACGACATGGGCCGGCTCTCTAGCCAACCGGTTCAGAGGAAGACCCCTAACGTGATGGTATGACGAAATAATTAAGACGGCCATCAAACTGGCCATGCTTGGATATAAGAAGCTCAAACCAGAGAGCGTTGGAAATCATTGGAGGAGGCCTTTACCCGAGGAGGGGTTATAGAAAGTAAATAAGAAGGTTAGCAATAAAACATAAGGTAAGAAAATATAGAAAAAAGCGTAGATCATGATTTTTCTTAGAAATATAAGGCTTTTTTATTTTATACAATTATTTCTTATCATTACTATAGCAAACCCGCGCGGCTTCGTACGCTTGCTACATATTTTCAAGTATTATTTAAGTGTATTAAGATGCAGAAAAAATATACTAACCAATTGGTAAGACACTTCATGCTAACCGTTACACTTCTTTTCATCAGAGCGAGGAAATCCAAATTGAAATTATTAAATTTTGCCTTTGTCTTTTGTTACATGATTGTGCCTCTATGTCACCGCAATTTAAATAAAGATAATAATTAAGTTTACCAATGTTCCCATTGCTAGTCTTATTAGTAAGTTTGTTATCATCACCATATCCAAGAGCAATGTGATGCTATTTACTATGATCTGTAAAATACGACATAATATTCAAAAATATATAGCATACAATATCCTATTTTTTTTTTCAGCTTCACGCTGTATCCCGCACTAGGCTGGGTAGGCTGAGGGAACGGAAGTGAAACCTAGTGTTATGACACTCCGTTCCCCACTTTCCGCCGAATTTGAGGCATTGCGTGTTGAGTGGCGGAACTCAACGCCGCGCTTTTGCCTTATTACCAGAGCGACGAAATGAAACATTAAATATTTAAATTGAAAATATTAAATATTTTATTTCCTCGACTGGGGATCGAACCCAGAACCTGTCGGTTACAGTCACACTCTTGTGCCGCTGCGCCTATATACAATATCCTATATCAATATCTTATATGTGGGAAACGTGGTGTTTTAACACTAAATTCCCTGTGTTTTTATTAATAAGAGTACAAATTGTTACATTATATGTTATATGTTACATTTTCAGAAAATAATTAAAAATATACAAAAAATTTGGTTAATTTATTAAATCTTACTCTTATTCCATGTTTCGTATTTAAATAATCGCACTGCTCTATCAAAAGTAAATAAAGTTTTGGCAAATCCATGACAACGCTTATCTGATTGAACCTAATCGATTTAAAGTAATCCAATTGAATTATCTTCGACAGAGTTAGATTTGTCTGGTCTTTTGAAATTCCCGGCATATTTTCACAGCGAAAGTAGTAATCTTCTAACGTATCTGCCAGTGCTTTTAATCGATACCACATTTGGGTGTAATTGGACATCATATCGAGAACACTTAACATTTTCACTATAACGTACAAGTAATCAATCAGGTATATTGTAGGAATTACGAAGCCAAAGCTAACAGACCATCCTACGTAATCTGCTGCTACAGAAATTACTCCAATGGCTGTGAAGGAGTAGCACAAGTTTCTTATGGAATTCTTCAGTTCCTTATAATAGCAGGTTCCGAGCATATTGTCAAATTGTTCATATAGTTTTAGATAATCAACATATTGCTGTCTTCCAAATTTGTAAACCAAGCTCATATCTATTATGTACTGTTGATAACCAATTAGATACACTATTTGAATAATTTCCTTGAAAGTTTGAGATGTGGAATCGGTATTGAAATTCTGGATTTTAATGTATATGGTTAAACCATTGATAGCAATCACAATTGTCATGATTAGGGTAATTTTCCAAATCGGCCAAGACCACTTCAAATTACTTCCATCCCGAGAAATGCAAGAAAGGTTGAATATTCTGAGTATGGTGTTCAGTGATCCATATGTGGATAAGATGTCGAGTTCTGGTTTTTTCTGTATAGAAACTTTCATTTTGTATGCAACTAGGAAGAGAGCTATCGTTCGAAATGCGGACTGGTGTAAAGTAATTTTATATGAAGGTTTTTTATAGCATAGGTTAAGTTGATATTACGCAAAGTGTTCTATCAAGGTCGGCGATATAATGATTGGAGTTTCCTCACTTTTTTCCGTTTTTATAGACATCAAAGTGGATTATATTGACTTGGGACATGTATTACGGCTATAAAGTTTACGATTTTGGGCAAACCTTCATTCAATTGGATATATCGTATACTTTTTAAATAGAGTCATTTGATGTTGAAATTTATTTGACGTTGTTTATTGCCTGGGGAATGTTATTTATACAACATGTGTACAGTGTGCATGTGTACGATGCATGTTTTTTTAATGTTTTATTTCACAGCACATGACAGGATAGGCACAAGAAAACTTGTTGCTCTTAGGATCGCACGATTCTGCCCCTGTGTTACGAGGCGCCTGAAAAGCATCTTATCGGTGTTATATCCATTTGATACTATTTTGTATGTATACATACAAGGAGGCAGTGGCTGGTAGAATGTCTAATATGCCACGATGATCTTAACGATAGCTTAATTACACTGTACAATTGTATTCCGCACTTACCATTATTATTATTATATCGACCATTGCGTCTACTATGATTTTATTAAAAGTATTTATCTTCTTCTTCGTTCCGTTCCCCGTTTTCCGTTAAATATCCTCCAGTGGGGATCGATCCCACAGGCTTCGCGTTTACAATCACAGGCTTCTGCCCTTGGTCCTTTACAGGCTTGGATATATATAATATGTTATTGCTACGGTATTCATCTATAAATTCAGGCAACCATTAATTCAGTATTATTCACGAATTAATTAATAACAAGAACTTTAAATTATTCTGTCGATAGCTCTGCTCACACGCATAGATGCTGGTGTCGAGTATTATAGAACAGCTGATGATGCGTATAGCTGGTACGTCGTAAAATATGCATCTAACATAGTATTTTGGCTATCGTAACACAGCTGTGCTCCTGGCGCAGCTACTAAGATGAGAATGAAAAACATGATGATTTTCTTGGTAGGAATGAAATAAGTGGAAATTGAAATTTTCTTCTAAGTAATAATTAGTATTATAATACTAGGGTTCTTTCAGTGTTGTAGAAATAAAATAAGATAACATCTTTCTTAAACTCTTAAAATTACTTTTCTGGATATTATTTTTATTTTTTTACGCATTTGGATCCATTTTATTTCTTTTCATTTGATAATTCGGAAAAAAATTATAACTGTAAAGGGTTCTGAAATAAGCTTTATAGAATCTTTTATTCCAATACATCAAAGCTTTGTGTTTACAATAACGAATCAAATAATATTCTATTTAATTAGGTAAAAGTGCCTGAATTGATTGTTTTCTTAAAATAACTAATAGAAAACGAATCTACAGTTTTTCGAATTTTTGTTTGTACCAGCATATATTGTAAGTCACTAGACCGATTTCATTTATTTTTTCTCTGTTGAATAGCTATTCACCCATGGAAGAAGGATCTGAGGCAATTTACTCCTATCTATTTATTATAGTAAGAAAACATATAACCACAGTCAATCATTTATTAATTTTGTCAAGAACTATTTTAAATTGTTTAAAAAAGTATGCTCCATGGCAAAATCTTTACATATTGGAAACAAAATTAAAAATTCTTGTGATAAAATAAAAATGACATGGAGCATAATAAATTGTGAAAATGGAAAAGGTAATAATTATAATCACGATTTTAAATTAAAAGTTGACAAAGGTGTTACCAGCTCGGATTACGAAGTTGCAGTTGAATTTGAATTTGAATCTGGAACGCTGGAAGAAAGGAGTTTCGGTGTCCTGAGGTTCAGGCTGGCACAGGTGCATCTGCATCATACTGTCCGGAGTGGTCACCCGTGTGCCACGAGTGTAATGCCTTCGTAGACTCGGCGCATGACAGTCGGGCTAAATATCCCGCTGGGACCATGCCCAACACCATACCTTGATGGCTGTAGTGGGTAGCGACCTCTGGCTGTTTGACATTTTCAACTCTCCTTATCCTAGAGCAGCTACTAGTTCCTTCCCTACAGCTTCCTTTCGAACGGGGCACGGAAGACACTTATTTGCCTTTCACACTCGCAATCTGCATAAAAGTATTTCCCAGTGATTATAAAAATGTATTGGACTTTATTCTCCGAACAGGAATTGAACCTACATGCTATCGTGTTACAGTTTATACTGTCCCATGCCATGATGGTCTTAGTGCTGGATTAAATGAGTCCACTGTAAATAAAAAAAAAGATATTGAAGCAATTTTCACATTATATTATTACAGAACATATTTTAATCAATAGATATAATTAATAGATAAGCTGAATATGATGAAAATACAGCAAACGACTTTGTTCACTTGCAACATGAAGGTCTACGATATTAAAAACTATAAGCGAAATGAGGCTTATTCTGCTATATCTGGCTTAAATTATTTTCTATCTTTGTTTGGTTTATCACGAATTTATAAAAGCAAAGGAGTGTTGAAGTATGACAGCTCATTGTATAAGATATGTATATTGATAATAATTTTATTTATAATAAACATATATACGTTTTATGACAAGATTCTAAATTCTGAGGGTGCTAACATTGATTTTGATGAAATTTACCAGATGAGCTTTTTGCTTGGATATACACAATATATTATTGATACTATATTCGTCTATAAATACGGTAAAGAGCCAGCGATACAGTACTTCGTTACTTACGACTACATTGACAGAATCATTGGGATGACCTATTACAAAAATATCAGGAAGGATTTTAGAATTATTTGCATTTTTTTGTTCATTGTGTTCCAGATCAGTCTTATGGCTGAATATTTCGCGTATGTTATGAGCTTTGGTTGGACTCTTTCACTAATTTACCTCATGGACTACATATATCTCGGAATTAGAATGCTTGGAAGCTTAGATGTAACTTTAAATGTTATTCAAGTCATATATAGATTGAGAACTATTGGAGATTTACTTGAAAATTATTACAATACTGATAATGAGCATATTAAAAATATTGGAAACAATATTTGGACCACAGATGATATAAAAAATACTAAAATGTGTAACATTAAATGTTTGAGTTACAACAGGCACAATATTGTACTGTGGTTAAGTAGATGTTACTTATTCTTAAACGAACAGACTGAATATTTAAATATAATGTATGGGTTTAGGGTAAGTTTTTGATAATCTGACAATTATTTGTAATTATTTTATCACTTCGTCTTTATTTAACTAGCAGGATTCGTCTAATTTACTACAGATGACAGGATCAGATTAAGATTACAGCAAAATACTATTAGGTATTATGATGGACCTACGCTAGGGTTATTGGTTGGATTTTTATACGTTTTTTGAGTTACTGTGACATTTTTATTTTTATATAACATAAAATAAGAAATAGGGGGCCATCACTATGCTAAAGTAGATCAAACTTTTGAAAATGATGGCTCGAGGAATCTAGGGTAGCGTACCTATTTGCCCAAAAACAAGTATTAATCTGATAATTATGAAAAAAGAAAATAAAACTTGATTCAATTTTTCTTTGATTTCAGATTATAATTAACAGCAGTTTATATTTAATAGATATGGTGTTTCTGTTTAACATGATTATTCGTTACATGATGGGTACGACGCTGGTAAGTGAAATATTTTAATAAAAATATAATATTAAATATTGAAGCAATTCATGTGCAATCTATATACATCTGATAGTGTATTCACCTTTCATTATAAATATTATTTCACTCTGTTCTCTTTGTATGTTTTATACATAAATATAGATTTTTCGAGCCATAGAGCCTAATATTAAAATATTTTGTTTTTCCTCTTTCTATCTTTTAGGATATACATATATTAGTAGATGTTAAAACTCAGCGTTTAATTAAGTTAAATCAGAGAAATGTCAATAAATGAAATATAATGTTTATTTCATTTATTAGATAGAAGTTTTAATTAAAAAAAAACCTTTTTTTTCGCATATAATTTGCATTTGTAATATATTCTATGTCAATGTACGTATGCATAATTGTGTTTTAATATTTTTTTACTAAATCATATTCAGGTTGCCAGACACAACAACTCTAGCTATCTACCAGTAGTGTCGACACTCATGAGAGCGACTATCGAGTCTCTAGTGCTAGTGTGCGGAGTGTACTACGTTGAGACAACGTATAGAGAAGTGGATAGAATTGTCATGTCTATTAATCGTCTTGTGATAAACAAATTGACAAGTAAGAGATAATTTTGAATATATATATTTTTTCTAATAAAATTCATGTCTATGTTTGAATATCTTGTAAGGATGTGGGTTGAAATCAAATTGTCTTTCGTTTATATTATTATTTAGTGAAGAGTAACTAGCAAGTTAGAAAATTATAGTAATATTTCATTAAAAAAGAAGTGCTTTAAGCACGTTTGGTAACGTTGAGAGAATGAGTAACAAGGAACTGGCAGAAAAAAAATTATGAAACAAGAGTAAATGAATGAATTAGAGAGACAACTGATCTTTCTTGAAAAACTTTATTTGAGAAGATAATAAATACCATTTATACTGAACAAAAACATTAAAAAAATGATGGAAATATCCTTCCAATACGCCAAATTTTGATTAAATTACTTGATTTGGACTTCACATGGCTAGTGTAGTTTTTTACGTGTGTGAGAGACATTACGTAGTGGAAAAATTATATATTGCCGCGTGCTTGCATTGCACAATATTTTTTTTCCTAATGTCAATTACTTTTGTGTTCTAAAAAAATATTACTGTTACTGCAATTTTTAATATTAGCAGACTGTGAGGATAACTGGATTATATATGAATTTGAGAAAGATACGAGCTTTAGAATAGTTAGACTCGCCTACCTGTTGATGGCTTCTTCACGTTGTTCACCAGTCCCAAAGGCTTCTTGATATTTGGTGGCGTGGAAGATGGCGTCGCCTAACTGATATCACCACGTGTACACGGGCTCGATGAATTTAATGTAAATGTTCTTTTAAATATCACAATTAAATAGGTTCTTCATATAGTTCTTACTTTTAAAAACAGTGTTTGCGAAAGGGGCGCGGCGCGGATGCGGTTATTATAGGTCTCACACTTGACTATAACACAAGTGGTTCCCTTTGCGGTCTTCTTGCGAATGGGTGGTAGGCGAGTACTCAAAGTAAGGTAGTAAGCTCGTATAAAATATGATTAATTTACAAAATCAAAGCTACCTACATAGTTGGAATATATAATCTAGGAAGTATGAACAGGTGGCGTAACCATACCCCCGCCCTTAAAGGGTTGCCTTTAAAATATACTATGATCTAAAGTTTTACCTTATGTGTGTAACAGGGTTGGATGTATATTAAGTATAGAAAATTTACAAAATCTTATGTAAAATAAATAAAATATAAAATAAAACTAACAATAGTTGAGGCGATTATAGAAAGTATACAAAAAATAAAAAAAAAACATATATAACGCTGAAACCAAGGATTATTGTGTCGGTAATGGGCACAAACGTACCACAGGCCTTACGTAAAATCCTTTCGCGGTTCTGACGGTAACCACGCGAGTTGTCCCGTCTTTGCCGCTGTGAACCTTTTCAACGACAGCTAAAGGCCAAGAAAGAGGCGGCGCATTGTCTGTCACGATGACAACAACTGTTCCTATTTGTATGGGGACCGTTGGCGTATTCCATTTGGCTCTGACTTGTAATTGATGAAGATAAGACATACGCCATCGTTTCCAAAACGATTGAACCAGCCTATCTAAAAGTAAGTGTCGCTGTTGTATAGTTACGGAGGTGACTTCAGCAGTTGGCAGTGATGATAAAGGAGCTGAATGCAAAAAATGTGCGGGTGTAAGCGCGGTAGGTTCGGATGGATCGCAACTCAGAACGGTGAGGGGGCGCGAATTAATGAGTGCCTCTATTTGTGTAAGAACCGTAATAAGCTCCTCATATGAGAGTATTTGTTGCCCTATAACCTTAAAGAGGTGCGATTTGACAACCTTTACCATACTCTCCCAGCAGCCGCCGAAATGGGGAGAAACAGGTGGAATAAACTTCCACTCAATTCTACTTTCGGTAAGCTCATCTTGAAGGTGCTTTCGGAATTCTTCGTCAAGAAACTTATACAAGTCGTTGAGATAAGTCCGAGAACCCACGAAGCATCGCCCGTTGTCAGAGAATAAGCACTTAATAGGGCCACGACGTGCGAGGAATCTCTTTAATGCGGCAAGGAAGCTTACTGAAGTTAAATCAGTAGCCACCTCAATATGAGTGGCGCGCGCAGTCAAGCACGTAAAAATACACAGCCAAGCTTTCCGGCTCTTTACGCCTCGACCACGAATGGGTGTATACTGAAGCGGTCCCGCATAGTCACATCCAGTATTATAAAATGGTTTTTCAACTTGAGTGACTCGGTGGCTGGGTAGATCGGCCATTAGTGGAAAGATTGAGCGCGGTTTCAATTTAAAACAAATGTTACATTTGTGGATTCTATGCCGAATTAATCTTCTTGCAGCTAGAATCCAGTACTTGTGCCTGAGCAGCGACATCACTAGTTCAGGTCCAGCGTGTAGGAGTTTTTTGTGGTAATAATCGACTAACAAGTTACAGACATGATCATCTCGCGGTAGAATGCAAGGGTGCTTATAATTAAAATCTTCAGCAGAATTAGTTAGTCGACCACCAACTCGAATCAAACCATTTTTGTCTAAAAATGGTCTAAGTTTCATAATTGGTCCGGAACAAGGTTTATTAAGTTTAATTTTTTCTATGATATCAGAAAAATAAATTTTCTGAATTGTACCTAATAATTTACCCTCAGCAAAGTCTAGATCTGAAGTTGTTACAGTTGTGTTACGAGGTAGTTGCTTCAGTAAGCGATAAATGTATACAATCACGCGAAGCAATTTTGACCAATTTGACATACGTCGTGCAAGGGTACAAATTAACGATTCCGGAGTATTACAAGTAGCCGTACATGATACTGATTTATGTTCTGGTACATCTGCGAGTGATTTATCATAATTAAATTTATTGATAGGCCACTCTGAGGGGCCATAAGATACCCACAATGGTCCCTTATACCAAAGATGATGTTCAACTAGTTTGTCTGGAGTAAGACCACGAGACAAGCAGTCGGCGGGATTTTGAGATCCAGCGACATGGTAAAAACAGTCAGCTGGTAAGAAATCGGTCAGCTTCACCACTCTATTGGCAACAAAAGTGTGCCAACGATGCGGAGATGAGTGTATCCAGACCAGCGCTACTTTAGAGTCGGTGAATGCGTAAACAGAGTTGATAGGATACTGAATTGACACTGTATCAATGACCTTCCGTAGTAACTCTGATAACAGTACAGCTGCACATAATTCCAGTCTCGCTATAGAGACTATTTTTACAGGTGAGACCTTCGACTTGGCACAAACAAGTTGTACTGTACGGGTAGTGCCGTCAAAAATCTGCATATAAACCACACCTCCATATGCACGCTCGCTGGCATCTGCGAACCCAATAAGGTTTACACTGCAACCATTTGTTAAGCCTAGGTGACGCGGGATACGTATTTTGGTAAGCGCGGGCAGCTCGAAGCAGAATTGCTTCCAAGCAGTGACAATATTTTGGGGAGGTGTGTCATCCCAATCACATTTTAATAACCAAAGCTCCTTAATTAGGAGCTTGGCGTATAAAACAGAGGGAGCTACTAATCCCAATAGGTCCCATAATCTTGCCACAGTAGATAATATAGCGCGCTTAGTACAGTTATCACTGGGCGTGCTAACCTCAAAACGCAATGTGTCACTAGCACGGTCCCAATGCAAGCCTAAGATTTTTTCAGCCTTTTGATCAAACTGAATTGTATGAACAGATCGATGGGAGTCAGGTATATGCGATAGAACCTGGTCAGAGTTACTGGTCCATTTAACTAAATCAAATTGACCACATTTAAACAATGCAATAAGCTCCTGTGAGACTGCAACAGCTTGTGGCTCAGACATCACACTGAAGGCGATATCGTCCATATATAAAGCGGAAGACAAGATAGCTGTTGCGGCGGGAAAATTACTGCCTTCATCCTGTATAAGTTGATGAACTACACGCAAAGCGTGGTAAGGGCTTGATTTAAGTCCAAAGCATACGCGGCTGAACTCATACACCCCAACCGCAGTATTGTTATCGAATCGATAAAAAATACGCTAGAACTTGCGATCATTTTTCTTCATACCTATCTGCATAAACATTTGTTTACAGTCGGCTGAGAGCGCTATTTGAAAAAGGCGAAAATTAATTATAATGTTAAATAGATTTCCCTGTAAATTAGGTCCTGCGTGCAAAATATCATTGAGGGATTTACCCGACGTAGTTCGGCAACTTCCATCTAGAACCACGCGGAGCCGTGTCGTAGACTTGTCCTCCCGAAGCACACCGTGATGCGGGATAAAGTATTTGGGGCTTAATTTATCATCGCATCTAATATCAATAGGATGTAAGTAGCCTTGTTTGATATAGCTACTTATTACTTCGTTATAAGCGGCGCGACTATCCGATGATAATGTAAGTTTTCTCTCTAAACAAAGAAAACGTTTAAGGGCTATGGCATACGACTCGCCCAGCGAATAGGGATCGTCACAGAAAGGAAGTGACACAATATACCTACCACTATCTTCCCGAACAGTGGTGGCGCGGAAATGATCTTCACATTCAAGATCATGTGGGTTCTGAGCGGGCGGCGCGGTAACCTCTTCGAGTTCCCAAAATCGTTTAAGCAGCGACGAAACGGGATCGAGAGTTGACAAACAACAGAAAGTATGTTGGTTAGAATCGTATAAAGTGGGTACGGAACCCATAATAACGAACCCAAATAGTGTTTCAATAGCGGGAGGCAAATTATCTCCGTGGCTACGTACTATGTTTGGTAGTACTAAGTGAGGGAAGACAGAAGCTCCTATCAGAGCATCTATTGGCCCGGGATGCGCGAACGTTCTGTCAGCGAGCTTCAGATTTTCGAGGTAATCTAACGAAGACACGTCAACTTGAACAGAAGGCAAAGTATCTGTTATGCGGTCAACAATAAGCGTTGAAATGTTAAAACAAATGTTATTATCAAAACGAGAATGAATTGTTATATCGACTGTACCTTTAATGGATTTTTCACCACCACCGATACCTTTCACAGTTAAATGTGATTTTTTACTTTTATTTATAAGTCCTAGCCGTTTTAAACAATCTAAAGTTAAGAAATTACTTTGTGCGGCAGTGTCTAACAAAACGCGAATAGTGTGCTTCTTGTTATTATTGTCATACACTATCACCTGAGCGGTTGCTAACAGTACAGTAGTATGCTTAGTACATTGCGTATTATTTGTATGAGTTTTAACTGTACTCGCTTGAGACGGCGCAATGGAAGTGCTACACAACGAAACCTCAGGTTGTGATGCATTAGTCATCGCTGGCGCAGTTGCAGCGACTGAGTCATACTGCATTACAGGCTTACTTGTGCGGGGTGGCGGCGGTGTCATGTTAGTCGAACAGCTGGCCGTCGAAAGGGACGTGTTAAAAATATGCTCGTTTTTATCAAAGTGCAGTAATGTATGATGACGTTGGTTACAAGAACGACACTTAGTTTTAGAACTACAATTACTAATCTTGTGCTTAAGGCTAAGGCAATTCACACATGCATTACTTTGTTTTACCAATTTAAATCGTTCTTTAGGACACATATTACTAAAAGCGGGACATTTGTAGAAATGATCATGAATTACATTATTACATAGGCAATTAACTTGCTGTGACGAAGAACATGTAACATAAGACTGTGGATTGGGGGCGGATATTTTTCTAGTATTTATTCTGTGTTTATAATTAATATTATTCGGTTTTGTGGAAATTAAATTATTTTGCTGTGTACTAGAATATATGCGGCACTGATCTTTAATAAAATTAGCAAAGCTATCGAACGTTGGTATTTTTGTGTCACGCGAGTGCATTTCGAATGCTCGAATAGTGTCGGTATCAAATTTCTTTATAGCGATATGCAGAAATATAAAATCACACAAATTATCCAACTTCAACGTTTTTAGCGAGTTTACAGCGGTTACATAATTATCTAAAAATGACTGATAATTTTCGGCACTTGCAGAGCCCGATATTTTAAAATTAAGAGTTTCATCTATATAAGAAGATGCAAAAACACGAATGTCTTGATATCGATCGACAAGTGCCTGAAATATTATATTGTAATTCTCAGCACAAGGGGTAACTCCCGAAAATGTTGCTTGTGCCTTCTGTGATAATTTTCCGATTAAGTAATACAATTTATCAGCATCGGTAAGCGAAGGATTATCGTGAATTGTAGACTTAAAACTCGCAAAAAATAAAGGCCAGTTGGAAATATTTCCATCAAATGACATAAGTTCTATAGGCGGCAGTTTACGCGATTGTTTAAAAGCTGTACCCTGTGGTTGTTTGGAACGACATTGAGACATCACAGTTTTTATATAACAAAAAAGGTCTTCGAAAGAAGCATAGGCTTGATAGCTAGGCTTGGCTTCAGCGTCATATTCTAATAATTGCGCATTGTAGTCATCCAATATCTTAAAAAAGTCTAAACGTATACTATCTATAGTCACACAGGAACAAAGAAATGATTTTTCATTATCTTGAGAAATATGAGCAATTTTTGCTTTTTCATAAATATTTTGAATGCGCTCAAATAAAACATTACGTTTCGCTTCAAGTATAACAAGCTGAGGGGTCTCGCATACAGTAGGTATTTTAGGCGGCATATTTGTAAGTAAGTATAATAACACAAATTAAATAAAGCGGTTGTAAGTATATGCACAAAAAACTAGAAAGAAAATGTAACGACTTTGTAGGTAGATATTTGTAACTAACTGCAATAGTTCGAGTTTCCAAGACTGTTGTAATTAAATATACAAATTTAAGTATATGTATAGTGTATATAATAAATACTTAATAACAAAATATTTACTGAGCAGAATATGAAGAATAGTGATGTGATATTATTTATAAAATACGAACTTACTGGTGGGTGCGGATTTGTGTAGTATTAAATAAAATACCTAGTTACTTATGTATTTTAATATTCTAAGTAGTTATAATAACTTAGGCAACATAGGAACTTTAAGAGCGGTTAATGTACAGTAAAGTATTAAATTGCAATGAATATGCAAGATACCTATTTATCACTGTGGGTGCGGGAACCGAATAACGGTATTTTATGTACGCTAAATTAGCATAAAAGATTGTGATAAATAGGGAATCCGGCTCGAAGGACCAAAAAGATGTTACTGCAATTTTTAATATTAGCAGACTGTGAGGATAACTGGATTATATATGAATTTGAGAAAGATACGAGCTTTAGAATAGTTAGACTCGCCTACCTGTTGATGGCTTCTTCACGTTGTTCACCAGTCCCAAAGGCTTCTTGATATTTGGTGGCGTGGAAGATGGCGTCGCCTAACTGATATCACCACGTGTACACGGGCTCGATGAATTTAATGTAAATGTTCTTTTAAATATCACAATTAAATAGGTTCTTCATATAGTTCTTACTTTAAAAAACAGTGTTTGCGAAAGGGGCGCGGCGCGGATGCGGTTATTATAGGTCTCACACTTGACTATAACACAAGTGGTTCCCTTTGCGGTCTTCTTGCGAATGGGTGGTAGGCGAGTACTCAAAGTAAGGTAGTAAGCTCGTATAAAATATGATTAATTTACAAAATCAAAGCTACCTACATAGTTGGAATATATAATCTAGGAAGTATGAACAGGTGGCGTAACCAATTACGTTAAAATATAAGTTAATAAAAGCTAAATATTATAGTAATTTTGTCCACACAATATTTTAATCGGACTTTACTTTTATATTTACTAACAGATTCAAACGAAACGTAAACTAAATTTTGAAGGAAGTTTAACAAAACATAATAATAAAATTGCATTTAAATCCTGTCAGTCGTTTCTGAAACAAAATTTTTAAAATTACTATTTTAGACCCTATAACATAAATAATACAAATCTTCTCTGTACAGACAGTGATTAGATTTAATTAAAGTAAAAATATATAATAAATTATCTAATAACAATTATTATTTTCAGCAAAAGAAATACAGGAATCTCTGAAAGAATTCAAAAAACTAATATTATCAAGACCGATCAACTACCACGCGGTCCACTTCTACCGGCTGGACTACAGCAGTGTGGTGTCTATGTGGGCCACTATAATCACATACACAATTATATTATTACAAAATGTTCAATAAGTTAAGCTAAAATATTTTCTCGCTTTGGGTACAAGACAAAATGTAGCCATAAGTTTTGAGTATGAACATCAGGTACCCCTTGCTTAACACTGTTATACGGCAAAAAGAACATAATATTAAATATATATAACACATTTTGATTGGATTTTCACTTACAATATGGTATTGTTGATATTGCAGTTAATAAGTAAATAAAAAATAATAAAAGCACATTAACGAGGGATTTATTCCTGAAAAGTAGAACTGAAACTCGATAATTAGTATTCTTGAATGTTTGTATTGGGAATAACTCACGCATATATTGTATTGGATATACGGTAACTGATATAGTAAAAATGTTAAAATATTACGTAATAAGGTTCTTAGTTTGATTTCAGTAAGATCAAATGGTTTTTTATCTGGTAATAAATCAATGGTTTCCATAGATCATCATGTAATGTCATAAAAATTAGACTTAAGTATCTTCATATTGGTTTTCCTTTGCCTATGCAAAAAATGTGTAATAATAACAGTATCAGCTATTGTTTTATTTAAGAATTTTTACTACAAATTAGAACTGGTTATTATCAGTAATACATTTTCTATCAAATAGACACAACATAAAAAAAACCACACACAACCATAGTAAGTAATTTACTTTATTTATCACGTTAATGTGATTGAAAGCTGACGCCACTCGTAAGCCTATTAAAAGTTTAATCAATTTATGGTGTAATTTTGTTCTCAGTATATTTTTTCGTGGAAATAATGTTGTAATTCCAGAAAAAAATACTTTCCATCTATTTCAAAGCCTTGACCAAATAAATAAAAATATCACTTATACTATTTTTATTATTTTTTTTTCCACACCGAGGAAAGAAAAATATTCATTTAGAAAACGTATAAAAATATAAACGTAGCGGTATCGTTCTGAAATATATATGAAGAATTTTGTATGAAAATGGCCGGTAATTTTAGTGGGTTACGTAGAAATGATTAATGTAGTGTAACATAATTTTTTAAGGCCTGTCAGGGCACAGGACACACATTGTCATGTCCATCTACTGTTCGCGGTTAAAACTTGTTAAATATCTGCTTAGTTAAAGAAAGAACTACATTAAAGAGTCTAGCCGTATAAGCATGAGAAAGCACTGGTGTGTAATGAATTATTTTTAATCTACCTAATTATATCAAAATCAAAATCTGATAAGACACATAAAAATCAAAATGAAAATCTGATAAGGCTAATAAAAGAAAAGACAAGAGCATGAATATACTTTAAAAAGACATAAGCATGAATATACTTTTGCTAAAAGTAGCGTTAAATTTCTGTTAAAACATTGCTAATATCAGTACATTCTCGACACCCAAGAATCCTTGGTACGGGCACCGAAAAGATTTTGGTCACATATGAAGAAATGTGAGTCTTCACGTTTTGAAATTCCATCTGAAATGTTCCTCGACAATATGACGGCTATTTCTGGGAACGACACATGTAATCATTTCGTAAAAATGTTTTCTTCTATATTCAATATTCCAACATGTACCCAAACAATTAGAAATAATGACACGTACCCACAAATATTACTGTCAAAAAATCATGTATCGGAACGCGATATTGCTACAGCTCTTAAATCATTAGACTCCAGCAAAAGTGCAGCTCCTGATGGTATACCGCCATTATTTGTCAAAATAACTCAAAAGTTTCTAAATCAACCATTAAAAAAATCTTTCCAATAGATCTTTAGAAACTGCTAACTTTCCCAAAAAACGGAAATTCGTCAATGTTCTTCCTATTTTTAAAACAGGAGATAAAGATAATGTTCGCAATTATCGACCTATGTATATCAATGTTGAATATATTTTCTAAAGTACTTGAGAGCATTGTATGTCCCATGCTCACAATTTACACCAAGAATATAATAACGGATATTTAACACGGATTCCTTTCCAACAAATCAACAGTTTTTTAATCTAGCTTGTAATATTTTTTATGTATCTAAACAAGTAGACAACAAGCACCGGGTTGATTCAATCATCTTCTACCGATATCACCAGTGCTTTTGACAAAGTAGACCATGATATCCTAATTCTAAAACTAAGTAAGTTTGGTATCTGTGACCCTGTTTGATCGTGTTTCCGCTCATATCTAGCCAACAGAGTCCAATGAGTAATAGTGAAGGGTCACACTTAAGATCCGTACATTTCTATATTTGGAGTGCCTCAAGGATCCCATTTGAGTCCCGTTCTTTTTTCCTTGTTTATTAATGACATCACAAAACTTACGTCGTGGCAACTGTTCGTTGCTTGCGGATGACATAAAGCGCAATCGCACAATCAATCGCGCAATTTAACAATTTTGTTAAAACTGTAATATAATGTTAAGAATGATTGTAACATCGTCACAAACCTTCTCGGTTTATTTGATGTTATGTATATTGTACTTTTATAAAAATATATATGTGCAATAGATATATTATATATATGTGCAATAGATGATACTTTTCTACTTCAGAAAGATCTGAATTCCATTCAACAGTGGTATGAATAAAATGGCTCTAAATGTATCTAAGTGCTCATATAATAAGTTTACTCGAAAAAAGGAGGTTGTTGGATCTAAATATTTTATACATAATCAGGAGCTCCAATAAGTTACAGTCATTAGAGACCCTGGGGTTTTCATTGACAGTAAGCTTCTATTCACTAATCATTATAATCATTTAGTTTCCATTTAGTTTTGCTTGGTATGATTAATCGTAATACCGTAGATTTTAAACGATTCGACTCTATTGTAGCAATCTTTAAGGCACTGGTCAGAAGTGTTTTAGAATTCGCGATTCCGATATGGAATCCGTCCTGTAAGATCCACACAACCAGAATAGAAAAACTACAACGCTCATCAACAAGATACTATATTGCTTTCAAAGATAAGTCTTGTCCATTTAGAGCTGATTATAATCAGGGATTGTGCCATTATAATATTCGCTTTTTAGAAAATCGAAAGCACTTAGCAGACTTAGTAACATTGTACAAAATTATTCGTAATAGTTTACCACAAATAATTTTGAGATTTCCCAGAGTTATTATCACAAATCTAGATAGCAGTACCACACCGCGTTCCCAAACATCCCCTTAAAAATGTATTTCTGCCTAGCAATTCTAAAATTAATTTAGGTAGATGTTAACCGAATATTAAATACGTACAATAATCTATTGGAACCTCACTTCGATATCTTTCACGATAAAATCGACGTCTTTAAAGAAAATTTTACCACAACTTCAGTCGCAATAACTGATATGTGAATTAAGTTGAGTTGATACTTTTTGTTTATATTTTTATTGTTATTAAATTAAATGTTGTTGTTATTAAATTAATGATTATATTAATTTAAAATTATTATACGGATTGTTGTAAAATTTATATTGTAAATGTTCTTCATCATCACTTGTAATTGATATTGTAATTGTATATTTGATTTCATTGTATTTGTTTTTTTTTTTCATTTTGATTGTCATTTTCTTTATTATATGTATTTTTTTTCTGTAATCTCTGGATCTTTTTTATTAATGCTATACATGTCTGTTAGTGATACGTGTATCAGAACGTGACCGATCCACAAATCTTATTTTATATATCATGTTACTCTGTTTTGTTGGCATGTCTTATGAACAAATAAATAAATATATTGTTGAGGCCTGTCGTGGCGCAGCAACTTGAAAAGAATATTAGAGGTGGTGGATTGTGATGGTCTACAACCCCTTTCCTAGATTCCTTGACTACTCTTTACTATTCTTTACATAGGCGTACGTACCACACACACACACACACGTACCTCTTCTCGCTATTATTATAGCGAGAAGGGGTACGTGAGGTGAATACTTCAGACACGCATCCGCACATAAAAGGGTAAGCAAAGGGAACTTGGAAACCTAGTATGAAGACACTAATAACATTAATTTCTATTAACCCATTAACGGCCAAAATTAAACTAATAAGGTTATTTATGCAAACAATATAAAAAAATATATATAGAAAAGAAATAAACAAAAACTCAACAAAAAAATAAATAAAAAAATACTATTAAGGTCCATTATATCAGGGCGCACACAATTGTGTACAGCGGCGTATTATAGGTGAAAATTTTCAATTATTTCGATATTATTTCGATACGTAATGATTTAAGACATTTTTTGCATTGCCAAGGAAATGGTGTAGCTTCAGGACCAATGTTGAGTGCTGCATCCTACTAGTTAAACAAAGACGTTGTGAGACAAAAATTACAAATAATTATCAGCTTATGAAAAACTTACCCTGAACCCATACATTATATTTCAGTATTCATTCTGTTGATATAAGACCAAGTAACAGACCTAGTTAACCACAATACAATATTGTACCTGTTGTAGCTCATACGTTTCGCGCATTTTAGTGTTTTTTATATCATTTGTGGTCCAAATATTATTTTTAATATATATAATATGTTCATTATCAGTATTGTAATGATTTTCAAGTAAATCCCCAATAGTTTTCAATCTATATATGACTTGAATAACTTTTAAGGTTACATCTACGCTCCCAAGCATAGTCCTAATAAATTTGTGAAAGAAAAAAATTGTGAGTAAAGAATCCAACATACGAGTAATTTTCAGCTATAGGAGTTATCTGGAATATAGTAAACAAGAAAATAAATATATTTCTAAAATCCTTCCTAATATTCTGGTAAAAGGTCAATCCTATGATTCTGTCAATGAAATAGTCGTAAGTATCGAAGTACTGTTTCTCTGGTTCTTTACCGTATTTATAGACGAACATTACTATACTTTAATACTCCTTTGCCTTTATAAATTGGTGATAAATGAAACAAAGATAGAAAAAAAATTAAACCAAGTATAGCAATACGTTTTTTATATCGTAGACCTTCATGTTGAAAGTGAACAAAGTCGTTTGCTAAATTTTTATCACATTCAGCTTATCTATTAAATTAAATATGTATTGTAATAATATAATGTGAAGATTCAATTTTTTTTTTTTAATTATAGTGGACTCATTTAATCCAGTGTTAAGACCATCATGGCATGGGACAGTACAATCTGTATATATACGATAGCATGTACATAGGTTAAATTCCAATTCGGAGAATTAAATCCAATATGTTTTTTTTATCTTTTACATAGAAATATTTTATATAGATATGCATTTACGCAGATCACCCGTGTGACAGGCAAATAAGTGCCTTACGTTGCCCGTGCGATAGGAAGTTAAGTGCCTTAGATGTGTTTCGGATGAGTGGTACTGTGGGTTTAATCAAAGATTCGACCGACTCACTAAAACCCAGCGGAAAATAAATTCACTTATATGATTCCCCGCAGGATCGCTTGTGTATATTAATTACTACAGCGCTCGATTAAGGGCCCGCCTTTGAGAGCCACCGTCGTCTCCACGAGCCCAGAGGATTCTTATATGGAACCCGCAGCCTTTACAACTTGCAGGAGAATAAAGCTTGTATTCGAATAAAAACTGACAAAAAAAATAAAATGTTAAAAACTGAAATATAATGTGATAAATCTCATTTACAAAGAGCATTATTTCTCTAATAACAACAGCATAAGTATTTTTTTAAAAGAAGACGTAGTATTTTGATACTTTATTCAATTTGTTGAATTAGGGTTAACTTAAAATTTTAAATTTACAATTTTATATATATGCAATACCGAATCAATATAACGTACTTCTACTGTCTATGACAACGGAAAAAAAAATAGGGAACTCCACTTTACTACATTACTGATTACATTACAGTACATATTATATTACCGTCCTTGATAGAACAATTTGCCTTATATCAAATTAATATAATGTGTTATAAATATAAAATAACTTTATATAAAATTGCTTTACAGAATCAGTCACTATTAAGAGTGAAAGTGTTATATTTGCATACAATATGAACGTGTATATTAAAAAAAAACCTAAACTCGACATCCTATCCACGTTTGGAACATTAAATACAGTTCTTAGAATATTTAGTCTTTCTTGTGTTTCTCGTAATGGAGTCAACTTAAATTGGTCTTGGCCGATTTGGAAAATTTCTTTAATAATGATTCTTGTGATTGCTGTCAATAGTCTAGCTGTGTACATAAAAATTCACAATTTTAATACCAATTCCACAACTGAAATATTTAAGGAGGTTATACTTATAGTATATTTAATTGGCTATCAACAGTACATAATAGATATGAGTCTGGCTTACAAATTTGGTAGGCAGCAATACATTGATTATTTGAAGCTGTTTGAACACTTTGATAATATCCTAGGCACGTGTTTTTATAGAGAGCTGAAGATTTCCATTAGAAACTTGTGCTACTTCTTCACAGCTATCGGAGTTATTACTGTAACAACAGATTACGCAGCGTGGTCTGCTAGTAGCGGTTCCATAATTCCTACAATATATCTGATAGATTACTTGTACTTTACATTAAAAATACTAAGTGTTCTTGATATGATATCCAACTACACACAAATGTGGTACCGATTAAAGGCAGTAGCAGACACGCTAGAAGATTACTATTTCCGCTCTGTAAGCATGCCTGGTATTATGAAGGACCTGACAAATCTTAGACTATCTAAAATAATACAATTGGATTGTTTTAAATCAATCAGGTTTAATCGGATGAACGTTGTAATGGATTTGCCTAGACTTTATTTACTTCTGATCGAGCAGGGCGAGTATTTGAATTTGAAACATGGATTAAGAGTAAGATTCCTCTTTTCTGTTATCATAAAAGTTTTTTTTTAAGTAGAACAGTTTATTTTCTTGTTAATTTCATATAATATTTACTTGAAAAACTATGAGGCCTGTCGTGGCGCAGCGACACAAGCGTGTGACTGTAACCGGCAGGTTCTGGGGTCAATCCCCGTTTGAGGAAATGAAATATTTAATATTTTCAATGTAAAATATTGAAATGTTTCATTTCGTCGCTCTGGTAATAAGGCAAATCGCGTCTTTGAGTTCCGTCACTTAACACGCAGTGCCTCAAATTCGGCGGAAAGTGGGGAACGGAAGTGGAACGGAGTGTCTTAACACTAGGTTCCCGGGTTCCCTCTGCCTACCCTGCCTCGTGCGGGATACAGCGTGAAGCTAAAAAAAAAGCTATTCTTTACTGTTTGTATGTATACGGAGGCTTTGAGTATAGTTTTTTTTTAATATAGTTGTATCTTACAGATTATAGTAAACACCGCTACTTTCCTTCTGGACATAGTGATGATGACGAACTTACTAATAAGACTAGCGATGGGGACATTGGTAAGATTACTCTAAACCTGTTATGAACCAGGCAAATGAACAATATAGATTCGAAATTTTTTACCTTTAAACTTAAATGAGTATATCAAAAGTAATAAAAACTGCGTATAATATGTACCTATAATTGTAATTTATCACAATTATGTGATAAATTACAATAGTATAATTTTATTTGTATAAATTAAATATAGCTTTGAAAATTTCATTCTTGATGTGTTCATGAAAGACCAATACATTGTCAGTTGTACATACAATCTTATTTTAATATAATCTATGTAAATACAAAGCTCTAAAATCTATAAGCTATATATATAAGCTGTGCTGTGTTACGATGGCAAAAAAAAAACTATGTTTGATCTATATTTTAGGAAGTTCCTCTAAATATTGGATATATTGCTATGATATCGACAGCTATACGCATCATCAGCTGTTCTGTAATACTCGTCACCAGCATCTATTCGTGTGAGCAGAGCTATAGACAGAATGAGAGGATTTTGCGATTGATTGACCATTTGTTGTTACTTAAGAGGATACGTAAGTTGTCATTTAATTTTATATTACGTACCAGCGATTGGATATTATATATACTCCAGACAGCTTTACGTTTCTTCCTGTTGGGCAAGGTAGGCATATATTTTGAGTAAAGAATGTACCTAGTGTTAAGATAACCTAAATTCATTATTTCAACGTTGCACTTTCTTGTTACTTAACTGAGACGGTTAAAACAATTCATTCTCCAAATAGGTGTCAAAACCACAACCGTTGAGTTTACAATCAGAAATTTTTAACATTTCTGAAACTATTTGTTTATAACTTTGTTTCAGCTTACGAGGTTCGTGAAAATTTGAAGGAACTAAAAAAAATGCTGCTCACCAAAGAAGTGAGGTACCACGCTATGAACTTTTACAAGCTGGAGTATGCAACTCTAGTGTCAATATCGTCGGTTATTGTTACTTATACTATAATACTGTTGCAGAGTGTTAAATGAATAATGATGATATTAATAATAATAATAATAATATAGACCTTTATTCAGATCTTGTAATTACATTTCTCAAACTAAATAACTAAACTTAAAGATATTCTAACCTAGAATTTCTTGTTTAGTATTTTTTCGCAGATCTGCTTGGCAGTCGGCAAAGACCCCCTCCAACCGTTTCCATTCTATCCTATTTTGAGCCACTCTGTTCCAGGTCACTCCTGCCACTTTCTTGATATCATCATCCCACTTCTCTTTTCCTTTTGCCTTCTCGGGGATACTATCTGGTCACCATTTTGCTCCATTTTTCATGGCTTCTTATCAGATGTCCTGCCCATCTCCATTTCAGTCTATTAATTTTTGATATTATGTGTGTAGTTTTTGTTTTGCCTCTAATGAAATCGCTTTTAATTTTGTCTGTTTTTTTTTTTCACAATAAGAATACTGCTTTCCATTGCTAGTTGGCAGACTTCAAGCTTCTTCGTCATTTTCTGTGTTAGTGACCATGATTGACAACCATAAGTGAGAACGGGTAATATGTATGTGTTGAATAACTTGCTCTTTATATTTATATGTAGTTCTTTATCCTTCATGACCTCTTTAAAGCTCCAGTATCTATTCCAGCCATTGTTTATTCTCCTTTCGATTTCTTTGCGCATGGATTCTTGTTGGGTGATGAGCTGTCCCAAATAGATTTATTCATCCGTGTAGTTTATTTCTGTTTTTTCTAATTCAATCATAGTATTGATTCCATTTGTCATCAATCTTATTTTATTAGGGTTTAGTTTTAACCCTAAATTCCGGCTTTCAGTTGCTAACTCTTTTATCATTCTACTTGAAACTTCCGATGTTTTGGCGAACAGCACAACATCGTCAGCAAATCTCAGATGTGTCAACGCTGCGCCATATACTTTGATACCGAAATGATTCCAATCGAGTTTTCTGAATATTGACTCTAGTACCGCCGAAAATAATTTTGGAGAGAGTCGCTTTTTTCTACTCTAAGTGGAGCACTTGACTTTTCTAGTAGGATTTTTGTTGTGCTATGGCTAAAGACGTTTTTTATTACTACATACTACTCTGCGCACTACATACTACTCTGGTTTAGTTGATTGTATCCTGATATTCGAGACCTAATTAAAATCATCCCTTTCATCTACTTGCTACTCCATTCCGGGTTATCAGTTATTCCGTAATGACAGCATCGAGCGAGGTGGTGGTAGCGTTGGGATTACCTCCGCAACCACATTCATGTTAGTATTGTGTCTTATTTCTCTCCTCAATCCGACGCATCCACTAAATATCTCTTTTTAGAATTAACATTACGACACACAAAAGTGCTTATAGGGATCTTGTACCCCTCGAACGACCAAGTTAACTACTTAAGCAACCTGGATAATGTTCTTGAGAATTCACAGCCTTTTTATGATCACGTTATATATATGGGTGTCTTAAATACTTGTAAGCTAAAAAAATATCGAAGAACCCGTTAACTAAGAGATTTAAATGAGACGTTCAAATTATCCTTCCTTCCAATGTGTTCCACCTCCCATTACTTTCCTAACTGTACACCTTCTCTGGTTAACACATGTTATTAGAAACGCAATGGTTAAACGTGACGGAGTCAAGGCCCAGTTAAAAAAACCCTCGCCTGAAAATCTCAGTGCATATAAAAATTAGCGAAACAACAGGATGTGTAGAAATGCCAAGCGTCGCTACTTTCATAACACTATTCAGAATCTCAGTCAAGCGCAAGTTTGGAGATTCTTGGAGTCGTTTGGAGTGGGTAAAACCAATGATCATCAACTCATCAACTCTCAGTGGACCTTTATACTCTATATTATTTTTTTACAAACACCACACCAACAAGAAGAAAAGAGCAACTGTTGAGTTTCTTGCCGGCTCTTCTCAACAGAACCGCATTTCGAGCGGCTGGTAGTATTATGTTCATTTGATTCAAAAGTGCTTGCAAAATTCTATTTGAATAAAGAATATTTTAAATTGGAATTTGAATTTGTAAATATCTAATAGGATTTTTTTCTCATTATTTGATGTTTTTTTTCATATTGATGTAAAGGTAACCACTAAACGATGTTTTTTGATAGATGGTGCTCCAATTTTCTATTAATTTGTGGACAAACTATGTGTATTCCTGTCTCTGCTCTCTCTAATCTTTTTTATGAAGTTAACTTGCGTTGAGTTCCGCCATTCAATAGGCAATGCATCAAATTTGGCGGGAAGTGGAGAACGAAACTGGGTGTCTCAGTACTAGTTTCCCAAGTTCCTCTGTCTACCCTGCCATGTGCAGGACAGAGCGTAAAACTGAAGAGGGGAGAAGGATGTAGTCAACAAATTCTCCTTTATTTTAACCTTTTTTTGAGTCCAAAAATAATAAATTATTCTTCCTGCTTGTCATTCACTTTGCCAAGCTTTTTGTTATAAATCTGAAATTTTAGCCTTAAGAATATTGTTCTCTTCTATTACTCATTTTAATTTTTCTTCCAGAGCTTCCATTGCGTTTTTGTTACTGCAGCAGTAATAATTGCAGTTTGTTGATTTAATTTAATTTTAATCTAGTCTAAGCAGCACAGTAACTATGTATATTTGTTCATGTGTTGGTATGACTTGGATGTCTGTTACTGGTAACACTGGATACTTAATGTTACTGACTGTGACAATGATTGTTGTTTATGATATTATGTGGCTAAATGTTGATTTTATTGATTTTTTTATAAAATATTTTGTGTAATTTTACTCTCTGTAATTTGCGTGAAAATAAAATTTTCATAAAAAAAATACTTTCCGTCTATTTAAAAGACCACCAAACGAACAAATATATCTCAAAAATTAAAATAAAGAACTCAGTGTCTTAACACTGTATGTAACAGATGTACTTAAATAAGTACAATTTTTAGATTTACACTGTATCTTGCACATATCAGGGAGGGCATTGACACATTTCGGTTTCCCACGTTACATCTAATCTGAATCTTTCATTACGTATTGATAAACGGAACAAAAAAAGAAGCGAGTGACTAATGAAATTATTAAATATCTCAAGTCCCTAAGTTTGCATTTGAATCGCATTAATCCTTCAAACTGAATATTCAAATAATAATATTTATAATTTAAACATATTATCCACACACGATTATTTGCCTAATCGAATAGAAATGGAGTAAATTAAGTGTATTAGTTTGATTGAATTTGTAGTAATATCCCTGATATTGTATAGAACAATGACCGATACATAAGCTTATTTTGACGTTCACTTGTTTCATACATGTATTATTCATTTCCATAGGAAAACTAGACTGTTGTGAGTTCGATTCCCACTTGAGAAACTTATTGATAGACCTTTTTTAATAAATTGTCCCGTTGCAGTGAAAAGTGGAGCACGGTGTGTCTTGAACGGATCATTTTTATTTTACGATAAATCGCAGTGTTGAGTTATGCTACACTACACAAAAATCATAATAATTTATTTCTTTAACTTCACGCTGTTTCCCACACATAGCAAAGTAAGTGGATGGAACTTGGGAACCTAGTGTTAAGACAGACAGTTTCGTTCCTTATATAATATAATAAAACTAAACATTGGAAACGTTTTCACATTATATAAAAGAAATATTTTAACCATCTACTGTCTGCTATGGAAAAATTGCTAAAACTACATAAAAATTATAATACCTTCTGAGATCTGGACTACGAAATGACTTTGTTCATTGATCTTTTCAGATAAAATGCGATGTTAAGTTGCGTCAATCGACTCGAATTAGAGTGTATTATGAGAAAGTAATGTTCTGTTTATAGATTCTCCTTATTAAGCTTGAAATTAAGATTACAAGTGTATATATTTAAGTGGTATATTCCTTATTTATATATACATTATAATTATTTATATTCATCATGGACAGCCAAATACTGTAGACACTGTGTGTTGAGTGGCAGAATTCAACGTCACACATTGCCATAACCGCTCACAGTCGACGCTCCTCTTATATAAATAATTAAGTACTCAGCTTCACGCTGTATCCCGCACATGGCAGGGTAGGCAAAGGGAACATGGGAACCTAGTGTTAAGACACTCCGTTTCACTTCCGTTCTTCACTTTCCGCGGAATTTGAGGCGTTGCGAGTTGAGTGGCGGAATTCAACGCCACGTTTTGCCTTTTACCAGAGCGAAGAATTGAAAATATTAAATATCTCCTCAAATAATTAAGTAAGCAAAATATATAATATAAAACAAAGTAAAATACAAACCAGCAACACATTTTAACTTCACAAAGCAATACTTATACTCACGCCGCGTCCTTTACTCTGTAAAAGCTCCCTAAAAGATTTCAAATAAGTGACGGCTAAGCGGTTCTTTAGACTGATTTTCCGCTTCAAAAGAATTCGCCTTCGAGCAATTAACCAAGTAAACATTGGTGTACGTGTATATTCTACTTTCATTGATATAGCTATTTTCTTTAGTAAATAATAGGTTTACTACTACGTACTGTTTTATTTTCACTTCACGATTGGAAACGCGACAGATCGTGGGTTCGATTCCCACTAAATAAAGTAAAATATTTAACATACTTTTTTATTTATTTGTAATGTTGGTACAAGGCTTAAAGTGCGTGGTTGAACTCCACCACTCAACACGATATGTCGATAACAATTGGTGAAAATTGTAAAACGGAAGTATAATGAAAAAGACTCTGTTTCATAAGCATAATTCAGTTTTAGATATATTATTTGTTGTTGGCGGAACTCAACGCCACGCTTTATGTTGTCCTTATGGAAAACATAACTGTCGTAATTACATCTGGACACTGTACCGCTGTGCCATGAGCCTTACTTAGTTATTAAAATAATATTAACGATTTTCAGTAGCTCTAGATAAAATAAAATTAAAAATATCATAGTTTTTTTTTTTGTTGGGGTCTGGAATGGAGTGTCTTGACCCTGGGTTCCCAAGTTCTATTTGCCTACAAAGCCATGGCGGGATACGGCGTGAATCTGAAAAAAAGAGATTATAATTAATGTAGATTCGATGAAAGGTTTTCTCTTTTTTCCGTCGAATTTGAGGCATTGCTATTAAATATTTAAATTGAAAATATCAAATATTTCATTTCCTCGACTGGGAATCGAACCCACAACCTGTCGGTTACAGTCACACGCTTGTGCCGTTGCGCCACGACAGGCCTCAAAATTATATTTAGTTTTTACAATCAAATTGCCGCTTTAGTATCAATTTACACGCTATCTCCGTAACATATGTTTAAAGTCGAAAATGACAAAAATGATTTAATTGTTTAGATAACTCAGACCCAATCGTATAACAATACGATTTCTAATAAATAAAAAAAATATATATATTTCCTGCCATTGATTTTGATACAAAGCCAGAAAAAATATTTACTGTGCGGATTCGAATCATTGACTTACTAATGGAAAACATTAATCAATGTACACCAAACACGCTACCACGCTATGGATATATCCTTAACAAATTGCTGTGTACTGTTTTCATTTCCTTGCTCTGGTCAATAAATAGCGGTGTTAAGCTCCACCAACTAATATGCAATGTCTCTAATACATTTATATATTTTTTTCTCATATTATCGTGCAAAGAAGGCAGTAGAATCTGTTGAGGCGCAATGGCATAAGTGTGCGTCTGGAAGTACAGCAGGAAGTGGTTTCGATCATCTTTCTAAGAAATAAAATAAAATCTAAAATATTTTCATTTTCTTGCTCTAGTAATAAGGCAACGCCTCCAGAATTCAGTGGTAAGTAGGGAACGGAAGTGGAACGAAATGTCTTAACACTAGGTTCCCAAATTAGCTCTGCCTATCCTACATTTTGCGGTACAGTGAGAAACTGAAGAAGATCCTGCAAAGTAGAAATGAGAAATAGTAATAGCATTTCTATATATTACTCTAAGATTTCTTTTATTTTTGTCCTGTTTGTTTCAATAGCGATCTAATTAAATGGTGGTACAGCAATGTTTGATGGAGCTTTATAAAAGCTCCTTTGAATCAAAAAGTATTGCTTTTTGATTCAAAGGAGCGAGAATTAATTGTTTAGAATATTTATAAAGTATTATTGTTTACGATACGAGAGGTTTAATTGAATTTACAGTTTATTGCAATATTTCCGGTATTTGTTGTAAAGCTGGATTGTAAACAAATACAGAAGCTTTGGTAATGAGCTACAGTGCAGCGTTGAGTTCCGCCAATCAACACGCAGTGCTTCTAGAAAGTAGATAATGAAAGTGTTTTAATGGGAACTGAGTGACTTCACAGTAGATTCGCAAGTTACCTCTGTCTACCCTGCTATGTACGCTTCGCTTTGACTATAAGATAAAGGGCGGCGTTGAATTACAGTTTTTGGTTTGTTAAACGCGGTTTTGACTCCTCACCAGAACGTAACTTCTTACAGAAAATTAAAATATTAAATATATAATCGAGTGACAAAAAAATGAACAAAATATGATATCTAGTAAACTGTAAGTTTTGTTTATTTTTTTATTCTTATAAATACACATAAAAATTACTTATAGTGTATATGTAGGTACCTAGTACTTTATTCTCATTGGGATTAACAAGATCCAAATAGTATAAAAAAATATATACTTCCAAATTATAGAAGAGGTTTGTGATATGATTGCAGCCTGTTGTGCCGCAGGTGAACCAGTATGTGACTTTACACGCGACATATTGTGGGTTCCATCGAAGAAATTATATATATATAATATTTTTTACTCAACTCAGCCTCCCACATATGGCAAGGTAGACAGAGGGAACTTGGGAACCTAGTGTTAAGTTAACACTCCGTTCCACTTCCGTTGCCTACTTCCCGCCGAATTTTGAGACATAGCGTGTTGAGTGGCGGTGCCTTGTACCAGAGCGAGGAAATGAAAATATTAAATATTAAAATTGAAAATATTAAATATTTAATTTCCTCGAGTGGGGATCGAACCCACAACCCATCGGTTACAGTCACACGTTTGTGCCCCTGCGCCACGACAGGCCATGCAGGTATAATATTTTCAATATATATTTAAAACGTTTTCATTTTTTTGCTCTGATAATAAGGCAACGTGAGGGCTTGAATTACGTCACTCAACGCACAACGTCTCAAATGCGGCGGGAAGTGGGAAAGGGAACCTACTGTAGACTCTTGGTTCCCAAGTCCCATCTGTCTATCCTGCTATGTGCGGGATGCAGCGTAAAGCTGAGTGAATGAGAGAGTTTGTAATAAACTACAACTAACACAAACTCCAATAAAATCAGACCAGCAACATTTTGTAAAAAAGATTTGAAAATATCGATGCAGGAGTCTAATAGTGTTTCTGAATATGTCTTTTTTTTTATTTCCTTTAATGTTATTTATTTCTTACAAAAAGTAGAAAATCCTGTTGGTTAGATTCAATATTATATAATTTATTGTATTTTCTTAGTAGCGTAGGTGCCTGAGCGTGCGACCAGTTGTGTAGGTCTTACACAGGTTATATATTATATCGTTTATGTAACATTATAAATGCCCAATGCATTTAAAAAAAATATTGTATATTTCAGTTTAATTGTACACCGTACATAGTAGATTTCACAGAAAGACTATGAAACCTAGTATAAAGACACTCCGTTCTAATTTCGTAGCGAAACACAACGCCGCGCTTTGCCCTATTACCAGAGCCAAGAAATGCTAATACCTAAATATTTCATTACCTCAAGAAGTGATGGAACTCACAACCCGTCGTTTACAGTTAAAACTGTGCCTTTGCACCGTGACAGGGCTTTAAAAATTCATCTAAAACAAAATAACTTCAACCCCCACGGCCCGCCGGAAGCGGTCACTCGTATACAGACGTCACATTGTTCTCAAATAATTGCTCGCAACATTCACTTTTAAAACATCGCCCCGCCATTATGAAAGCGAATAAATTTAACTAGACCGTTCGTTTTGAATTTCTTTTTTTGCGGTTATAAACATTGTGTGTTTATAAAGGTATTGTATCATTTGCTTAACTCTGTTTTGACGTACGACTATACTATAGCAGGATAGGCATACTTACTTAGCTTCACGCTGTATCCCGCACGGGGCAGGGTAGGCAGAGGGGAACCCGGGAACCTAGTGTTTTTTTTTTTTTTTGAAAAATGACCCGCTCTCCTCCGGAGGAACCGGAGACGTTTTATAATGTTTTTAATTTTATTTACAATTTTACTTAATTTTTTTTTTTTTGATGCTTATATTTATATAATTTATTACATTTGTTTATGATGAACTCCGTTCCACTTCCGTTACCCACTTTCCGACGAATTTGAGGCGTTGCGTGTCGAGTGGCGGAGCTCAACGCCGCGCTTTGCCTTATTACCAGAGCGAAGAAATGAAACATTTAATATTTAAATTGAAAATATTAAATATTTCATTTCCTCGACTGCGGATCGAACCCAGAACCTGTCGGTTACAGTCACACTCTTGTGCCGCTTCGCCACGACAGGATAGGAAGATAGAACCTAAAATGTTAAGACACTCGGTTTCCCAAACACTGTATTTACAAGACATTGTGTATTGAATGACAGAGTTAAACGCTACACTTTGTCTTTCTATCACAGCATAAAATGAAAACTAATTCTTGATTCTGGTAAATCGAATCCAAAACTATTGCAGTTCCAGTCTTTTGTTATGTCATTGTGCTAAATAGATACAAACGAACGAACTATGTTCGAAAACACTGGATTTTTTTAATTCCACTATTTTTCGTAAATAGCAAAGTAGGCTGAAGAAACCTGGAAATCTAGTGGTACTGAGTACCTATAAAAAACACTTCCGCTCCCTACTTTCCACCGAATTTGGAGAGAGGCCGGTGGCAATCTCGCGCTTTTACTAATATTGTGTGTTTATATTTTAATTTGTATAATATATCTTCTCTTGCAACTGGTGGGTGAGTAAATTTACAAACGGTTTATATTTAAAAAACTTGCTTATATCATTTTATGAATATTATTTATTTTTAGTTTTTATAAATCTTATACATTTTTTTTTATATATATACATATACATAATTATATTACATTATCAAAATACATATACATAATTTTATATAAATATTAATCAAATGACTTTGAATAATTTAAATCTCAGCGATTCCTACTTATCATCTTCGTCCTCTGAAGGTAGCAGCAATGACAGTATTACTAATATCCCATCCCTGAAAGATAATCTTACGTCACTTTTCTCAGATGCTCTGAAAAATTTTAATCTCATACATATTAATGCTCAAAGTATTCCTGCTCATTATCCCGATATTCTTTCTACTTTCGGAAATCTAGATATACATGCTATTTGTGTATCAGAGTCGTGGTTGAAGCCATGTCTACCATCAGTGGCTTATGCACTACCAGGGTTTCACATGATTAGAAATGATCGTATTGGAAGGTGTGGAGGTGGTGTTGCTATTTATTTGCGTTCACATATTCCCTTTTCCATCCTCAATGTTTCTCAGGCAATGGAGAATGCAGGCGCTGAACATTTGTTTATTGAAGTAATTTTTTCACACACCAAAATACTTCTTGGAGTATATTACAATCCTTGTCTGACGATCGATTATTTCTCTTCGTTTGAGACTCTGTTAGATAAATATAGGCCTCTTTATGACCACACGTTATTGATGGGCGACTTTAACACTTGCCTTATAAAAAATGACTGTCGAGCTAATCGTCTGCACTCTTTAGTGACTGGTGCGACTTTAAATATTCTTCCCCTTGCTCCTACTCATACATTTCCTAATTGCAATCCTTCTCTTCTTGACCTAATTATTGTATCTTCCCCGGACCTTGTTGAAAAATATGGTCAATGTTCTGCCCCTGAGTTCTCTTATCACGATCTTCTATATATATCTTATAAATTAAAGCCACCTAAAGCAAAATCAAGAATCCTTCTGCGACGCAATTTTGATGGTATGGATCTGGAACGTTTGCGTCATGATGCGTATAACATTGACTGGTCGTCAGTTACTAATGCACAGACAGTAGATGAACAAGTGTCCTTACTTACATCATTGTTATTACAGTTATTTGACACTCATGCACCTGTTCGGCCCGTCCGCATGAAGCATGTCCCAGCTCCGTGGCTTACGCCGGATATAAAAAAATTGCAGTTAAAATAACATTTAAGTAAGTCTAAATTTGTTGCAAATCCAACTGATGTCAACAGAGATAAATATATAAAAATACGTAATCATTGCAATAGAGTGTGTAGAGATAGTCAACGACGCCATATTCATAAATCAGTTATTGAAGAGGAAAACTCGGAAAAAGTCTGGAATTTTCTAAAATCTCTCGGAGTGGGGAAGTCAAGACAAAATATTATTCCACATAATATAGATTTCAATCTGCTAAATAAACACTTCTCTGTTTCAGCTACTATTAATAGTACAAATAAAGTTAACACATTAAATCACCTTCTATCTTCTCCTACTCCTGATTTTTTGTTCCGTTTTAAATTTAGTCAATTCTCCATAAGTGACGTTAAGAGAAATATTGTATCTATAAAATCTAATTCTGTTGGATCCGATTGCATTTGTCGTAAAATGATTATTCCTATCATAGACGTCATAGCTCCTGTTCTAACGTTTATTCTGAATGCCTCTATCAACTCTTCTAAGTTTCCCTCTTCCTGGAAGGACGGTCACATAGTTCCTATACCGAAAAAACTCAATCCGTCTTCCTTCTCCGAATACCGTCCAATTACTATACTTCCTTTTTTATCCAAAGTTTTAGAACGCCTTGTCCATCAACAATTGAGCAAGTTCCTGATTAATCAAAATTTGTTGAATCCATTCCAATCCGGTTTCCGTCATGGTCATAGTACGACAACTGCTCTGGTCAAAATAACAGATGACATCAGGAAAGGTATGGATCATCAGATGGTCACTGTGATGGTGTTGTTAGATTTCAGCAATGCCTTTAACACAGTAGACTACGATATACTAATCGCTATTCTTGTTTCTCTTAACGTATCTCCTGAGGTGGTTGACTGGTTTCGAAGTTACTTGTGTGATCGCCGGCAGCGCATACGTACAGAAGACTCATCTTCTGATTGGTCTACTGTAAATGCAGGTGTTCCACAAGGTGGCGTGTTGTCTCCACTCCTCTTTTCAGTTTTCATTAATAAAATTTGCCATCAAATATCTTCTCTCTATCACCTATATGCAGACGACCTTCAAATATATGTCACGACACCTTTGTCAAATTTATCTCAAGCAATTGGCTTAATAAACGAAGATCTCTCTCGCTTGTCAGCGTGGTGCAAATGTTACGGTCTCTCAATAAATCCAGACAAAAGTCAATCTATTGTTATAGGTAGCCGTAGATTATTATCTAAATTAAATATGTGTAGTTTACAACCTATAACACTTGAAGGTACTCCAATTGTTTATGCAAAAAAATTCAAAAATTTGAGTATTACACTTGATGAATGTTTGTCATGGGATTCGCAAGTGAATGAAATCAGTCAAAAGATGTTTGGAGCTGTTGATTCACTTCGTAGATTGCGAAATTTCCTTCCAATACCCATTAAAATTGTGCTGGCAAACTCTCTGTTACTACCTGTTCTTGATTATGCTGATGCTCGTTATCTCAATTTTAGAGATGAGCATTTAAATAGGCTTGAGCGACTTCAAAATCTTTGTATACGGTTTATATTTGGTCTCCGCAAATATGACCATATTTCGGAATTTCGTAAAAAGCTCAAGTGGCTTCCGATTAGACTTCGCAGGAATACTCATATATTACATCTTCTCTACTGTGTGCTGTTTAATCCTTCAACTCCTCCTTACCTAAAAGAACACTTTCAGTTTATAAGTGACTCACACACTCGACCTCTCCGGTCCCAAGAAAATGTTGTCCTCAAAATCCCTTCTCATTCCTTTTTCTATTTCACAAACTCCTTTACAGTCAAGGCTGCTAGATTATGAAATTCCCTCCCTCTTTTTGTTAGACGAGCTAAGAGTCTTCATTGCTTTAAATCTATGGTAAAAGCGCACTACTTAGCTCTTTAAAATCTTGGTTGACTTCCTTCAGTGGTATGTACAAATGCACTGAGTTTCAGTTTACAATATTTTATTGTATATTTTTGAATTATTTGTGTATGTATGGATGTATGTATTTATGTATGTATGTATGTATTTATGTATATATGTATGTATTTATGTATGTATGTATTTATGTATGTATGTATGTATTTATGTATATATGTATGTATTTATGCATGTATGTATGTATTAATGTATGTATGCATGTATGTATATTTATATAAAGCAAGTACACCTACCGATGTAACCACTCCTATACCTTAAGGTTGCCTGGCAGAGATCGCTGATAGCGATAAGGCCGCCTGCTGTACATCTTTGTTTATTTTTTTCTTTGATTTTGTTTGTTATGTGGTGTACAATAAAGTATTTTTATTATTTTTACTAATATAATAAGAATACATCGTTTATTCATGACAAAAATTACTAATAAACTGTGTCGCGGTTATTAACGCCCGCCTCTCATGCGTCGTTTCATGTAGTAATTTTACAAAATTTTAAATAAAATAAATAACGATATAATAATATTTAATTAAGTACAAGAAAAACAAAAAAAAAACAGAAAAAAAAACTAGGTAATTGATATACTAATAATAATAATAAAAAAATATACATATGTATTGTTCGTAAAATTATAAGGAATAATAAAGACAAAAAGAATAATCATTTGTTGTGTTCAACACTAAATATTTTTAGAGTGAGTGGTGGGCGAGTGTGGTGTGTAAGTGCGTGTGCATGTGAATATGTGTGTGCGTGCTTTGCCTCATTTCCCTTTCAGCCTACAGCCACTCGCTTGTGTCCGGCCTTGACTGGTCTTAGGAAATTTTACTATATCTATTTTAAGTAATTTTTTTAGCTTCATAAGTTCAAAAGTATTTGCCTACACTTTGCCGACCCTCCGGGATAGGACGTCCTGCGCATAGCAGGATAGGCAGAGTGAACTTGGTAATGTAGTGTTAAGACACTCCGTTCCGTTTTCCACTTTGCACTGAATTTGATGCATTGCGTGTTAAGTGGCAACTTTCTTGCTTTGGCTTCTTCGCTTTTTTAACAAGGTAAAGCGCGACGTTAAGGTCCGCTTTACCTTGTTAAAAAAGCGAAGAAACCAAAGCAAGAAAGTTGCCACTTAAAACGCAATGCATCAAATTCAGTGCAAAGTGGAGAATGGAACGAAGTGTCTTAACACTACGTTTCCAAGTTCACACTGCCTACCCTGCTATGCGCAGGACGTCCTATCTCGGAGGGTCTGCAAAGTGTAGGCAAATACTTTTGAACTTATGAAGCTAAAATAATTACTTAAAATAGATATAGTAAAATTTCCTAAGACCAGTCAAGGCCGGACACAAGCGAGTGGCTGTAGGCTGAAAGGGAAATGAGGCAAAGCACGCACACACATATTCACATGCACACGCACTTACACACCACACTCGCCCACCACTCACTCTAAAAATATTTAGTGTTGAACACAACAAATGATTATTCTTTTTGTCTTTATTATTCCTTATAATTTTACGAACAATACATATGTATATTTTTTTATTATTATTATTAGTATATCAATTACCTAGTTTTTTTTTCTGTTTTTTTTTTGTTTTTCTTGTACTTAATTAAATATTATTATATCGTTATTTATTTTATTTAAAATTTTGTAAAATTACTACATGAAACGACGCATGCAAGGCGGGCGTTAATAACCGCGACACAGTTTACAACTAATTTTTGTCATGAATAAACGATGTATTATTATTATAATAATAATAATAATAAAAATACTTTATTGTACACCACATAACAAACAAAATCAAAGAAAAAAATAAACAAAGATGTACAGCAGGCGGCCTTATCGCTATCAGCGATCTCTGCCAGGCAACCTTAAGGTATAGGAGTGGTTACATCGGTAGGTGTACTTGCTTTATATAAATATACATACATGCATACATACATTAATACATACATACATGCATAAATACATACATATATACATAAATACATACATACATACATAAATACATACATACATAAATACATACATATATACATAAATACATACATACATACATAAATACATACATCCATACATACACAAATAATTCAAAAATATACAATAAAATATTGTAAACTGAAACTCAGTGCATTTGTACATACCACTGAAGTTAGGAAGCCAAGATTTTAAAGAGCTAAGTAGTGCGCTTTTACCATGGATTTAAAGCAATTAAGACTCTTAGCACGTCTAACATGGAGAGGGAGGGAATTCCATAATCTAGCAGCCTTGACTGTAAAGGAGTTTGTGAAATAGGAAGAGGAATGAGAAGGTATTTTGAGTACAAGATTTTCTTGGGACCGGAGAGAACGAGCGTGTGAGTCACTTATAAACTGAAACTGTTCTTTTA
The DNA here is from genome assembly GCA_019049475.1 of Eueides isabella. Taxonomy (NCBI): domain Eukaryota; kingdom Metazoa; phylum Arthropoda; class Insecta; order Lepidoptera; family Nymphalidae; genus Eueides; species Eueides isabella. Next base: position 12,755,714 of record CM032398.1, on the reverse strand, counting down.
GGTAAGGAGGAGTTGAAGGATTTGTGAGTTAAAAAAACATTTAAGTAAGTCTAAATTTGTTGCAAATCCAACTGATGTCAACAGAGATAAATATATAAAAATACGTAATCATTGCAATAGAGTGTGTAGAGATAGTCAACGACGCCATATTCATAAATCAGTTATTGAAGAGGAAAACTCGGAAAAAGTCTGGAATTTTCTAAAATCTCTCGGAGTGGGGAAGTCAAGACAAAATATTATTCCACATAATATAGATTTCAATCTGCTAAATAAACACTTCTCTGTTTCAGCTACTATTAATAGTACAAATAAAGTTAACACATTAAATCACCTTCTATCTTCTCCTACTCCTGATTTTTTGTTCCGTTTTAAATTTAGTCAATTCTCCATAAGTGACGTTAAGAGAAATATTGTATCTATAAAATCTAATTCTGTTGGATCCGATTGCATTTGTCGTAAAATGATTATTCCTATCATAGACGTCATAGCTCCTGTTCTAACGTTTATTCTGAATGCCTCTATCAACTCTTCTAAGTTTCCCTCTTCCTGGAAGGACGGTCACATAGTTCCTATACCGAAAAAACTCAATCCGTCTTCCTTCTCCGAATACCGTCCAATTACTATACTTCCTTTTTTATCCAAAGTTTTAGAACGCCTTGTCCATCAACAATTGAGCAAGTTCCTGATTAATCAAAATTTGTTGAATCCATTCCAATCCGGTTTCCGTCATGGTCATAGTACGACAACTGCTCTGGTCAAAATAACAGATGACATCAGGAAAGGTATGGATCATCAGATGGTCACTGTGATGGTGTTGTTAGATTTCAGCAATGCCTTTAACACAGTAGACTACGATATACTAATCGCTATTCTTGTTTCTCTTAACGTATCTCCTGAGGTGGTTGACTGGTTTCGAAGTTACTTGTGTGATCGCCGGCAGCGCATACGTACAGAAGACTCATCTTCTGATTGGTCTACTGTAAATGCAGGTGTTCCACAAGGTGGCGTGTTGTCTCCACTCCTCTTTTCAGTTTTCATTAATAAAATTTGCCATCAAATATCTTCTCTCTATCACCTATATGCAGACGACCTTCAAATATATGTCACGACACCTTTGTCAAATTTATCTCAAGCAATTGGCTTAATAAACGAAGATCTCTCTCGCTTGTCAGCGTGGTGCAAATGTTACGGTCTCTCAATAAATCCAGACAAAAGTCAATCTATTGTTATAGGTAGCCGTAGATTATTATCTAAATTAAATATGTGTAGTTTACAACCTATAACACTTGAAGGTACTCCAATTGTTTATGCAAAAAAAGTAAAAAATTTAGGTATTACACTTGATGAATATTTGTCGTGGGATCCTCAAGAGAACGAAAACAGCCGAAAGATGTTTGGAGCTATTGCTTCACTTCGTAGATTGCGAAATTTCCTTCCAATACCTACTAAAATTGTGCTGGCAAACTCTCTATTACTACCCGTTCTTGATTATGCTGATGCTTGTTATCTCGATATTAGAGATGAGCATTTAAATAGGCTTGAGCGACTTCAAAATCTTTGTATACGGTTTATATTTGGTCTCCGCAAATATGACCATATTTCGGAATTTCGTAAAAAGCTCAAGTGGCTTCCTAGTAGACTTCGCGGGAATACTCATATATTACATCTTCTCTACTGTGTGCTGTTTGATCCTTCATCTCCTCCTTACCTAAAAGAACAGTTTCAGTTTATAAGTGACTCACACACTCGTTCTCTCCGGTCCCAAGAAAATCTTGTACTCAAAATCCCTTCTCATTCCTTTTTCTATTTCACAAACTCCCTTACCAGTAAGGCTTCTAGATTATGGAATTCCCTCCCTCTCCATGTTAGACGTGCTAAGAGTCTTAATTGCTTTAAATCCATGGTAAAAGCGCACTACTTAGCTCTTTAAAATCTTGGCTTCCTAACTTCAGTGGTATGTACAAATGCACTGAGTTTCAGTTTACAATATTTTATTGTATATTTTTGAATTATTTGTGTATGTATGGATGTATGTATTTATGTATGTATGTATGTATTTATGTATATATGTATGTATTTATGTATGTATGTATTTATGTATGTATGTATGTATTTATGTATATATGTATGTATTTATGCATGTATGTATGTATTAATGTATGTATGCATGTATGTATATTTATATAAAGCAAGTACACCTACCGATGTAACCACTCCTATACCTTAAGGTTGCCTGGCAGAGATCGCTGATAGCGATAAGGCCGCCTGCTGTACATCTTTGTTTATTTTTTTCTTTGATTTTGTTTGTTATGTGGTGTACAATAAAGTATTTTTATTATTATTATTATTAGGTTAATAATATAACGTTTATTCATGACAAAAATTAGTTGTAAACTGTGTCGCGGTTATTAACGCCCGCCTTGCATGCGTCGTTTCATGTAGTAATTTTACAAAATTTTAAATAAAATAAATAACGATATAATAATATTTAATTAAGTACAAGAAAAACAAAAAAAAAACAGAAAAAAAAACTAGGTAATTGATATACTAATAATAATAATAAAAAAATATACATATGTATTGTTCGTAAAATTATAAGGAATAATAAAGACAAAAAGAATAATCATTTGTTGTGTTCAACACTAAATATTTTTAGAGTGAGTGGTGGGCGAGTGTGGTGTGTAAGTGCGTGTGCATGTGAATATGTGTGTGCGTGCTTTGCCTCATTTCCCTTTCAGCCTACAGCCACTCGCTTGTGTCCGGCCTTGACTGGTCTTAGGAAATTTTACTATATCTATTTTAAGTAATTATTTTAGCTTCATAAGTTCAAAAGTATTTGCCTACACTTTGCAGACCCTCCGAGATAGGACGTCCTGCGCATAGCAGGGTAGGCAGTGTGAACTTGGAAACGTAGTGTTAAGACACTTCGTTCCATTCTCCACTTTGCACTGAATTTGATGCATTGCGTTTTAAGTGGCAACTTTCTTGCTTTGGTTTCTTCGCTTTTTTAACAAGGTAAAGCGCGACGTTAAGGTCCGCTTTACCTTGTTAAAAAAGCGAAGAAACCAAAGCAAGAAAGTTGCCACTTAAAACGCAATGCATCAAATTCAGTGCAAAGTGGAGAATGGAACGAAGTGTCTTAACACTACGTTTCCAAGTTCACACTGCCTACCCTGCTATGCGCAGGACGTCCTATCTCGGAGGGTCTGCAAAGTGTAGGCAAATACTTTTGAACTTATGAAGCTAAAATAATTACTTAAAATAGATATAGTAAAATTTCCTAAGACCAGTCAAGGCCGGACACAAGCGAGTGGCTGTAGGCTGAAAGGGAAATGAGGCAAAGCACGCACACACATATTCACATGCACACGCACTTACACACCACACTCGCCCACCACTCACTCTAAAAATATTTAGTGTTGAACACAACAAATGATTATTCTTTTTGTCTTTATTATTCCTTATAATTTTACGAACAATACATATGTATATTTTTTTATTATTATTATTAGTATATCAATTACCTAGTTTTTTTTTCTGTTTTTTTTTTGTTTTTCTTGTACTTAATTAAATATTATTATATCGTTATTTATTTTATTTAAAATTTTGTAAAATTACTACATGAAACGACGCATGCAAGGCGGGCGTTAATAACCGCGACACAGTTTACAACTAATTTTTGTCATGAATAAACGATGTATTATTATTATAATAATAATAATAATAAAAATACTTTATTGTACACCACATAACAAACAAAATCAAAGAAAAAAATAAACAAAGATGTACAGCAGGCGGCCTTATCGCTATCAGCGATCTCTGCCAGGCAACCTTAAGGTATAGGAGTGGTTACATCGGTAGGTGTACTTGCTTTATATAAATATACATACATGCATACATACATTAATACATACATACATGCATAAATACATACATATATACATAAATACATACATACATACATAAATACATACATACATAAATACATACATATATACATAAATACATACATACATACATAAATACATACATCCATACATACACAAATAATTCAAAAATATACAATAAAATATTGTAAACTGAAACTCAGTGCATTTGTACATACCACTGAAGTTAGGAAGCCAAGATTTTAAAGAGCTAAGTAGTGCGCTTTTACCATGGATTTAAAGCAATTAAGACTCTTAGCACGTCTAACATGGAGAGGGAGGGAATTCCATAATCTAGCAGCCTTGACTGTAAAGGAGTTTGTGAAATAGGAAGAGGAATGAGAAGGTATTTTGAGTACAAGATTTTCTTGGGACCGGAGAGAACGAGTGTGTGAGTCACTTATAAACTGAAACTGTTCTTTTAGGTAAGGAGGAGTTGAAGGATTAAACAGCACACAGTAGAGAAGATGTAATATATGAGTATTCCTGCGAAGTCTAATCGGAAGCCACTTGAGCTTTTTACGAAATTCCGAAATATGGTCATATTTGCGGAGACCAAATATAAACCGTATACAAAGATTTTGAAGTCGCTCAAGCCTATTTAAATGCTCATCTCTAATATCGAGATAACAAGCATCAGCATAATCAAGAACGGGTAGTAATAGAGAGTTTGCCAGCACAATTTTAGTAGGTATTGGAAGGAATTTTCGCAATTTACGAAGTGAAGCAACAGCTCCAAACATCTTTCGGCTGTTTTCGTTCTCTTGAGGATCCCACGACAAATTTTCATAAAGTGTATTATCTAATTTTTTCCTTTTTTTTGCATAAACAATTGGAGTACCTTCAAGTGTTATAGGTTGTAAACTACACATATTTAATTTAGATAATAATTTACGGCTACCTATAACAATAGATTGACTTTTGTCTGGATTTATTGAGAGACCGTAACATTTGCACCACGCTGACAAGCGAGAGAGATCTTCGTTTATTAAGCCAATTGCTTGAGATAAATTTGACAAAGGTGTCGTGACATATATTTGAAGGTCGTCTGCATATAGGTGATAGAGAGAAGATATTTGATGGCAAATTTTATTAATGAAAACTGAAAAGAGGAGTGGAGACAACACGCCACCTTGTGGAACACCTGCATTTACAGTAGACCAATCAGAAGATGAGTCTTCTGTACGTATGCGCTGCCGGCGATCACACAAGTAACTTCGAAACCAGTCAACCACCTCAGGAGATACGTTAAGAGAAACAAGAATAGCGATTAGTATATCGTAGTCTACTGTGTTAAAGGCATTGCTGAAATCTAACAACACCATCACAGTGACCATCTGATGATCCATACCTTTCCTGATGTCATCTGTTATTTTGACCAGAGCAGTTGTCGTACTATGACCATGACGGAAACCGGATTGGAATGGATTCAACAAATTTTGATTAATCAGGAACTTGCTCAATTGTTGATGGACAAGGCGTTCTAAAACTTTGGATAAAAAAGGAAGTATAGTAATTGGACGGTATTCGGAGAAGGAAGACGGATTGAGTTTTTTCGGTATAGGAACTATGTGACCGTCCTTCCAGGAAGAGGGAAACTTAGAAGAGTTGATAGAGGCATTCAGAATAAACGTTAGAACAGGAGCTATGACGTCTATGATAGGAATAATCATTTTACGACAAATGCAATCGGATCCAACAGAATTAGATTTTATAGATACAATATTTCTCTTAACGTCACTTATGGAGAATTGACTAAATTTAAAACGGAACAAAAAATCAGGAGTAGGAGAAGATAGAAGGTGATTTAATGTGTTAACTTTATTTGTACTATTAATAGTAGCTGAAACAGAGAAGTGTTTATTTAGCAGATTGAAATCTATATTATGTGGAATAATATTTTGTCTTGACTTCCCCACTCCGAGAGATTTTAGAAAATTCCAGACTTTTTCCGAGTTTTCCTCTTCAATAACTGATTTATGAATATGGCGTCGTTGACTATCTCTACACACTCTATTGCAATGATTACGTATTTTTATATATTTATCTCTGTTGACATCAGTTGGATTTGCAACAAATTTAGACTTACTTAAATGTTTTTTTAACTCACAAATCCTTCAACTCCTCCTTACCTAAAAGAACAGTTTCAGTTTATAAGTGACTCACACGCTCGTTCTCTCCGGTCTCAAGAAAATCTTGTACTCAAAATACCTTCTCATTCCTCTTCCTATTACACAAACTCCTTTACAGTCAAGGCTGCTAGATTATGGAATTCCCTCCCTCTCTATGTTAGACGTGCTAAGAGTCTTATTTGCTTTAAATCCATGGTAAAAGCGCACTACTTAGCTCTTTAAAATCTTGGCTTCCTAACTTCAGTGGTATGTACAAATGCACTGAGTTTCAGTTTACAATATTTTATTGTATATTTTTGAATTATTTGTGTATGTATGGATGTATGTATTTATGTATGTATGTATGTATTTATGTATATATGTATGTATTTATGTATGTATGTATTTATGTATGTATGTATGTATTTATGTATATATGTATGTATTTATGCATGTATGTATGTATTAATGTATGTATGCATGTATGTATATTTATATAAAGCAAGTACACCTACCGATGTAACCACTTATATACCTTAAGGTTGCCTGGCAGAGATAGCTGATAGCGATAAGGCCGCCTACTGTACATCTTTGTTTATTTTTTTCTTTGATTTTGTTTGTTATGTGGTGTACAATAAAGTATTATTATTATTATGTTTCTCGGCTTAATAATATAACGTTTATTCATGACAAAAATTAGTTGTAAACTGTGTCGCGGTTATTAACGCCCGCCTTGCATGCGTCGTTTCATGTAGTAATTTTACAAAATTTTAAATAAAATAAATAACGATATAATAATATTTAATTAAGTACAAGAAAAACAAAAAAAAAACAGAAAAAAAAACTAGGTAATTGATATACTAATAATAATAATAAAAAAATATACATATGTATTGTTCGTAAAATTATAAGGAATAATAAAGACAAAAAGAATAATCATTTGTTGTGTTCAACACTAAATATTTTTAGAGTGAGTGGTGGGCGAGTGTGGTGTGTAAGTGCGTGTGCATGTGAATATGTGTGTGCGTGCTTTGCCTCATTTCCCTTTCAGCCTACAGCCACTCGCTTGTGTCCGGCCTTGACTGGTCTTAGGAAATTTTACTATATCTATTTTAAGTAATTATTTTAGCTTCATAAGTTCAAAAGTATTTGCCTACACTTTGCAGACCCTCCGTGATAGGACGTCCTGCGCATAGCAGGGTAGGCGGAGTGAACTTGGGAACGTAGTGTTAAGACACTCCGTTCCGTTTTCCACTTTGCACTGAATTTGATGCATTGCGTGTTAAGTGGCAACTTTCTTGCTTTGGTTTCTTGGCTTGGGTAACAAGGTAAAGCGGACCTTAACGTCGCGCTTTACCTTGTTACTAAATCGAAGAAATAAAAACATAAAAAAAAAATCGAGAGTGAGAATTGAACACAAAATATACCGCGTTTACAGCCACACGATTTTGCTCCTGCACCATAACAGGCTTCAGGCAATTCTACTATATCTATTGTAAGAGAAATATAATAAAACGAATCCATTCTGTGAAACAGAGGCTGTCTTTTGAGTGAAGACATTAAACTGCCTTTGCCTTGGGGACAATCGTAACCTCTTACGATTACCGTACGACGTTACGTTTTTATTTCCGAAGACTTTAAGCCTTGTGTGTCCTTAGTTATGAGCTTTTCGTATAAAAATTACATATAATTGTAGATTTTATAAGTTTTTTTACTTTAAAAGTCTGAAGAGGTCTTTTAGGATATAGAATATAAATATTTAGTTGCCTTGATGGTGAAAAATGTGGATACAACACATAAAGTATCGCTTATCTAATGCTAAATTTACAAAAGCAATAATAATGTTAGGTGCACATTTTTTAATGATTTTGGTGCAGACACAAGAGAACAAGCACGTGACTGGTTGTTGGTTCGATCCCCGTTTGAGGAAATGAAATATTTAACATTTTCAAAATGTCAAATACGCTCTGATTACAAAACAAAGAGCGGTGTTGAATTCCGCCATTTCAACATGTGTAGCTTCAAATTCGGCGAACAGTGGCACGGAACGGAGTGTCTTAATAGTAAGTCTTAATATATATTATTTACAGTATACATACATACATAAATAATATAGAATAAATAATATAGATTTCTTATAAAAAGAAACCATTTTCCGCCATTTCTTGTAACTTGTAACGAATTCCTCCATAATGTGAGTTCCCAAATTGAATTGATGTAATTCCTTCCACATCCGCATTACGCTGTGTAGCGCTCTGTCCCATTGTTTGTACTCACTGTAACAAGACATCTGTTTAGTTCTAATTAAATAGACAATGAGGAGTTGAGTTTCTTTATTCTTAAATCATATAGTTGTTAAGTATCTTCTGGTATATTATTGAGGTTCACGCTATATTCCTGAATAGAAGAAATGCCAGAGAATCTGGGAACCTCGGGTTAAGACAATACGTTTTCACTTAACGCCGCCGCATAAATCCTTGTGTTAAGCGGCCGGCTTCGTAGCTAGAGAATAAAAATATAAAATATTTGATTTCCTTGTGTGGGGATCGAACCCACAACCCATCGCAATCACAAAGCTCACCCACAAAGCTCTTTTTTTCCAAGCTCACACGATATACTGCACATAGCAGGTTAGACAGAGGACAATTGGACCAGAGGGGACCTTGTGTTAAGATATTCCGCTCTCAATTTTTGCATCGTATTTAAAGAATGTGGGGCAATGCGTGTTGAGTGGTTATATTAAGAAAAAAAATATTATACTTCCCCGCGTGGGATTTGAACCTACTACCGCATGCTGGTGCCCTTGAGCCAAAACAAGCAAAATATACAAGTAAAATCGAACTGCGTACTTTAATTCCTTATATAACATGTTCATCGTTTTAAAGGAAATCACGTAGAAGTTGCCAGGTTTAGTCTGAACTTTCGTGATTCAAAGGTGAATCTTTGAACTCCATTCGAGATACTGAAAACTAAGTTTTTAACCGTTCTCTTAGAAGTACGGGCGGGCATAAGAGCTTTTATTGTTGTAGAATTTTGAAATATCTGTTCAAAAGTGTTATTCTATATAATTGTTGTACCTTCTAGCTCAGTAGTGAAATATGATAAAAATAATTGACGATTGGTGGTCCGAGTATCAGTAAATACGTGTACTGATGTTTATAAATCACTACAATACCATTCAAAAGTTAAATCATTAATTTGGTGCAAAAATGATGTAATTGCATTTTTTCTTTGAAAATGTAATAGACTATGGGTAGAATTCCTGCTTAATAATATAAAATATTTAATATTCTTACAATGCTCAAAATATTATTCCACATTTAAGAAAGAAAAATACTCACTCAGTTTCACGCTATATCCCGCACATGGTAGGGTAGGCAGAGGGAACTTGGGAACCTACTGTTAAGACACTCCGTTCCACTTCCGTTCCCCACTTTACAAAAATTTAACGTAAAAAAACGTTTATAACCATACGTTCTTACCAAGATACGTCGAAATTCGTGTCCGCTTGTTACAACTAACAACATAAATAAGTCGTAACAGGAGTATAAGAATTTCGATGTAGCTTGATAAGAACGTATGGCTTAGTTGGTCAGAGCGTTTGGACGGTTTCCAAGAGGCGCAGGTTCACATCCTGCTACGTAATTTTTATACGTTCTTAAAATGTATATTTGAAATAGTTAAAATTTTCATTTTTCACTCTGGTCCGCCTCCACACAGCCTCAATTTTCGGCGAAAAGAGGTAAATGGTACGGAGTATCTTAATTCTAGGTTCCCAAGTTCCCTGCCCCTCACCATGTACAAAATACAGCGTGAAGTAAGAAAAAAATATATCATTTTAATACAAAATATTCTACAATATTAAAATATAACATTTTAAAACCTATAAGCTTTTAAAGTTCAATAAAGAATTGTATAAAATCGTTCCGCAATATGGCACACGCCGGTCTAAAAGCGTCATAACTGAAAATGAAGCTAAGATTGCGGTGGAATACCCCCGGGAGGGGGTGAATTAAATTTTAAATCCATTGATCTTCGGAATTCCTCGATATTTTTCCTATTACAGGTTATAACTGGGACACGTGGCTTTTCATTTACAATGTATTGAAAACATTATATTTTTAAAATGTACTTTCAATGATTTAAAATTGATTTTTATTGCTTTGTATCCAGCATAAGGCAACCTGCCAGGCAGAGGGAACCTGGGAACCTAATGTAAAGATACTCCGTTCACTCCCAAGGCAATGTGTGTTGAGTATCTTTCAAAATAAAGTTATAAAGAAAAATTACACTTATAATAAAAACATAAATCACTCTCCAAGAGAGAAATAGATATATAGAATATAAAAGTTAGAAACTACGCATTATTCAACTTAGTTTCAAATATATTTCCAAATTATTTCCATTTAAGGCATCTTTAGAGGGCATTTAGTCATAAAACGCAATTAATCTAGGCATATCAAGTGTTAAATTGCGAAATGCCAATTTCCTGATTAGTGACGAATGTATTCACTCAAATCTGGTACTGTAAAGTCAATTTAAAGCGTCGTACAAGTCTAATAACCGCTATATTTAAGTATATAGACTAATATTATAAAGTGGGCAGGTTGTTTGGATGAAGGAGCTTATCTCAGGAACTATTGCTTTAAATTGAGAAATATATATATTTGTTAAATACGCCATAAAACTAAAGAACCTACAGGCTGTTTTACATCAAATTATTACCATTGGAAAGGAAGTGGCAATAAAAATATTGCGGAAACGAGAAAAAGAGAGTTTGAGAGTTATTTTTGTTTTTCATGATAGAATTTACCATTTCGTTGTAAGTACGCTGCAAACGTATAGATACGAGAACACATGCACGATTTCGTCTATCAAATAATTATATAGTTTAAGCGGGTGAAGCCAGGGATAAGTCTAATTTTATTATTTTTTTCTTATCAAAATAAAAACATGCATAGCCAGGTTTAACTGGTCTGATTAATATTGACTTTTTGTTATCCATCACAAAATAGAATAAAAAAGCCAACGCCGTGTTTTGTCTATATATAAATATAATTATTCCCTTAGGCGAAGACTGGATATCTTAAAAGGAACGGAATATTTTAACACTAGGTTCCCAGAATTTCCGTCCATACTTAGACCTATACGTGGGTTGTATTTCGTTTGAAAATAAATATATTTAAATATATTGACAACAGTTCTTAGAAACATTCTCCTTCACCTAGAAACCACTGGACTATATATCAAGTTAAACCTTAAACATCCTGTACGTATATGTATACTATGAAACAACTTAAAATTCAAGAAGTAGAAGCCCCTAATTTACATATACACAGGCAAGCTAACCGACTTACAGTATTATTATAGGTAAATAGCCACGAACCGAAAGTCCTAAATCAACAACTGCGTTAAAATCGCTTGGATCGAAGAAAATTCTCGCCGTTGTGAGATTGCTAAGCCGATCAGCAGATTCACAGGAATTTGTGGCGGGATTTCTCATGTTTTTCTCAAAGGAAAATGTGTTATAGAAAGTCATTTTAAAGTTTATTTCTTAGTACGAAATATGATTACTTACATAATATTCATGTTGAGCGAATAAGCGAAGAAAGATTGACAAAAAAGATTTATGAAGGAAAAGTGAGTGGCAAAAGAGGGAGGGAGAGACCTCGATTGACCTTCGAAAACACAGTATCTACAATGGAGTAAGGTCACGTAAAAAGCATGAGGAACCCACGGAGGGCATGTATGAGAAGGTTGATGACAGTGGACGAGTATGCCGCGACCGTAGCGTGAAGCTATGTATGTATGTATGTCTGTATGTAACAGAATACAGTTGAGGCCTGTCTTGGCGCAAAGGCAAGCGTGCGACTGTAAAGGTGATATGACTGTAAAGGTGATACTTCATTTCCTCGGGTGGAAATATCGGTTTCCACCCGAGGAAATGAAGTATTTAACATTTTCACTCTGGTAACAAGGCAAAGCGTTGAGTTCCGCAAGTAAACACGCAATACCTTAAATTCGGAAGATAGAGGAGAATGGAGCAGATTATTTAAATACTAGGTTTCCAAGTTCCCTTTGCCTACACTACCGCGTGCGAAGATCAGCTTGAATCTGAAAAAAAGTTACAGTAAAGATCAGATTCTTCATCATCGATCATAAAGTTAGTGATTTTTAAATCTTTACGTATATTTTTTTTCCTAACTTATTTACATCTATACAAGGACGATATATACATATGAAGGAGGAAAAAACCCCAATGATTTTTCTTTTTTTTTTTCCAGCTTCACGCTGTATCCCGCACTAGGCAGGGTAGGCAGAGGGAACGGAAGTGGAACCTAGTGTTATGACACTCCGTTCCACTTCCTTTCCCCACTTTCCGCCGAATTTGAGGCATTGCGTGTTGAGAGGTGGAACTCAACGCCGCGCTTTGCCTTATTACCAGAGCAAAGAAATGAAACATTAAATATTTTAAATTTAAAGTATTAAATATTTCATTTCCTCGACTGGGGATCGAACCCAGAACCTGTCGGTTACAGTCACACTCTTGTGCCGCTGCGCCACGACAGGCCTCATGATTTTTCTTATTTCTAGTATTTGTGCTTTTATGGTTAAATATGCAAAAAGCTCAGAAACGGCTTAATATATTCAACTACAGCTTTCAGTTAATCTATCTTTTTATCGTTTACTACTAGAGTACACTGTGTTAATAAATATGATCTAGATTGACTGAAACTTAAGTTTTCAATGTACGAAGATTGTCTGTAAAATAATAATGTTATTAGAACATAAAAGTAATTAAGATTAGTAAGAAAATTATTTCTGTACTTTAAGCGGCGAAGCCGCAAGCGGGTCGCAGTACAGATTAAAGTTAAGCCAGTATGAAACCAACACATAAATAGTTTATAATATGTATATCTGTTTGGACGTCGTCCAGAATAATATAACAGAAAATAAGGAAAACGATAAGCAATTTATATTTGCGACACAGTGGTACAAATATGAGACTGTAAACACTAAACTTAAATTTAAAAACGGTGTTGACGCTGTATCCCGCACACGGCAGAGTAGGGGGAGGGAACTTGGGAACCTTAAATTAAGACACCTCAATTCGTTTTCCTACTTTCCGCCAAATTTGATTATGAGTTGCGTGATGAGTGGTGGAGCGCTTTGCCATTTTACCAGAGCGAAGAGATGAGAATATTAAATATTTCAAGTAAAAATATTTATTTTCCTCGAGTGTCGATCGAACCCACAGACTATCACGTTTACAGTCACATGCTTGTGCCGCTGCGCCACGACAGTCTTTCAAATTTTTAATACCAGTTTTCATTACTTTGCCATATTACATAGTTATATCGTATAAACGCAATTCATCGCCGGACTTGACCTCGCTACCAGAGCGACTGATTTCAATTTCTCGAATAGAAATCAAGCCAGCGTTTACAGTCGCACTATAAGTCACAAGAATGATATATTTATAACACATAAATTACATATATCTATACATAAACTATGTATATATACACTATTTTATTGAAAGTAACATGAATTCACAGTTAACAATAGCTTAGAATTTGCATCGGCGCTAGCGAATTAATTAATAATTTGATCGATGATGGTTCTATCCAGTTTGATCTCTGTATTAACAGCAAAGCTTAGTCCGTGAAGGTTTCCTTTGTTACTTATTTAAATGTAAAGAATTTAATTACTCAGCTTCACGTTGTATCCCGCAAATAGCAGGGTAGGCAGAGGGAACATGGGAACCTAATGTTTAGACACTCCGTTCCACTTCCGTTTCACACTTTCCGTCGAATTTAATATTTGAATATATTATAAAAATGGTCTTAAAGGATTTATGACTTGTATTTATTTTGCATTTTTTTTACATTACGCTGGTTTTTTTTGCATCACACTACACGTGGTAGTGGCAGAGAATTTGGGAACCTAATGTTAAGACTTCGTTCTCATTAACGCAATTTTGTTCCTCACTTTGTGTTGAATTTTGCTTTACATATTTAATTTTATGTATTTATTCATACGAAAGAATGTACAAGATGCCCTTGTATAACTTATATTTTCGTTATCTGAAAGAGATCCATCTATTAGTTTGTCTATATATATTTTATATGTTAAATTTTGCCGTGTGATGCCGGCTTAGAATATGATCACCCTGGTGCTGATGGTGTCGTAAGAGGCGACTAAAGTGCGTGTGATAGAGTCACGTGGCCAGCAATGGCAACACGCATGGGCTGACTCGACCGGATTGTTACCACCCCCGGCATTTAAGACCGGCGTTAAGTAGTGGCTTTGGCCACTGCGTTTCGCATTAGGTAATGCCGGGCCTTGGTGCTCATCCACTTTAAAAGACGGCAACGCTCCTGGAGCTCCTATGGAACTTCACGGGGCCGTGGGCAACGGTAATCACTTACCATCACGTGACCCGTACGCTCGTTTGCCGTCTTTCCCATAAAAAAAAAATGTATATGTCCCTTTAGTTACTGTATGTACAATTTAGTATTTTCTATCCTAGTAACGGAAAGAACAAGCCACATGTTTTGACAAAGTGACGAGGGCGATGTTTGTATAGTTAGGGCGTCTAGAGTTATAAACTTGTCTCTACATGAGATATGATAACTTTTAGACGGTGCAAGTCATCACCCTAGCAGCAACTTGAATGAAAACGATTTTGGTGGGATTTCATATCTTTTAAAGCGCATATAATTTAAAAGCTCATCTTCATATTAAAATGGCAACCGAAAGATTTCTTGAAAAGTATATATTTTTTTAGAAAATCGTAAATAAATTTTAACGTATCGGCATTTGAATCTTTGCCTCTTTGGACACTATCTTGCCTTATTCGTCTTTGACGGCTTTCGTAGAAGCGCAGGTTCAAATCCCGCTACGCTTTGATATTCTCTTACTTAGCTTCACGCTGTATCCCGGACATGGCAGGGTAGGTAGAGGGAACTTGGGAACCTAGTGCCTTAAGCACTTCGTTCCACTTCCATTCCTCACTTTCCGCTGAATTTGAGGCAATACGTGTTGAGAGGCGGAACTCGGAGAGCGAAGAAATGAACACATTAAATATTTAAATTGAAAATATTAAATATTTCATCTCGAGTGGGGTTCGAACCCACAACCTGTCGGTAACAGTCACGCGCTTGTGCCACTACGCTACGACATTATACGTTTTTATAATCTAATCTCTCTTTTTTTCCAATATTATTTCGAATCTGTTAAAAACATCTATATTTCTTATATATGTTCTATTGTAATTGTTTCTTCTTTAATTTAACGCTATATATGCCGCACATGGCAGGGTAGGCAGAAGGAACTTAGGAACCTATTATTAAGACACTCCGTTCCATTCTCCACTTCCTGCTGAATTTGAAGTTGTTGAGTGGTGGAACTTAACGCCACGCTTTGCCCTATCACCAAAGTGTTGAAATGAAAATATTAGGTTTTAAATTTACACAATATCAAATATTTAACTTCTAATAATTAAATATTTCACTCTTCGAGTGGGGAGTGAACCCACAACCTGTCATTTTTACAATCACTCTCTCAAGAGTAAAGCAATAGGTTGGTTAGGTCCATCCTAGAAGACTTAAACAAATTCCTCATGTCAAAATAAAATACAAAGACTATGTCTTGATAGCCTGAAATATGCATTATATTGTTTACAACAAGGAATCTCTATATTTTTCCTTTTTCATCTTCACGCTGTATCTAGCACGAGGCAGGGTAGGCAGAGGCGACCCGGGAACCTAGTGTTAAGACACTCCGTTCCACTTCCGTTCCCCACTTTCCGTTGAATTTTGAGTCTCTATATTAATTTTCATACTTCTAAAATCAAAATTTGTGACGTATCATGGCGTAGGGCACAGTGTATGAAAACATAGAATATTATATAGTCAACAGGTTGTTGGTTCAATTCCCAATGGAATTAAATATTCTATGTTTTCATTTTCTTACTTTAATAACGAGGCAAAGTGCGACTTTGATTTGGAAAGTAGGAAACATCTTAAAATATTTTTTTTAGTCCACAATATTTTTTTCAGTTCTAGCTCAATATTTTTTTCAGTTCTAGCTTAATATTTGCGGGATACAGCGTGAAAGTAAAGAAAAAAACAGGAATAGATCCCACAACCGTCACCTTAATATTTACACACTGTGCCACGACGGTATTTTAATTTAAATAAATAATAAATTTTATTATAAGAAAATGTCTTTACTTTTCATTACATTTGCTTTATCTTATCTCAGGTTTCCGCGACATTGCGCCCCTGTAATTAGTGGTGGTGTTTCTAAAAATATAATGAATGAATTTAATTTTAGTAATAACTCTTAATGAAGACTCTTAATGAAATTAATGTTATTAAATAGATATAATAGCAGAATGAAAATAAGTTTTATATCTATATAGAAAAAGGCCTGTCGTGGCGCAGTGGCACAAGCGTGTGACGCAACACGCAGGAGGTTGTGGGTTCGATCCCCACACGAGGAAATTAGATATTTTTTGCACTGGTAACAAGAGCATGGCATTGAGTTCCGCCACTCAACATGCAATAATCATAAAAAATATCTTCTTTGTCCTCACTATTCTAAAGTGAGGCTAAGGCACTTACCTTACGTAAGGTAATGTATACTAAAATTTCCCAAGGTTTATATAAAATAAATGAAACTTTGTTGATAATGTTATATTGCATGTGAGAGTAGTAGTTATAAAGTCAATACTCTATTATGTACTAGAGGTACGCCGATGATAGGAAATAACATTTATTTACATTTTACAAAAAGTCACTCACTCACTCAGCTTTACGGTGTATCCCAAGTAGAACTTGGGAACCTAATGTTAAAAAAATCCGATCCTTCGGCTCGATACTTTTTGCGGAATTTGACGCATTGCGTGTTGAGTGGAGGTACTCAGCGCCGCATTTTGCTTTGTACCAGAGTAAAGAATTAAAATCATTAAATATTTAAATTAAAAATATTAAATATTTCATTTCCTCGAGTGGGGATCGAACCCAAAACCTATCGCTTAAAGTGACACGCTTGTTCCGCTGCGCCACGACAGGCCTCTATAAAAAGTCAAATTAAATAACACACATTTTTTAAAATAACCCATGTATTTTGTTTTCGTTTCTTAGCTCTAATATTTACTTTTTTTCTTAGATTTAGAAGTAATTTAATAGGATCGAGTTGTCTTAAGAGTAGGTCCTCTGCTATACAGCGTGAAATTAAAAAAAATAATACAATTAATAAATTAGGGGAACTGATAAGTAAGGAACGGAAGTGGAACGGAGTGTCCTAACACTAGGTTCCCAAGTTCCCTCTGCCTACCCTGCCGTGTGCGGGACAGTGTGAAACTTTGGGATAGTCAGAAAGCAAAATACATTTCGTAAAGACGAAAAAATAATGTAAAAAATTGTAAAAAAATCAACGTAGGTGGATTGGAAAGTGCTTCTCTTCTTGTGATTTCTATGTAGCTCGAATTTAAATCCTGCTTTTTATAAAAAAAAATACGTTAAAGATATATATTTAGCCTAAATATACGCACTTATCATGAACTATGCAAATTAGTGCAATTGCATTACATTTATCTAATTTCTTAAGTTTTATAGATATATGTTTTAATTACTTGTATTTTTTTTAAATAAAAAAGATAAAAAAGCCATATATAAAAAAATATGGTTTTTCATCAAAATCAAATTAAGCAAAATCTTTAAGAAAATTTAAATCTATGTATAAGCCTACAAGGTAAAAGGTTTTCAAATTCCAGCCTAAGAATAAAACTCAAATTGAGGACGCCCTGTCAACTTTAGTGTTTACTAAATACGTAGACTCGGTACAAGTGAGAAGATGATTCAGAATAAAATATTTGAAATAATATATATATATATATATATATATATATATATATATATATATATATATATATATATATATATATATATATATATATATATATATATATATATATATATATATATATATATATATATATATATATATATATATATATATATATATATATATATATATATATATATATATATATATATATATATATATATATATATATATATATATATAATGCCCTGGGATGAATGACTTCGAACCATGCACTAAAAAAGAAATTCTTGATATAATTACCAAACTCGATTCAAATTGCGGTGTCGGTGTGGGTGATGTCAGTACAAAAGTTATCAAATGTATCAAGGCATTACTAAAGAATCGGGTAACATTTAGCTTTAACATACTCTTAAAGGACGGATCATTTCCAGACACACTAAAAATATATATATATATATATATATATATATATATATATATATATATATATATATATATATATATATATATATATATATATATATATATATATATATATATATATATATATATATATATATATATATATATATATATATATATATATATATATATATATATATATATATATATATATATATATATAATGCCCTGGGATGAATGACTTCGAACCATGCACTAAAAAAGAAATTCTTGATATAATTAGCAAACTCGATTCAAATTGCGGTGTCGGTGTGGGTGATGTCAGTACAAAAGTTATCAAATGTATCAAGGCATTAGTAAATAATCGGTTAACATTTAGCTTTAACATACTCTTAAAGGACGGATCATTTCCAGACACACTAAAAATAGCGAGAGTTACTCCTATTTACAAGTCAGGAACAAGAACAGACCCTGGGAATTACAGACCTATCTCTGTACTGCCAACATTATCAAAAATACTCGAAAAGATTATACATAGACGGTTACTAAATTATCTTAATTCAATAAATTTCTTTTTTGACAGACAGTACGGATTTCGGCCTAAAGCCAATACCCTTACAGCAACAGTTGATCTGGTAACTAAAATTAAGCAAAATATTGATAGAAAAAACATTGTTCTAGGAGCATTTATTGATTTAAAAAAGGCCTTTGACACCGTTAGTCATCAATTATTGTTAAAAAAACTAGAAGTCATAGGCGTCACAAATAAAGTTTTAAAAATGTTTGAATACGATTCCTAGCGAACAGATTCCAGATAGTAAAAACTGATAGTAACTCCCACTTTACCAATATCTTGCGGTGTTCCACAAGGATCAATACTGGGCCCTTTGCTCTTCCTAGTCTATATTAATAACATCCACGAACTTGGTTTAAACGGTAATATTACTCTTTACGCTGATGACACTTGCCTATTTTACTTCGGATCATCAATTCATGATCTAATTTCGCAGGCTCAATACGATCTTGATATCCTTCATGAGTGGTTTCAATACAACCTAGTGACTATTAATGTTACTAAAACAAGGTATGTACTTTTCAAGGCTAAAAACAAAGTAATACCAAATTACACACCTCTCACAATAAATAACAGACCGTTGCAAGAATAAACTCATGAAAGATATCTTGGCCTACACATGGATACTTATTTAATGTGGAATGTTCACATTAATTACTTAACAAATAAGTTAGTATCAATCCACGCCATCTTGCGAACTAATGTTAGATGTATACCGCGTAGACAACGTTTCACAATATATAATTCTCTTATTAAACCACATTTATTATATCTAATTGAAATCTGGGGAAGTGCCTTCAAAACCCGATTAGACAAACTACAAATTGTACAAAATAAAATAATAAAAATGTTATACAATTTTGATTTTCGAACTCCAACTAAACAAATTTATCACGAAACTAATTTAATGAGCATAAAACAATTGTCTAATTATGGCACCTGCATTTACATACATAAGACTATTAATAAAAGTGTTCACACCGACCTACAATTTCCTAGTAGCAAAAAGGTTGGGCGCCCCTGCACCTGACGTGCGGGTCTCATAGTTCTACCTAAAACTCCAACCAAACCAAACTTGGTCAATCGACGATAACTTGCGACGGTGCGCGTCTTTATAACAAGCTACCCTCAGAAATAAAAAATATAAACTCGATAAAAGTATTCAAAAAGCAATTGTCTCGTTATATTTTAACTAAAATATCTATCTGAAATAGTTGACGGGGGATGTTGGTCTTATAGTTGTAGTAATGTTTTGTGTATTGTTTTCTTTACTTCAAAGTGATTTTCTTTTTTTTTTTTTGTTTTTCTTTATTTATTACTTTTTTAATAACAAAGAATGTATCTTGTGTTGTTGGATGTATAACGTTAACCTAAGAATGTATGTATCAGTACGACAAAGAATATATATACCACTAACGTTTATGATTATGTTCTCATGTAAGTGATGTAATGTCTTTTTTGTCTTTAAACCTAGCTTCCTTCTGTTTTGAAAACATTATATATTGAAAATATTATATAATTATAAGAATCTAATAACAACTTTATTATTCATTTGAAATGTAATTATTAATAACAACAGTTTAATATTTAGTATAGCTTTACGTGGTATTCCGCACATAGCAGGGTAAGTTCGCGCTTTGCTTTTGTAAATATTTTTTTTTATCTATATAGATCTGAAGAGATAAGCGAGAGAGAGAGAGAGATATCGAGAGAGAGAAAGAGAGAGAGAGAGAGAGAAAAAATAAAGATATTTTTGACCTCCACGCTCTTTTAGTAATCGGTCTCCCTCCAATATTGTAAAGTTCTTAATTTCTCCATTTAACATGCTGAGTCAAAATCTGAACACAAAATGTATCTCTTATATTTTTTTTCTTCAGCTTCACGCTGTATTTCGTAGGAGGCAGGGTAGGCAGAGGGAACCCGGGAACCTCGTGTTAAGACACACCGTTCCACTTCCGTGCCCACTTTCCGCCGAGTTTGAAGCATTGCGTGTTGAGTGGTGGAACATAACGCCGCGCTTTGCCTTATTACCAGAGCGAAGAAATGAAACATTAAATATTAAAATATTTAATTTCCTCGACCGGGGATCGAACCCAGTACCTATCGGTTACAGTCACACGCTTGTGCCGCTGCGCCACGACAGGCCTCTAATATAATCTATTGATAATATTGAAAATATTATTTAAATGATACTAATTTTATTCTACACGCTTAAAGTTTATAACATAGACTTTATAAGAGTATAAAGGCAGATTGGTCCGCGCGAACGCCTCTCTCAATCCATTAGACACGACGCTGTCAGCGTAAAGCGATGTGATAGAAAAATAGATCGTTGTAGCCGTTAGCCTTTGTTAATACACATATATACGTACATAGTATACCGCTTTATAAGCTTTTTTTAAGCTTCACGCTCTTTCCTGCATATAGCGGGATAGGTCGAGGGAACTTGGGAACCTAGTGCTAAAACACTCCTTTTTAGTTAAGGCACTTTCTTCTTACACATTTCTCGCCAAATTATGGGTTACGTGTTGAGTGGCGGAACTAAACGCCGTCATTTTGCTCTCAGGATCATAACGAAGAAATAAAAATATTGGGAATCCAACTTATAATTGGCTGATCTCAAGTCTGAAGTTTATAAAAAAATAGTTAGTTATTTATAGTGTCATGCTGTATGCGCATAGCACTTACAGCAAAATAAACATAAGGAAAATATATAACAAAAATAATCAAATGATAACTTTCCGCTATTGCGGAACTCAACGCCGCGCATTGTTTATTGCTTATTAGAACGAGATTGTGAAAGTAAATAATTTACCAGAGATTTAATTTCACTTCCTCGTTCCAATAATCGGGGGGAGGGATTTGAAGCCACAACAGTCGCCTCACGACAGTCTCACAATCTGAAAGCATGGACATGATAGGTACATATATGTTGTAACCCTGTCAAAATATATTGATTACTTTTACTGCTTTTTTTTTTTTTTTTTTTTTTTCGGCTTCACGCTGTATCCCGCACTAGGCAGGGTAGGCAGAGGGAACGGAAGTGAAACCTAGTGTTATGACACTCCGTTCCACTTCCGTTCCCCACTTTCCGCCGAATTTGAGGCATTGCGTGTTGAGTGGCGGAACTCAACGCCGCGCTTTGCCTTATTACCAGAGCGAAGAAATGAAACATTAAATATTTAAATTGAAAATATTAAATATTTCATTTCCTCGACTGGGGATCGAACCCAGAACCTGTCGGTTACAGTCACACTCTTGTGCCGCTGCTCCACGACAGGCCTCAAAATTACTTTTACTGCAAGTGTCAAAGTCTCCTGTCTAAAGAAATTTCTTTTTGGAAATCTTTACTTCCTACTTTTTTACAAACTGTTTTTATTAATATTTTTTTTTTTATTATTTCAGCCCACGACGCAGAAAGCCACGCAAAAAGAGAGGTGGTTAATTTTGACATGTGTATCTATTTGTGAAACTGTATCTTCTGAATTAATGAACTTATTTGACTGCGGTTTTTTCGTATCCGAGAACCTTGTTCATCGCACTGTTGTTGTAAGAAGGGTTTAATGATATTTATTATCAATAAAAATATTTACATGTCACTTCCTTGAGGGGAATAGAAAACTTAGAGTACGTAGTATATATAAGAGTTTGTTAACTACAGACGTCTAATGCTTTCAGTAGTTAATAATCAATATAAAGAAGATATATTAATCAGTTTAAGTGATACTAATACTTAATTAAACAGCAGCATAACACCGCCTTGTAGTATAAAACCAGAGCGGAGCAATAAATATTAATATCAGCACAATCATTGCCACAATCGGGCACCGAACTAACAACTATTCTTTGCTCTCTATAACATATGTATTCGAGGTCTGCCGTGGCGCAGCATGTGACCGTAAACGCGCCAAGTTGTAGGTTCGATCCCTACACGAGGAAATGAAATATTTAATATTTTCGACGTTAAGTTCCGCTACTCAACACACCATGACACGAAATCTTAATTCTAGGTTCCCAGGTTCCCTCTGCCTACCCCGCCATATGCGGGATACAGCATGAGGCTGAGTGAGTATAATATATGTAACATATGTATCTTGTTAAACATTTCTTTACAGCCATACATCTTGTGCAGTCACGAGTGTACGTTAACGATCTGTGCTTTACCATGATAAATTGCGAATGTCACTCAAAGGCTTAGAAACTATCTTCAGCTTTAAATACAAACGTATGTTTATATTATGAGGATATTCTACCGTAAATTGGTTATAGGTTATGGGTTCGATTCTGGCTAGGGCAAATTATTTAATTTATATTCCGTACTCAGCCTTGTCAGAGACAAGGCTGAGCACGGTGTTTAGTTTCGCATCTCAACACGTATTGTAAGATTCTTTGCGGTCTAAAGAAAGGTCAAATTTGACATTGTTTTTCTAATTAATGCTATAATGTTTTGCAACAAATGAATTTCAAATCTTTTACAAATTCTCTATTACTATCACACACTATTTAAAATATTTTATTATATTTACGCTTATCTTGCAGCAGGGTACGCAGAGGGATCCTTAAAACCAACATGTCTTTTCTTTCCTCTTTTCATCATGGGAACCTAAATTGGGGAAATCATACAGTCACTCAATTTTCAAGTCGTTGGGTTATGTTAGGTTATTAAGTGGTAGAACTGAATAACGTGTTTTGTGACAAAAAGCTAAAGAATAAAATAAAATACAATAAAGTGGCCTGCCGTGGTGCAGTCGCAAAAGCGTGTGACTGTAACCGACAGGTTGTGGGTTCGATCCAAACTCGAGGAATCGAAATATTTAATATTTTCAATTTACATATTTCATGTTTTTTTTTTTGTTCTGGTACAAGGCAAAATGCGGCGTTGAATTCCGCCACTCAACACGCAATGCAAACACTCAAATTCGGCGGAAAGTGGGGAACAGAAGTGGAACGGAGTGTCTTAACACTAAAGCTGAGTAAATAAAATATACGTTTAATAACGAAATTTAACCATTTTAAATATATATTTCAAATGCTTACGGTTTTACATATTCTATATAACAACCTAATATCTTTACTCGAATGGCCAAAGTTTCCGAACTAACTCCAGATATAGTTTAAGTAGTAAATCTTCTATAATGAAAACAAAACTTTCTAATCTGCTTTTATTCTATTAACATAAAATAGAAAAATCACTAACACAATTACTCAGCTTCACGCTGTATCCCGCACATGGCAGGGTAGGCAGAGGGATCTTGGGAGTGCTAAGAGTATGTTCCATTACCCACTTCTCGCCGAATGAGATGCATTGCATGTTGAGATGCGGAACTCAACGCCGTTATAATAAAATAGGCCATCGTTACATTTATTTAATTAAAGGGGTTCACCGGGCTTGTTTTTTTTTTATGGGAAACACGGCAAATGAGCGTACGGGTCACCTGATGGTAAGTGATCACCGTCGCCCATGACCCCGTGAAACTCCAGAGGAGCTACAGGAGCGTTGCCGTCTTTTTAAGTGGATGGGCACCGGGACCCGGCATTACCTAATGCGAAACGCAGTGACCAAAGCCACTACTTAACGCCGGTCTCAAATGCCGGGGGTGGTAACAATCCGGTCGAGTCTGCCCATGCGTGTTGCCGTTGCTGACAACGTGACTCTCCCACACATACTTTAGTCGCCTCTTACGACACCATCAGTACCAGAGTGATTCTATTCTAAGCCGGAATCACACGGCCTGTATTTAATAGCTTAAAATTTGTTCAGTTATTTTACAATATGATATACAACAGACCAACAAACAGAACATATTTTCAACTCACTGTTTAGGTAAGTAATGGACGTACGCGTCGTCGTAAATATTTTTGATCGATAACGCTGTATGTAAACTCGAGGCAGCTATCCGAGATACCATAATAAACCTAAAAGCGGTATTGACCATCATCAAGAAAGGCTTCCTCAGTGCGAGCAAAAATCTTTCACGGTAATATAATAACTTCTTTCCTTCTTCACTTTCATTTTAATTAGAAATATATTATTAATATTGTTTATGTAAGTAAAGACAGATTTTTGTGCGTAGTTTTCTATTTACATAAATATTTAATGTTTTCATTCGCTCTGGTACAAGGCAAAAAGCGGCATTGGGTTCCGCCACACAACACGTCATGCCTCAAATCTCGGCGGAAAGTAGGGAATGGAAGTGGAACGAAGGACCACTAGGTGCCCAAGTTCCCTCTGCCTAACCTGCCATGTGCGGGATACAGCGTGAAGCTGAGTGAGTGAGTTTTCTATTTCATTGTGACTAAGTATCTTGAATACACTGAATAATAATTACTGATCTACTATTTTATCTATTGATTTTATGAAATTGATCTTTTTCACTCCATGCTAGATGAGTGAACGAACTAACTTCAGCCTTAATTGCATCTCTTTTCACCGGTATTCTATATTTTCACAAAATTCAAATTTCAAAGAGATATTACGGTAGATTATTTCTTCTTATCCTACTAAAAATCGTTAAGACAATCATCACATGAACAATCTGAAGTAGCGTCACGATGCTCTTTATATAAAAAGGTATAACATACCCAGAATTTAATAACCAAGGAAAAATCCATACATTTTACTATTAACCATTTCTCACCCTGAATACCAAAAATCTATCCCGGAAGTACAACTAAGGAGGGATTTCCAGTTATCTTTGTTCCACTAAAGTCTGACGGTTTGTTTTGGCAATACATTTTGATGTAAAAGCATTATGTTGTTACAAGATATTTAATAGGACCCATGTTTTCCTTGCCATGTTCGTAATTTGAGATGAAAGCGTTTCATTTTCGCTTACAGGAAAAATTATATGAACCTGAAACATTTTTTTCGCCTAAAACAATGTTTTCATAATTAAATTAAACACACTTTATGAATTAACCGCTTTCACTCCAAATTTCCGAGCCGTTGCGTGAGGAATGACGGAACTAAACGCCGCAGTATCTCGTTATTGGAACGAGAAAATGAACATAGGTAATTACCTCGACTGAGAATCGAATTCACGATCTGCTGTTGCGTGACAGCCTATTCTTTCATTTCAGTACCTTTTTTTCATTATAACCCCTACAGAAATATGCCTAAGACTTCAAAATAACAATATGTATTCACAATATGGCCGTTCGCCCTTATACAACTCCTCGCTAGGGCTTTAAGCGATTTAATAAATCGACACACGGTACTGGAACGATGCAGCTCTATGTATGAATACGGCAATCTTTTTTTATTTTTATAGTGTTTATTTCGGAGTTCCATATTTTGTAGGAGAATATGTTTTTTTAGAGTTATTCCTTTTATAAAATAATTGTAATATATATATATATATATATATATATATATGTATATATATATATATATATATATATATATATATATATATATATATATATATATATATATATATAAAATATTATATATATTTAATATATATATATATATATATATATATATATATATATATATATATATATATATAATATATATATATATATATATATATATATATATATATATATATATATATATATATATATATATATATATATATATATATATATATATATATATATATATATATATATATATATATATATATATATATATA
Organism: Eueides isabella; assembly: GCA_019049475.1. Lineage (NCBI taxonomy): Eukaryota > Metazoa > Arthropoda > Insecta > Lepidoptera > Nymphalidae > Eueides > Eueides isabella. The sequence goes on along the minus strand of CM032398.1, from coordinate 12,729,202 downwards.
TATATATATATATATATATATATATATATATATATATATATATATATATATATATATATATATATATATATATATATATATATATATATATATATATATATATATATATATATATATATATATATATATATATATATATATATATATATATATATATATATATATATATATATATATATAATATCTAAGAATACATTATATTAAAAAAAAAACAGTTTACAACAGACTTTAAAACAAAACAAAATGCAAAATTATTTAAGTGCTTTTTTTTTAATTTGCAATTTTAAACATATTTTAAATAGTTTAGTATAGCAGTTAATGACAAGATTGTATTTTTTTTTTACATAATACGATACGTTTCTCAATTTATATTTTTGTTTTTCTAATTTCTATCAGATATTCCTTAGAGAAAGCTCTGAATAAAATACTTTTTACTTACTTCATAAAGTAAACTGAACCCTTTCTCTTGTACGGTACAAGCAAAATTTGTCTTTACATTTCTTTTTACGATTTTTATAGGTCGCCGAGGAGCGCCGTCAGTATTGTTTTTAGGTGTTCTCTTTTTTTATTATTTTAATTTCTGCTTTGTATAGAGCCTATTATGATATCCACGGAACTGTTTTGAAATATTGTGAATGTTTGTTAGACTGAAACGACCTATTTTTATTTATTATTTTTTTTTAACTTCACGTTGTATCTTTCAAATATTAGGTAAGGCGGAGGGAACTTGGGAACCTAGTGTAAAGATACTTCCGGTCTGCATTTTTGGCTGAAATTGAGGGATTGCATGGTGAAACTTCTTTATATGAGTAGCATCTATTGTTTCAGGTGGTGGTACAGAGGCACAAGCGTGCGACTATAAACGCTAACAAATTGTGATTTTGTGTTTCTTTTTTTTTTTTTTTTCAGCTTCACGCTGTATCCCGCATTAGGCAGGGTAGGCAGAGGGAACGGAAGTGAAACCTAGTGTTATGACACTCTGTTCCACTTCCGTTCCCCACTTTCCACCGAATTTGAGGCATTGCGTGTTGAGTGGCGGAACTCAACGCCGCGCTTTGCCTTATTACTAGAGCGAAGAAATGAAACATTAAATATTTAAATTGAAAATATTAAATATTTCATTTCCTCGACTGGGGATCGAACCCAGAACCTGTCGGTTACAGACACACTCTTGTGTCGCTGCGCCACGACAGGCCTTTTGTGTTTCACTCGATGAAATAATATTTAACTTTTCTCTTCCTTCGCTCCGGTAATGCGGCAAAGCGTGGCGTTTAGTTCGGCTGCTCAACACTAAATTCCTTGATGATTCGATGGAAAGTTGAACGAGAAAGGCAAATACTTAATATGTAGGATCCCAATTTTTTCAGCTTGAAAATGTCAAACTCTTTTTAGCACTTATGATATGTGTAGTAGTGAGAGCGTCTGAAGTTTATAGTTAAGGAGCTCTTTTAACTAATTTCCGGCAAACTGAGAGTCACAAACTAAGTGGCGGAACTCAACGCCGCGCTCAGCTTACAAGAGAAGAAAAATTCATATAAAATCTAAAGAACAGTCGAATTGACGACCAATGTGACACATTTACAGTAGGATAAATATTAAAATCCTCTCAAAAACATTTTAAACATACATTCACTCGTTATCTCCATCTAACATGTTTCAAATAGATAGCTCGGTTTGGACGAATCGTAACTACGTGGTAACAAGATTGTAACAGCCCCAGTGAAAATACTAAGGGAGATATAACAAATCCGTATTTCTAGATATTTTTATCTATTGATAAATGTATTTTGTTATTGGAAATAATATTGTAAATATACAACAGTAGTGTAATAACGTGGTTGGCGGCGTTAAGTTCCGTTCCATAGTACGCTGTTCCGATTTCAGATGGTAATTGGAGAACAAACTGTGTTTACTTTATATATTCGTTTTAGTCTGATGAGTAGCGGAACTCAACGCTGCTGTTTCTCTTTTTTATATAATTGAAACTAAAATATTTCAAGTGGGAATTGAACGCACAAGCGTCAAGTTTACAATAATACCTTTGCTACGGTTGCCTCAAAAACATTTAAAGCACTTTATATATATTTTTCACCTTCACGCTGTATCCCGCTCATATCAGGATAGTTAGAGGGAACTTTAGAACCTTGTGCTAAGACACTACGTTCCGTGCCTCACCTTCCGCCAAATTTTAGACAATACGTCTAGAGAGGCGGAGTTCAAAGCCGCGTCTTACCTTGTTACCAGAGCAATGAAATGAAAATATTTAATGTTTAATTTGAAAATACGAAATATTTCATGTCCTCGAATGGGGATCGAACCCACAACCTGTGTTACAGTCACACACTTGTTCCCCAGCGCTATAATAGGCCTCATCTACTTTATATTTAAATATTAGATATATATATTCATATTAACTTCAACAATAAAGGACTATTATCACGACCAATACTTAATAGGATTTGTCTACAAGTCTTACACACACTCGGGTCGAAACTTGGAACTACGAATATGTATTTCTATATAGTAGAAAATATGTATTTTTTTGAGAAATTTATGTTGACGGCTGCAAAAAACTGGAAGTGTTAGAAGTTGTAGAAGTTTTTAGGAAGTGTTAGAACCTTTTCTATAAGAATGTCTTTGGTTGAAACACTTTTAAACGGATTAATCGCGTATATTGAATGGTAAACATTTTTGGGAAGCCCGACGTTTCGAACACTTTACAGTAGTCCGTGGTCACGGGTAGACTGAGGTGGCGTAGATTTATCTGTCAGTTGATATAATTATTATATCAAACTACCGCCAACGATTCCTTAATTGCCTCGCGTACTGCCCTGGATTCTTGCAGAATGAGCTAACTGTATCTGGTTCTCTAGTGTGGTGTGCTGGGGAATGTATTTTTTTTAATAGTGGGTCCCAGGTGGTGGAAAGTTTCCAACCATCTTCTCTATTGAAATTAGAATGTTTTTGTATTTCAATAGCCTCGCGGATCATTCTATGGATATATCTATTCTTCCTAGCGAGTATGTGGGGTTTATCAAACCTGATGTAATGGTTGGATTTGTTCGATGTATGCTCACACACAGCTGACTTTGATACATGCCCATTCTTGACATCGGAGATGTGTTCCTTCACCCTAACACCGATGCTTCTCTTTGTTTGACCTATATATGATAAGCCACAGTCACAATCAAGTTTGTATACACCTGCACACTGTAAAGGAATATTACTCTTCACTGGTCTCAAGAATTGGCTCACTTTCTTGTTAGGCTTGAAAATAGTTTTAATAGAAGCTCTTCATAAAATGTTGCCGATCCTGTCTGTAACACCCTTCACATATGGTAAAAGTACTGGTTGTCTCTCAAATGTGGGTGGCTTGTTGGTATTCTGACAACGCTAGCGGGGAACTCGCAGCTTGTTCTGATGAAGAGCAGTCTTCATTTGTCAAAGCTCGTCCCCTAGGTGTTCAGCATCGCAGAGGTGGTGGGCTCTCTGAAACAAAGATTTGCCAACGGTAGATAACTGTGTAGGGTGGTAGTGAGATTCACCATTGAGGTATCTATTGGTGTGCGTGGGTTTCCTATATACTGTGTGGCCTATTGTGCCATTAGAATTCTTTATGACTAAAACATCAAGGAAAGCTAAAGAATTATTTGCCTGTAATTCCATTGTAAACTGAATATTATTATTAATAGAATTAAGGTGGTTTAAGAATATATAAACACTGTCCGTAGGTAAAATTGTGAATGTGTCATCTACGTACCGCTTGTATATCCTATATCCTAGGTAGACATGGTGCAGAGCAAAGAGCCATCTCCTCGAAGCCCTCCATGTATATATCTGCTGTTACCGGGGACACAGGCTAACCCATAGCAATGCCATCTATTTGTAAATAGAATTCTTAATTTAACACTAGATATCCAGATGTAAGGCAGTGTTCTAAAAGTTCAAGATATTCTATAGGCATGTTATTCTCCTCTAGCTTCCGCTTGATAATTATGATGCAGTCTTTAATAGGTATACTGGTAAACAGCGACTGGACATCAAAACTTAAGGTCTTTCAGTTGGCTAACAAAATGGTAAGAATCCCTGACATAAGATGTTGTGTGGCCACGCAGTGGAGAGAGTACTTTCGCGACGTGTTGAGCCAGTTTATAAGTCGGTGTATCGATTTGGCTCACTATTGGACGAAAAAGTACATCTTTTTTGTGTATTTTTGGTAACCCATACAACTTTGGAGGTTTTACACAGCCAGGCACGAGAGATTTAATGTCGATATCTAACGATTTTGCGTGTTTTTTAATTAAATCAGATGTCTTTTTGAATATTTTTATTGTAGGGTCTTTGTCAACAATTTTATACGTTTTTTGATCCGATAGTAATAATGACATTTTTTGTATGTACTCATCAGTGTCTAGTATTACCGTCGCGTTACCTTTATCAGCTTTGAGAACTGTTATTTCATTGTTTTTCCGTAAATTTTTAAGTGCCCGAGATTCATCACGAGAAAGATTAGACTTAGGTAGTTTGCTACGGCGCAGTAAAGCGGATACATCTTGACGAATAGCTTCTGAATCTTCCTTCAAATCTGGTTTCTATATAAACAGTCAAAAACATTAAAATGTCTTTGATTTTCGCAATTGTATGTAATTCGCATTTTAAATGAAACACTTTTAAACCGGATTAATCGCGTATGTTGATTGTTTAACATGTTTTTTGGAAACCCAACGGTTCGAACACTTTACAGTAGTCCGTGACCACGGGTAGACTCGGGTAGACTTGAGTCGGGTACTACGCGATTAATCCGGTTAAAAGTGTTTCATTTAAAATGTGTAACAATTGCCTGGTGCACTACGAAGCACCTTTTACCCAACTTCCTTGTAAACGTCCATCAAGAACGCGGTTGATCTGGCATTATAGGTCGGCTGATTGAGATGATGCGCGAGTTCTTCTCATCGTACCCATGGGGAACTCTTTGTTTTTTTACTGCGGGTCCATCGATCTGTGCAAATGTCCCTTGCCAAATCCGTTGAAGGTCCGTCTCCGTCCGTCATCCGTCCGTAGGTCTTCACTGCCTCCACTCCACAAACCACATGGATCTTTGGCTCATTCGGCATAAGAGAAGTCAACTCAAGTATAACTCTTGATGACTTGGAAAAAACGCCACCATCTTTGATTAAGTGCCAGCACAATATGCGTGACGATCACATCAATCAAAATGTCGTACGACGTGCTCTAAAATCCTTTGACGTCAAGAAATCAAAGGATCTCGATGTTATACGACAACTTGTGTCCGATATTGAGTCTACCTTGGAGCTAGTCTCAGAATGGGGTAGACATAACCATGTTGAGTTTGATCCTTCAAACACTCAAGTTTGCGCGTTTACTGCAAAAAAGATCCCTTTCATTCTGGCGCCTAAATTTCAGGGCATTTCCCTATATACTGATAATAAAATTGGGAGTCTTGGGGTCGACATATCTAATAAAGTCCAGCTTAGGGGTCATTTGGAGAGCAAAGCCAAATTGGCTTTAAAAAAGCTCGGAGTACTGAACAGGGCGGAGCAGTATTTCACATCAGAGCATCGCCTTAAGCTTTACAAGGCTCAGGTTCGTCCTCATGTTGAATACTTCTCCCACCTATGGGCAGCCGCCCCTCATTGTCAACTGCAACCTCTTGACTCTATTCAACGGCGGGCAATTCGAATTGTCGATGATCCCAAACTAACATACGGCTTAGAACCCTTAAGTATACGGAGAAAATTTGGTTCTCTCTGGGTGTTCTACCGTCTCTACAATGGGGAGTGTTCCCATAAGTTATTCAACTCAGTGCCACCATCTTCTTTTACCATCGAGCCTCCCGCCTTAGAAGTAGATACCATCCGCACCACCTTGATGTAGGCTGTGGAATGATCTTCCTCCTGAGGTGTTCCCAGAGCGCTACGGTTTAAGTGCTTTTAAGCGTCGTGTGTACAGACACCTTCACCCTAAAGGCCGGCAACGCATTCAAAACCTCAGGATGTAGATATTCATGGACGAAGGTTTTGCTTACATGCAAGTGGACCATCAGCTCATTTGTTCCTCTTGATATAAAAAAAAAAAGAAAGAAAATAATAACCAGAGCGAAGATTAAAACATTATATAATTATTATATAATTATAAAACATATATAATTTGAATTATAAAACGTATATAATTTGAGGCCTGTCGTGTCGCAGTGGCACAAACGTGTGACTGTAACCGACAGGTTCTGGGTTCGATCCCCAGTCGAGGAAATGAAATATTTAATCTCAATTTTAGATTGCCAGTTTGCTTTCTACCTACCCTGCAATTTGCGCAATTAGGCGTGTAGCTATTTTTTTAACAATATATGTTATATTATTATAAATTTCGTTTACCTTTAAAGACTCTCAAAGGTCACTTTTGTCACAATTTCTCAGATATTAAGTGTTGAGTACCAAATTCATCTCCTGTTTTTTTTATGTTAGCTGATTTTTTTTCTTGTTACCAGCGCGAGTACATACAAATAATTTAACACCTAAATGGTACTTGTACCTACGATTTTCACATTTACACTCAAAAGCGTAGTACAGCTGTACGAGAGTGGGTCGTAGTCAAAATGTATTTTTTAAAATACTTACTTCAAATTCAAAAATATGTATTAGAATCAAATGGGGAACGGAAGTGTCTAATTGGGAACGAAGTGAGATTTGCTGCGGAGTGACGGAGCTTTTGGTAACAAGGAAAAGCGCAGTGTTGGGTTTCGCTCTTCGCAAAGGAAGTGGAACGTAGTGTCTTAACCTAAAGTTCCTAAGTTCCCTCTGCTTATCCTGTCATATGCGGGATACAGCGTGAAGTAAAAAAAAACCACATCCATCCAAGAAAATATTTTCTTCTTCGTACAACTAAGAAATAGCAATTGTTATATACATTAATCTGCTACAATGTTTGCAATGTTTATTTTATTATGTATGTGGCGTCTTTGTGGCTGGACTTAGAAAGGAGGGAAGGGGGTCGTTCTCAAATACATTTAATATTTTGTACACGTACGCTAGCTTATATGGTACAGAGTGAATATATATACATGTATAATGAGATACAATATTTTTGACTGTAACGTGACAGTTGCAGCTTCGATTCTCATTTAGAGTAGATGTTAAATGAAACAAATTTAACTGAAATTATCGCGTATATTGTTTTCGCAGTGTACGAAACGTCTAGTTTATACAATAACATATTCTAAACATTCTTGATGTTTAGAATATGTTTCAAATTGTTTCATTTAAAATGAAAATCATATAATATTTATTTCCCTTAGAAAGTAATTCATTTAATTTGTATGACCGCGCATGTCCCATATGCCATGATTAGGGGTTTAATTCACTCAATCGGGGCCACTAAATTTATGTCATATTTAGGGCTCCGTACTTCAAAAGGAAATAACTGAACCCTTATATGATCATTTTCTTACTTATTTTTCTGTTAAGGCTTGAAGATCTGTTAAGACTTTGTTTTGAGATCACGTGGAGGTATCAATCTGAAATTAATATCAAATATCCAGATGCTCAGTTTCTTGGAGCACAGAAAAATCGAGCTTGTAAGACGATCCAAAAGAAACTAAACTACTTCTGCTACATTTTGCCATGAACTTCGCCCCGTAATTAAAACTTTTAGAGTACTTTCAGTAGACCTACAGTTATGAAACTAAACAGGAAGTGAGAACTTACAATGCAAGTGAAAATTTATATAAATTTCATATATGGTTCTCTGTTTCCACACAAAAAAAATAACTATTGTATACTAGCTTATACTCAGCTTCACGCTGTACATCCCGCACATGGCAGGGTAAGCAGAGGGAACTTGGGAACCTAATGTTAAGACACTCCGTTCCCCACTTTCCATCGAATTTGGGGCATTGCGTGTTGAGTGGCGAAACTCGACGCCACACTTTGCCTTGTTACCAGAGCAAAAAATGAAAACATTATAAATATTTAACCGATGGGATCGAACCCACAACCTGTTGTTTACAGTCTCACGCTTGTGCCGCTGCGCCACGACATACTCCAATAATACAATTTTCTTTATAAACACTTTAAAAGCTTAGATCCACGTATTTGTTTTCTATCTAACATGTAAATAGACATCGTAACTTCAGAATCTGCGGAAACGGCTGGTATATCGTTAAATAAATTGATTCTACCGAAAAAAGCATTGCCGAGCATGAAATTTTTAATCGGATTAGATTCTGAGCGCCAAGTTTTTTTGAGATAAGCCAGTTTTTTTTTATTTACAGACAAGTTGTAGCCTGAAATTTCGTTTCCGAGGACTATATAACATAGAATATACCGTTTTTCCGTTCCAGTGATAAATTCGGAATGTAACAAAATAAACTACAAATCTAATTGATAAATTTGAAATGTTTACTTGAAATTTTTGGCTAAAGCCAAAGTAGCTTTTAGAAATTGGGGAACGCTAGGGTCCCAGGTTCCCTTCCTATTTATAACAAGTACAAACACTACGGTTACGTATACAATCAGAAACTACGATGTCTTTGAATTTTTAGAATTAATATATATTTTTTATTTTTAATATGTTAACGTATCTGAGTCTGAACGCGGTCCTCTTTGGTCACCGTCCAAGCGCTCTGATCAACTAAGCCATACGTTCTTATCAACATTGAAATTCTTACATGCTTATTACAGCTTATTTATATATATTTTTTTTAATTATATTTTATTTTTTATTTAGAATAAAATTAAAATTGTCATATGTGATAAGGGTTATCTATACATATCTACATATACGAAATAGATGTAGAGCAAAAAGGTATTTTTAGTAAAGCTTTATTAAAGCAAGTGAAGGTTAGGTTAGGTTGTCGGTACTTTGTGACAGCCCAGTTATTGTTTCAGTTGACAGAGATAAATACATTTGTCTTGTCACATCAAGAACACTAGCAATGCGGTTTGGTTGGTAAATAATAATTTATTGTGTAAATATTCGTTTATTTCATTATTCATACATATCAAGCGGCTAGCGTGTGACTGTAAAACGATAGGTTGTGGGTTCGATTCCCACTCGAGGAAATGATATATTTAATATTTTCAAATTAAGTATTTAATGTTTTTATTTATTGGCTCTGGAATCAAGGAAAAGCGTGGCGTTAAGTTCCACCACTCACCTCGAATTCGGTGGAAAGTGGGTAACGGAAGTGAAACAGAGTGACTTAACACTAGGTTCCCAAGTTCCCTTTGGTTATCCGTCTATGTTCAGGATACAGCGTTAATCAAAATAAAAATATCAAACAAAATAATTTCCTCAATCGCAGCCACAACAGTCACCATCTTTACAGTGTGAGATAAGAAACCTTGTTAATTATCGTCAATCACGCTTTCACTAATTAAATTAAGATAATTAAATCAAAACGTTGATGTCTTACAAAGTGGATTTGTGTTTTTATTTTATATATTACGTTTCATTATTCATTAAACTACTAGCGATCCACCCGCGGCTTCGCCCGCTTTAATTACGCAATTTTATATACTAATCTCAATTGAGGCCTGTCGTGGCGCAGCGGCACAAGAGTGTGACTGTAACCGACTGGTACTGGGTTCGATCCCCAGTCGAGGAAATGAAATATTTAATATTTTCAATTTAAATATTTAATGTTTCATTTCTTCGCTCTGGTAATAAGGCAAAGCACGACGTTGAGTTCCGCCACTCAACACGCAATGCCTCAAATTCGGCGGAAAGTGAGGAACGAAAGTGGAACGGAGTGTCTTAACACTAGGTTACCGGGTTCCCTCTGCCTACCCTGCTATGTGCGGTATACAACGTGAAGCTGAAAAAAAATCTCAATTACTTGCTTGTTTTTATCATTATCACTTTCAAGGCAACATTTATACATTGAAAATTAAAATTTCAGCTCAATGAACAAAACTTTTGTAACAATTTTGTGTAACTTAATATTTTAAATCGACACAACTTTTTTATTCATTCACCGATTTCAATAAGATAAAAATTATATGTTAAAGAAAAGTTGCCAAACTATATTAGTAAAAAAACATTTAAATCTGGCCAGCCGTTTCTGAGATTAATGCGTACAAACGCACTGACAATCAGATAAAGAAAAGGACAAACAGACAAAAATCTTAATTATAATAATGTAAGATGTTTTTAATATATCTCCCATATATACAGTTATCAGTTACCATTTACTAAAAGTATATGCAGACGGGAAGACGGCTTTCAGCTTTCATAAAGTGTAAAATATTATTTCCTCAGCTGATCATTGAACATAAAATTACGCGCTAGATCTATTGTACTTTCTGATCACTTAAATTTTTTTTTGTTAAACAATCAGTTAAATAAATAGCGTTATATACGAGTATAAATATTGTCTTAGACTTAGATTGCATAAATAAATTAGTGCAAAAAGTTATTTATACTATGTTTCATCTTTTATCCCACAATAAGGTAGAAAAAACCTGGGAACTTAGTAATAAGACACTTCGTTCCCATTAAGACACTACCACACCACTTACCATGGAATTCTGGAGGCATTGCGTGTTGAGTGGCGGTTTCGGATCGGATAATATTAAATATATCGTGTTCTTGAGTGGGAATCGAACAAACAACCTGTCCCGTTTAACATCGCACGCTTTTCAATCTGCTTTTACATCAAGCTTAAAATTATAACAATTATATTCGGGGTAGCAGAATTTTATCAAAAACTTTCTACAGAGATGCTAATATGTTCGCGCAGTAAATGTCTTATTTAGAACATAGTGTCTGAACACTTTGCTATCTTATTTATCTGAATAATTCTGCATACCGTTAAAAAAGAAAAAAATAATAATCTTTTCACATGTGTACACTTTAAATGTGTTTAAAGTAGAAACATAATAATTACCCATGAATACAAGGCAAATGAACATGAAATAATATAAAAAATATATAAGACCTAGATCTGTTTCCTTGTTTACTTAAAGCTTTGCGACTTTAGTTTACTAAATAAGTTCGTTATTTTTGCCTCTTACAAAGTATTTTTATGAAAAAGCTCTTCTCCTAATTTACTTTCTACAATAAACAGAAGTTGTTTTTAAAAACTTGTTTCTGCTTAAACCAATTATAATTATCTTTGTTTAGTGTTTTATATTAAAATACGTTTTTGCCTTTAATTCTCCGCGGAGAAATTATAGTATATGATTAAAAAGATTATCTTTGCTAACATCAGTTAAACTCTACTAGTAACAAAATATTTAAAAAGGGAACTTTGGAACCTAGTATTAAGAGTATTCCGTTCCCTTCTTTTTGCGGAACTCGGGGCATGGAGTGCTGAGTGGCGGAACTGAACGCCGCGCTTTCCCTTGTTGCTAGAGCAAAGAAATAAAAGGAGATAATATTCACTATTTTTATTTCGTTGAGGAATTATCAAAACTACAAACTGTCACGTTTACAGTTACAAGCTTCAGATTTTCTTATATTTTTCGTTTACATAAATCTTGTCCTGACAAAAACGAATTTTCAAAAAAGAACTATGCAATTTATAATAGTTTGCGTAAAGTTATGCACAAACGTTACTGGCATTTAAAGCCATTATAAAAACAATGTAGTTTAGTAAAACGAAGAATAGAGTGTCTTGAGAAAAAAGGGAAATTGAAAAATATTTTTTCAATTTCCCTTTTTTTGAAATATTTTTGTAGCGTGAAGCACACACTGTATTCTGTACACAAATGGACAATGCCTAAAATACCTCAAATGAGGATCGAACCCATAGCCTATCGCGTTAACAGATGCAAGCGTACCACGAAATACTTCAAATTCAACGTTAATAACTTAAAAACATTGTAATTCTTAAAACTAATGTACCAAAAACAGCACAACTACATCACAACTGAGCTAGCAAAACCTACATACATATCTTATATTAAATAAATATTGTTTTTTACAATTTTATTTTCATTTCCTTTCATATAACATGCTTGGTTAGGACAGTTAGCGTCGGATGCTGTGACACTAAGATATATCGCAGTGAAGGCACCATGATACCTGTACTTGGCAGGTGAGTCTGACGTTATGTATGAAATAAGGAATATTCAGAAAAATACTTTTAAATGTTTTTAATATTATTGTAAAGCCGCTGTGGTGCAGTGGCCATCGCCCGTGGCTGTCAGTGTGAGGGTTGTGGGTTCGATTCCTACTGGGTAAAATGGTTTTTTTTTGTCATTTCTTTCTCCGGTAATAAGTCGTGCAATCTGTGTGACTGTAAATGCGACAAGTTAAGAATTTGATTTCCATTCTAGGAAATTAAATATTTAATAATTTCATTTCTTCCCCCTGAATCTGGTAACAAGGCAAAGCGCGGCGATGAGCTCCGCCACTCACAACACAATGCCTTAATTTCGGCGGAAAGTGGGAAACAGAATGGAGTATCTTAACATTAGGTTAGTAAATTTCCCTTTATCTACTCTGCCATGTTTAGTTCCTTCACGTTACATTAAATCTCTCGGAAAGTGGACATTGGAATGTCCTAACTTTAAGTTCTCAGACTACTATTAGCGGCAGTCGACGATTTGCGCCTGTGCCTCTTAATTGATATAATTATTAATAAAAAACGCGATTTGAAAAATATATTGAAACATAATATTAGATATTCTTAATATCTATTTTTCAGGTTCACGCTGAATCCCGCTCATAGTAGTTTACTCTTTTTCTCATTAAGACATTTGCACTCTCATTTTTTTCTTAAATTCTGTAACATAATTTATTCAAATACGTATATTCAATACAAAGTGTAAAACAACAGTACGTAAGTACTGTAAAGCTCCACTCAGTCGCTATTATCAAACAAGTCCTCAAGACAAGTACGTTTTAATTACAAAAACTTGTTAACCAAATACACTTTGATATTCGTCTTCTAAAACGACTCGACACATCATTTGAATATGTTAAACTTAGGGTGAAGTTCGACTGAGAGATTAAATACAAAGAAAATTATAGCGAAGTTGGGATGCGCGATATTGAATATTTTTAGGGTTGCGTACGTGTTTTGTGTGTTCGTCTGTCAAGATAATTTATCTATCTCAACCAACTATCAAGAAATGTGGCGTAGAGTGAGAATTTACTATATAATTAAAAAAAAAATTCTACAAGTGGAAATTAAAAATATTTAAAAAAAAATATTACAAAATGATTTCATTTTGTGTAAATTAATAACAAACCTATGCTTGTTATTAACACAAAATGAAATTAATATATGACAAATGTAATCTAAATCTATAAAGCTTATTTAGTGTATTTGATTAATAACTTAAGGTTTACGTAATTGTATGCGACGTTGAGTTCCGCCACTCAACACGCAATGCCTCACATAAGGAGGAAAGTCAAAAATCTTAACACTAGATTCGTAAGTTCACTCTACCTTGCCATTTGCAGAATACAGCGTAAAGCTATTAAAAGTTATAATTGTAAGTCTTATCATAAAATTTCGTTAGAAGTGAGAAATTATAGTATAAATAAGGATATAAATATAACATTATTTCGTTTCATATATAGAATGAGTGCAAACTTAAATTAAATATAATTCTGAAATTGATACGGAACCTTCGGTGGGCGAGCACAACTTACACTTAATGGGAATGGAAATGAAAATATTTTAATAAGATTATTTTTTGTTTCCACTTAAACAAATAACTTCCTCGCCCTGGTAATGAGGCAGAGCGTGGCGTTAAGCTGCGAATCTCAAAACATAAAGTCCCGAGAATTTTACCGAAAGTGGGGATTGGAAATATCGTATTAAAAATGAAATATCTAAGTTGATCTCTGCATATCCTGCTATGCTTGTTATAAAGCGAGAACCTGCATGCTGCAGATGATGAATCAAGACAGTATTGATGGTATTGGCAAATTATCGACATAATATACGTGAGGTTGACAATCGACATTGGCTATGATCGCATTCGCGCTGTCTTCAGTATCGTAAGGCTGTAAAGAAACAAAACATATGTGTGGTAAAATAATTATATCACTGCTCTGAATAGCTTATTTTTAAATATATAATTATTTTTCAATTAGTTTAAAAGTCAAATCAGATATAGAAATATATACAATACTAAATGCTTTCACCAGCACAATTACTACAAAAATTAACGCCAGTTATATGTCAATAAAACTTTCACAATTTTTGTTGTACATTTGGCATGTTGCAGTACAACAGATTTTAAGTAATCATGTTTAGTTCAGTTCAGTTTTTTGAACACAAAATTACTTCACCAATGTCACGTTAAATGGAGAACATAAGAAGATACAGTTAAAATATTGCCATCACATACAACAAAACAATTCATAGTTTATAACAGAATACTTTAATAAAAATAAGAAATAAGCATATTTGTATACAATAACTTGGTGCTCAACCTAGTTTCCCTCGAGTGCTCTATAATAATATAAAATTACCACTCTCATCAACTCGAGAAATGGACGTTTTAAACGATTAAATACAAATTTTCTTTTATTTCTTCCGCGAAGTCCCCTAAGCCCGCCGTATATTTACAAAGTGTCATTATGGTGGATTATTGTTTCTTTATCATTCAAATAAAGTTTGAAATACTTTAACTTTTTTGGGCGAAGAAATTTTTCGAAAATGAAATTTAGAGCAATTTTATAAGGTGATTTTTATAACTCAGCTTCACGCTGTATCCCGCACATGGCAGGGTAGGCAGAGGGAACATGGGAACCTAGTGTTAAAATACTCCGTTCCACTTCCGTTACCCACTTTTCGCTGCATTTGAGGCATTGCGTGTTGAGTGGCGGAATTAAACGCCGCGTTTTGCCTTTATACCAGAGTGAAGAAATGAAAACATTAAATATTTAAATTGAAAATATTAAATATTTCATTTCCTCGAGCGTGATCGAACCCACAACCTGTCGGTTACAGTCACACGGTTGTGCCCCTGCGCCACGACAGGCCTCAAATGATTTTTATAAGTTCTATATTATTTTATTTCAATGTACAAAAAAAGCTACGACATCTTAATCTTATTAAACTAATAAAGTACAGTTTATAACTGTTCAGTTCTTAAATAATGAAGTTTCGAGAGATAAGAAGTAGTATTCCTGAACTATTTTTAGTAAATACTATATAAATTGACTACTCAAAACGGATAGTTGCCTATTATTGCCTATTGTGACGGATTGCTGCCTAACGTTTTGTATGCTTCGAAGGAAGTTTACCTGAGTGGAAAGAAATGAACACTTTAAATATTTAATTTCAAGAAATATTACATATTTCATTTTCTCGAGTTGAGATCAAACTCACAATCTTTACCATTTACAGTCAAACGTTTATGCCGCTGCGTCATCACATGCCATATTTTTTAGTTATTTAGATTTTGTATAGGAAATATTGTTATTTTTGTTAAATAAACATTGGAATACAGAGGAATTTGAGCCCCACGCTCATTGGAAACCATTCAAAAGGCGGAGGCGGATTCATTTTTTTTTTTAACTTTTATACCTTCTGTAAATAATATATTTCCTTTCTAGATATAAAAAGCAACTTTAAAATATTAAAAAGTATACTATACAACCATCAAACCTTAACTTAAAAACAAGATTGTATTTCACAAAACTAAACGAGATCGAGCTTTCAAGGGGCGTTGTTACGCGTAATTAAGTACAATTTCTGAAATCGTCGAGCTTAAAGCTTTGTCTTACCAAGCGATATCTTTGTAAACTTTGGGCGTCTTTTAATAATTATTTGAGGCCGTCGCAGCGCAGTATTACAGTGATCTATAGTAATTGGGCTGGTGTGGGCTCAATTCCCACTCGAGATAAAGCTGGCTGGAACCGCTAAAATTTTCTTACTCATTCTAGTAATGAACAAAGTGCGGCGTTAAGCTCCACCATATAATATCTGAAAAATAAAGTAGCACGAAATACTATGCCCTAACACTAGGTTCCGTTATCTCACAATAAGAATTCTTTCAAAATATGGTGTATTTTTTGCCTTCTCAGCCGTTGGTAATTGTTCATTTGATATTTTAGAATTAAATTTGAATCAATAATTTAATTGTTAATTTGAACATTATTTGTAGATGTCTTTTATATTAAAGTCAAGAATTTGAATCTATTTGATAGTTAGTTAGATATTAACATCCAAGTGCGAATCAGACACGTCCACTGAGAATTACGTACTAATTACAGTTACTATGTATAACAACAGATAAGATAACATTAAAAAAATAACTAATTTAAAGATTATTGTCGTATGCATAGACTTTGTATGAAATTAACTACAACTATAACTTTGTAATATTTTTTTTTCATATTTGAAAATTTCTACTTTTCGGATATAGTTTCATTAGCATTGTAATCTTGAGGCCTGTCGTTTTTCCCTCTTATGAGGAAAATATCGCTCTTTAGAACAAGACAAAGGGCAGCTTAGAGTTCCACCGTTCAATACGCAATGCCACATAATTTTACGGAAAATGTGAAACGGAACGGAGTGTCTTGACACTAGGTTCTGACGTGTGATTCCGGCTTAGAATAGGATCACCCTGGTACTGATTGTGTCGTAAGAGACGATTAAAGACGTGTGGGAGAGTCACGCAATCAGCAATGGCAACACGCATGGGCAGACTCGACCGGATCATTCCCACCCCCGGCATTTAAAACCGGCGTTAAGTAGCGGCTTCGGCCACTACATTTCGCATTGGGTAATACCGGGCCTCGGTGCCCATTCACCTTATAGACCGGCAACGCACCTATAGCTCCTCTGGTGCAACACAGAGCCGTGGGCGACGGTGATCACTTACCATTAGGTGACCCGTACGCTCGTTTGCCGTGTCTTATCCAAAAAGGTTCGCATATTTTCTCTGTCTATGCTGCCATTCGTTAAGCTTAAGCTGATTTACATTGTAATCCCGTATATAAGATGGAAGATCAACTTTACTTTACCTAAGAACTTTGTTAAGATACGCCGTTCCCAACTTTCATCTGAAATTTAGACTTAATCCATTCGATTAAGTAGTAGTGTTGATGCATATCGTGGCGCAGTAGCGGAAGCGTGCGACTGTAAGCGTGACAGGCTATGGGTTCGAGCTCCGTTTGAGAAAATGAGATATTTAATATTTTAATTTCTATTCAGCGGAAAGTTGGGAACGACTGATCCGTTCTCAAAAGTGAATGGATTGTCTAACACTAGGTTCCTAAGTGGCCACTCTTGTGTTCTACCCCCCCATGTAGTAATTTACGTGATAAAAAAATTGGTTAAATTTCGAAGTACAGTTGGTTTTTTCGTCATTTATAGAAAATATTATATTATAATGTTTTCTATAAATGACGAAAAAACCAAGTGATTTATCACTTTACATTCAAATAAGGAAAAGAAAGAGAAATGCGTTAAGAAAATTTAAATAAACGTGCAAACGACTTCTTAATTTCCCCCGGCTTATCATCATTTCGTCTTCTGGCCTCTTCAGGAATAATTACTAGATTTCATGAATAATTACTTCAAGGGATTTGTTTTATACCAGCTATTTGGGTTTGGTGATAACTTGGACTAATTACAGTAGTGTAATGTTGACGAAGAAACGTGATTTTTGTTAAATTATACAGCGTTTTTCGATATACTTGAGTAATATGTAGTTCTAAAGTCATATTTTATTTTAATTTATATTCAAATAGGACATATTCATAAAGTATAACACTTAAAAACAAATATCGGCCATAGAAATTATAATTAATGCCAGAGCGATCATAACAGGTGAAATCAGTCAAACACAAAATAAAATGATATATTATTATGCATTCAGCTGTTCTACTACTTCGATATTATTAACTACCCTAAAAGGAATAAAGATTTTATTATTTCAATTTAGAACGAGATAAAAGATTTCTTGCGTAGAAAACGCAGATAAAACAGCGGAATACTACTATTGAAGAAGCTAGTACTGTGATCAATGCATTTTAATTGTTATATTATCGCCATTATTGCAAGTTTCAGCAATTGATAAAAAAAATCAATATCTTGGTTCAAATCCTAATACTTACTTACTTAGCTTCACGCTGTATCCCGCACGAGGCAGGTTAGGCAGAGGGAACCCGGGAACCTAGTGTTAAGACACTCCGTTCCACTTCCGTTCCCCACTTTCCGCCGAATTTGAGGCATTGCGTGTTGAGTGGCGGCACTCAACGCTGCGCTTTGCCTTATAACCAGAACAAAGAAATGAAACATTAAATAATTAAACACTTCGTTCCACTTCCGTTCCCCACTTTCCGCGGAATTTGAGGCATTGCGTGTTGAGTGGTGGCACTCAACGCTGCGCTTTGCCTTATAACAAGAACGAAGAAATTAAACATTAAATAATTAAACAGGCCTCAAATCCTAATATGCTGTTAGTTACCTTGTAGCATACTTATTTTTTAAAAAGTTTCTGAAACATTCAATATCGTGTGAAAATGTAGGTACTTCCGCAAGATTGATAATGCTTAACACATTTTTAACGTCTTTAGATTGCAATATCTTTCTAAATTTTGTAACGTTGTTTGTGCTTCTTAGCTTCACGCTGTATCCCGCAAGAGGCAGGGTAGGCAGAGGGAACCCGGGAACCTAGTGTTAAGATACTCCACAAGAATTTGAAGCATTGCGTGTTGAGTACTCAACGCCGCGCTTTGCCTTATTATCAAAGCGAAGAAATGAAACATTAAATATTTAAATTGAAAATATTAAATATTTCATGTCCTCGGCTGGGGATCAAACCCAGAACCTGTCGGTTACAGTCACACGCTTGTGCCGCTGCGCCACGACAGGCCTCAAGTTGAGTTGGAAATTATTGAGGATAATTTGAAAAAAGGTAGCAGTTTTTAGATTGACCCGTGTGTTCATTTATTTATGTTTTCATATAGATTCGGATTTTTCTTCTACGACACTAAGACAATCTCTTTCAAAGTTTTTCTAGAATAGTTATATTCCGTAACATGACTTTAGGTATACTCAATATGATTATTTATGCACCTGTCGTGGTGCAGCGGCACAAGCGTGTGACTGTACGAAACAGCGTTGAGTTCCGCCACTCAACACGTAATGCCCTAAATTTGGAGGAAAGTGGGAACGAAAGTGAAACAGAGTGTCTTAACTCTAGGTTACCAAGATCACTCTGCCTACCATGCCATGTGTGGGATACAGCGTGAAGCTTAGTTGAGTTGAGTAGATTATATTTGCTGTAATATTCTTTAACTAAGTTAACATTTTTTGTTTGTACCACGCTGAGTTTCACACGCTCTCAGTTTGTACTAGTATATATCATAAAGTAAGCTTTATAATGTTGAAACGCGCTAACATGAACCGAAGGTATCTTCCTCGGTAGTTACTGAAATTTACCCCTTGGAAGAAGTAAAAAGCGTGTATCACGTGTTGCTAAGAATGACAACGTCTTATCTCAGCGCAGGGCAATATGAAAAAAAAATAATAGTATTTTTCTTTTCTAATTGTGGAGTAATACCTTTGAAATTAGCAAAAGATATTAGTATTTGTTATGTAATGTAAGGAAAACTT
The DNA here is from genome assembly GCA_019049475.1 of Eueides isabella. NCBI lineage: Eukaryota > Metazoa > Arthropoda > Insecta > Lepidoptera > Nymphalidae > Eueides > Eueides isabella. The sequence continues at coordinate 12,709,653 of CM032398.1, read as the reverse complement.
TTGATATGGTCAGTGTCATTCATAAATCATAAAACATTCTTTTATTTATTCAGAATTGAAGCCTGTCGTGGCGCAGCGGCACAAGCGTGTGACTGTAACCGACAGGTTGTGGGTTCGATCCCCACTCGGGGAGATGAAATATTTAATATTATCAACTTAAATATTTAATGTTTTCATTTCTATGCTCTGGTACAAGGCGTAGACCTCCGCCGCTCAACATGCAATGCCTCAAATTCGGCGGTAAGTAGGAAACAGACGTGGAATGGAGACACTCCGTTAACATTAGGTTCCCAAGTTCCCTCTGCCTACTCTGCCATGCGCAGGATACAGCGTGAAGCTGAGTAGAGAGTATTTAATCAGGTGTCGAATTAAATCAGATTGATCATGTTTTTGTCTTAACGATAATATTAAATATATTTAAAACAAACTTATGCATAAAATATATAAAGTACCAAATGAAATTGACACCGAACTGCTTCTAAACAATAAAATTTCTTTATAACAATATATAAAGAAAATTTATTGTTTAGAAGCAGTTCGGTGTCTGTCAGGTAATAAGGCAAAGCGCGGCGTTGAGTTCCGCCACTCTACACGCAATGCCTCAAATTCGGCGGAAAGTGGGGAACGGAAGTGGAACGGAGTGTCTTAACACTAGGTTCCCGGGTTCCCTCCGCCTACCCTGCCTTGTGCGGGATACAGCGTGAAGCTAAGAAAGAAAGAAAAGAATATATATATATTTTGCATGACAAGTAAATAAATGACTTTGTATATTGATCCCTTTATAGAGAATCGAAATAGTAATTGCATAACATTTGTAGAATTTGTATTGACAACCAATATTAGAATACCAAGTATAAATTTATTCAATTACAAAGTACTTAAAAGCTTATTAGAACCTAAATTTACTTCGACAATACAACTAATATTCATACCAAATGACGAATACCATAACGTTAAACATAATGTTGTTTTTGGCCTGTCGTGGATCAGCGGCACAAGCGTGTGCATTATAACCGACAAGTTATGGGTTCGATTCCCACTCGAGGAAATGAAATATTTAATATTTTAAATTTACTTAATGTTTTCAATTCTTCACTCGGGTGTATCAGAACATTCTGGTGTACTCAGCTACATGCTCATTTGAGTTCCGCCACGCAATATGCGATGCCTTAAATTATCCGAAAAGTGGGGAATGGAAGTGGAATGGAGTGTCATAACACAAGGTTCCCAAGTTCCCTCTGTCTACTCTACCACATGCTGGATACAGTGTGAAGCCGAATATGAGTAATTTTGCTTACTTATTTTGATAAATCTGTATAAACACGTCGTATATAATTACAGGTTCTAATCTCAAACGGGAAAGTCCTTATATCAGCTTTAAAGCTCTGTGTGATAGATAGCTCAGATTTGCACTAGTCCACTTAATCTAGCTTCAGGTTTCAACATACAGAATTTTAAACATGAACTCCAGTAGTACATAGATTAGGGTTATTTATGATCTAATATTTCCTTGTATACTTAGTGTTACCGGTAAGACGGTCTTTAGTTCGATTCTCTGTCCGATTAATGGCATATTATCATTAAATCATTTTGATGGTAAAATAAAAAAAATATATTTTGTTCGACCACTCTACATGCAATATGTCTAAAAATGGACGATGTGTTTTTGGTTTGGGGACAGAAGTGTTTGTCTATTAGACTTGTGCCTAGAAAGGGACTGTTTTATGTGATATATTATATCAATTTGAAAAAATATATTCTATGTTCAATAATAGTATTCCACGAACCGTTTTCTTGACGTTGTTTCAGCGAGCTATTTTCTTGGTTTGCCTTTGCCTTGGAATAAGCAGACTCAAGTTAGTTATGTACGTTATCATCATGAAAAACGGTAAGAACTAATACAAGATTTCCGAGTTCCCTTTGCCTTGCCATGTGCTGTATTAAGCGTGAAGCTAAAAAAATTATATTAATTTTTCATATTCTTTGGTCTAATTCAATATAATAAGCAAGTTATTATATATACAAAATTTCTCAAAACTCTCGGTTCCTACAATACACCACAAGTCATATTATATGATGCGAGAGTTAACAATTTGATACTCAGTTTCACGCTGTATCCCGTACATGGGAGGGTAGGCAGAGGGAACTTGGGAACCTAGTGTTAAGGCAATTCGTTCCACTTTCATTTTCCAATTTTCACCGTATTGGAGAATTTGAATTACCTTGATCTGGTTACAATACAAGCTTCGACATTAAGATCTACCACTTAACAAGAAATGTATCGAATCTTAACACTAGTTTCCTTCTGACTATCCCTCTATATGCGGAGTGGTAAGAGCCCTCTCTTACCACTCATTTTTCCTTCGAAAGCACTGTATCGACGATACTGGAGGAAGGTCACGTAAAAGCATGAGGACCCCCCGGAAGGCATGTATGAAGAGGTTGATGACAGTGGACGAGGCGAAAGATGTATGCCTTAGCGTTTGGCGACCTTTCGATTACCTCGACTGGGAATCGAAACCACAACCTTTGCATTTTGACAGTCGCATATTTTTGTCCCTTGTATTCCTGTAATCTATTTAAACGTATATAAAAACAAATTCTCTCATCTACGTTAAAGTAAACACGAATACAAAAGTAATAATTTGAGTGAGCAAACTGTGTTCGGTGAAAATTTCACTTTAACTTCATACAGCAAGCCGTTTGTGCTCGCTTATTTACACTTACTGTTGGTGTTAGAGATAAACTAAGCTCATTAGTCACACGTTTGTTTTCATATATTTTGTTGACTTTAATTTTGTTGTCATAATATATTAATTTTGGTTCTCTATGACACAGAATCTGATTCGAATCTCGATGATTGTGGGTTCAAACCCCATGGGGGGGAGGTGTTTTTAGTCTGGTGGTAATGGACATGTAGATGTTATAAATTACAGTAACGATCAGCCGATATTTCACATTAAACTTACATTCCAAATTAATATATATATATATATATATATATATATATATATATATATATATATATATATATATATATATATATATATAAATATATATATATATATATATATATATATATATATATATATATATATCTATATATATATATATATATAAATATATATTATATAATATATATATATATATATATATATATTATATATATATATATATATATATATATATATATATATATATATATATATATATATATATATATATATATATATATATATATATATATATATATAATATAGTATATATATATATATATATATATATATATATTATTTATATATATATATATATATATGTATATATATATATATATATATACTTGAAACCCTCGATGAATAACAGATTAACTAAACATTACATTCCAAAATTAATGAATTCCAAAATTATATATATATATATATATATATATATATATATATATATATATATATATATATATATATATATATATATATATATATAATGTAATGATATGTATAATAATTATATTTTGTGCGCTTATCAAGATAAAAACAAAGAAATATATCGCTCGCATAAACCACGCAGACGTAAACATAAGTAGCATAGTAGTATTGAATATAACATATTATATTTTTTAAAGTTGACACTGTTTCTGGCATAAAAAAGCGCCTGGAACTTATATTCCTACTGTCTGAATTTTAGAGACATTATATGGAAAGTGGCGGAACAAAACGCCTCCGTTTATACAAAAACGAGTTAATGTAAGTATTCCATTATTTTGAGACAAAATTAAACTTACAACCGTCTCGACGGCCTTAATAGAAAACACATAGCATATATACAACGGAATATTACCTCATAAATAATAGTAATCTACCACTTGATTCCATGCTTAAAATTCTGTATGATGAAACCTGAATCTAGATTAAGTGGACTAGCGCAAATCTAAGCTATCTATCAAACTGAGGTTCAAAGCTGATATAAGGACCTTTTGTATGAGACTAAAAACTGCGACTATCTCTGATTTGCATTTGCAAGGGTATGAAAGTACTCTCTAATATTTATAATCAGCTTCACGCTGTATCCCGCACACGGCAGGATAGGCAGAGCGCACTTGGGAACTAGTGTTAAGACACTCCGTTCCACTTCCGTTCTCCAGCTTCCGCTGAATTTGAGGTATTGCGTGTTGAGTGGCGGAACTCAACACCGCGTTTTGCCTTATAACCAGAGCGAATGGGAATCGAATCCACAACCTGTCGGTTACAGTCACATCATAGTGCCGCTGCGCCACGACAGGCCTCAAAAGTATGAAAATAATTAAGTTGAGCGTTATGGCATATTCATTTGATATATATAGATATTTTCGAAGGCTTATTAAACATTTAAGTAATTTGAAATGGATTTAATTGTTATTATAATTTTATTTCTAAATACAAATACTATGTTATTCAATTTTTTTCAGCCTTAAAGTGTATCCCGCACAGGGAACGGAAATGGTAGGCAAATGGAATTTCGGGAACCTAGTGTTAAGACACTCTATTCCGTTCCCCACTAATAGCTGAATTTCATATTATTATGCCGCATGTAGTTGCGGAACGATACGAAATAAATCTTTTCTTGAAATTCCTAAATAAATAAAACTTCTTTATTCATTAATTTTGATTTCAATTTAAAAAAAAATGCGTTTGGTCTTAGAATATCCTACATATTTTTTTAGCTTCACGCTGTATCCCGCACAAGGAACTTGGGAAATGGTAAGCAGAGTATATGTGAAAACTAATATTAAAATATTACATTTTGTTCCCACTTTCTGCACCCTGGTACTGATGATGTCGTAAGAGGCGATTAAAGTACGTGTTGGAGAGTCACGTTGTCAGCAGTGATAACACGCATGGGCAGACTCGACCGGATCATTACCACCCCCGGCATTTAAGACCGGCGTTAAGTAGTGGCTTTGGCCACTGCGTTTCGCATTAGGTAATGCCGGGCCCCGGTGCCCTTCAACCTTATAGGACGGCAACGCTCCTGTAGCTCCTCTGGAGTTACACGTGGCCGTGGGCGACGGTAATCACTTACCATCAGGTGACCCGTACGCTCGTTTGCCGCCTCTTCCATAAAAAAAAAAGCAATCCGTTCCCCACTTTCCGACCTTTCCAGACATTAGAGGCAGATCGTTAGGGCTCAACGCTGTATTTTGTCTTATTACCAGTCACTATCTAGTTATCAGTCAGTTCTCATTCATATCAATAACAAAAGCTGTCAAAATTAAATCTATCTTTTAGAAACAATGAAATTTCAACGCATCATTTATTATGTACATACTTATTCTATATATTGCTTAAACAATACCACACTGTAACACAATCTGATGGGCGGTAAGCGTGAGGCGTGAAGATATGCGTAACAGACCGACATGTGATATATACATTAATATACCATGTACATATATATATATATATGTACGTATATACGTACGTATTTATGTGAAGTTACTATATAATAGTTAATCTGTTCAATATATTGAGGTCGCGTTGATTCCGGATTGTGAGTCCGATTCCCACTCGGAAAAATGAATTATTTTATATTTTCATTACTTCACTTTGGTAACGAGCATAAGGGCGGCGTTGAGTTTCGCCCATCAATACGCATTGCCTCGACAATTTGGTTTCAATTAGGGTAATGAAGTGTGTTAGTGAGAAAGCAATGTCTTAACACTACGTTTCAAGTAAAAGAAAGTTTGTATCCAATTATGTTAAATTATAATTTTTAATCATGGTTTAATTTCGTTCATTTGCTCCCAGTAGAGTTTAACGCTTTGTAGCCGGAACAAATTAATTATTTTCTGTCTCCGGTGTAGTAGGCAGAATGTTGCGTACAGTTGTATAGTATGTCTCGTCATTACTTCACCATGCCTTGCCTTTAAAGCGTTTGAACTTTAAATTTTGAATTATAATATTTGATATCAAATTTCGTGATTTAACATACTGTAGTAACTTACGGTAATGCTTGTTGTGATGCAGAGTCATAAGCATATGACTGAAAAGGTGACAGACGGTGGATTCCATCTCCACTCGAGGATATGAAAGATTAAACATTTGTATTTTCTTTGCTCTGGTAATGAGGCAAAGCACGGCGTTAAGTTTCGCCAGTCAACATACAATGCCTGTCCTGTCACGTTCAAGAAGCCACAAAAATTTTCACAGCAAAACAAAATCGATTAATTTAGTTTTGCTTACTCAATTTAAATTAATCTTGTATAAATATTTTCTTTGTCATCTAATTTAGAAGTAAGTTTTCTAAGTCTATAGGTTATATTGGTGTTAAGTTTTATGCTAACTTTATATAATATTTTATTATATATGTTAATTTAGATACCTTTCGTGGTGCAGTGGCACAAGCTCGTGACTGTAAACACGACAGGCTGTGGGTTCGATCCCCACTCGAGGAAATGATATATTTTATATTTTAAATATTTCATTTCCACGAGGCCTGTCGTGGCGCAGCGGCACAAGAGTGTGACTGTAACCGACAGGTTCTGGGTTCGATCCCCGAGAAATGAAATATTTAATATTTAATGTTTCCTTTCTTCGCTCTGGTAATAAGGCAAAGCGCGGCGTTGAGGTCCGCCACTCAACACTCAATGCCTCAAATTCGGCGGAAAGTGGGGAACAGAAGTGGAACGGAGTGTCTTAACACTAGGTTTCCGGGTTCCCTCTGCCTACCCTGCCATGTGCGGGATACAGCGTGAAGCTGAGTAATATGTATGATTGTAAAAAATGAGGCTGTTAGTGGAAAGGAATGTGGTTGTTAATACGAAAATCTTTACTCAAGAATTTTTTTTTTCTTATTCTATACAAAAAAAAAATAATAACTATATTTTCACAATATTTAAAAAATGAAATGTGTAACTTCTCTTCTGACTATGATAAATAAATATGAGATTTCCTGTCAAAAGCGAAAAATCGCCTTTTCCTGATAAAATGTAAACAAAATTATAATATTATTAGACTAACATTTTTTTTCTGTTACTTCACTCATTATATCCCATGGTGTGGGAACATTTCTCAATTAGGCAGGGTGAACTTGGTCAGTCATTCTGTGGCGGAATTCAACGCCGCGCCTTGTCTTATTACCAGAGCGAATAAACGATAATATTAAATATTTTTTTGCCTCAAGTGAATATCAAACCCACAATAAGCTGTATAAATAGATATTTTAAATTTTATTAAAACATATTTTGAAATGTTCAACGGCATTCAACGTAGGATAATTTAATTTTTCGAACTTACAAAATGTTTGTCGACAGAACAAGATAGCGGAGTAGTTTGCGAAAGTATTCAAATAAAATTTTAGTTTGTAATCTTTCAAATAATACTCAAGTAACGGAGATTTAAATGTAGAAAAATTTCAAAAATATTTCTAGTTTTGGACGTAAAATTCTTTTTTCGTATCACTCGAAGAGCTACTGCTGGATTGCCAGTCTCTAAGGTTGAGATAGACGCGCGTTTTGAAGGTGTTCATGTCGTATCGGCCTGAAAATATTGTCGCAGGTAGGCCGTTCCATAGATAGCTTCACGCTGTATTCCGCACGAGACAGGGTAGGCAGAGGGAACCCGGGAAACTAGTGTTAAGACACTCCGTTCCACTTTTGTTCTCCACTTTCCGCCGAATATGAGGCACTGCGTGTTGAGTGGCGGAACTTAACGCCGCGCTTTGCCTTATTACCAGAGCGAAGAAATGAAACATTAAATATTTAAACTGAAAATATTAAATATTTCATTTCCTAGATCGAACCCAGAACCTGTCGGTTATAGTCACACGCTTGTGCCGCTGCGCCACGACAGGCCGTTCCATAGATGTGTAGCGTAATATTTTTATAGTGAATGAGTTTGCTAGCCGTTTCATGACGAAGATCTGTCGCAGCAGAGGCACAAGTGTGTAAACGTTGTTTGTTGAATGGGTTCAATCCTCACTTGAAGAAATGAAATATTTAACAATTTGTAATAAAATATTTAACATCTTACTTTTTTTTCTATAGGAAAAAAAAAGACACTGAGTGTTGCCACTCAACACGCAATGCCTCAAATTCGGTCTGAGTTTCATGAACAGTATATTGCTATAAACACCTGAGGCCTGTCGTGGCGCAGCGGCACAAGCGGGGGACTGTAACTGATAGGTTCTGGGTTCGATCCCCAGTCGAGGAAATGAAATATTAATATTTTCAATTTAAATATTTAATGTTTCATTTCTTCGCTCTGGTAATAAGGCAAGCGCGGCGTTGAGTTCCGCTACTCAACACGCAATGCCTCAATTTCGGCGGGTTCCCTCTGCCTACCCTGCCTGGTGCGGGATACAGCGTGAAGCTATAAACTAGTAAAGTACTAGCAAAATTCAATATATTTTTTTCTAGAAAAAATGATTGGATGTATTACTGCTACCGTGATTCACCGATTTAAATATCAGTACTAAAGGCATTTACTTGTAGGCGTCGAACCCTTCCGTAGGGAAACCAACTTTTGTCTACAAAATGACGTAAACAGTTCTAATCTTATGTATCATTTACCTTTAAAGCGTTTACCCGCATTATCTTTTCTATTCAATACGATCTTATTAATACCTTAATTAATCGAACCCACTGACCTCGGTTTGAAATGCATGATTTTAATTAACCCTTTCGTTTTAAGTCAAAATATTAAATATTTTCTTCTAATAACATTTCGATAACATTTGAAATGTGTTTTGTGAGCCTCTCTGTTGAGCAAACTATTGAAATGGCCTGTGCTGAGCTTGAGCATTTCATTGTTGTAAGTGTGTACAGACCTCCCACTGGGTTATATGAACACTTTGAAAATATTTTAGAACAAACACTTGTAAAATTATCTGGATCTAAAAAAAATATAATTGTATGTGGAGATTTCAATATTAATTTACTAGATAACTCCACCACTTGCACTAGATTCAGGTCTTTAATGAATTCATATAACCTTGAGAATCTATTTCTAGAGCCTACAAGAATCACTAATTGTACCGCTACTTGTATTGATAATATTTTTACTAACTCTGTACCGAGAGAAAAATCAATAATTAATATGTTAAGTTCAGACCATAGCGGACAGTTGGCTTCTTTTTACTTTGGCAAAAAGAAAATTAAAAAACTAAATAAAATTGAATGTATTCCGATGACAATTGGTCGTATAGAAAGATTTAGAAGTAAAACAATAGCAAAACTTCAACATTTACAATATAATAAAGATCCCAACCAATTATATAAGAAGTTTTTCAATGTTATTGAAAATGAATTTAATGCTGTGTTTACTTCTAAAACATTAAATTTCAGGAGTTTCTTGTCATTTAATGATTGGGCGACTGTGGGAATTCATAAGAGTAGACGAAGGTTATATGAACTTTATAGTGAAAAACATATAACCACAGTCAATCATTATTAATTATGTCAAGAACTATTCTAAATTGTTTAAAAAAGTATGTTCCATGGCAAAATCTTTACATATTAGAAACAAAATCAAAAATTCTTGTGATAAAATAAAAATGACATGGAACATAATAAATTGTGAAACTGGAAAAGGTAAGAATTATAATCATGATTTTAAATTAAAAGTTGACACTGGCGTTACAAGCTCGGATCAAGAAGTTGCATGTGAATTTGAAAAATTCTTTGCTGATATTCCAGTTTCCACAACCAAAACTCTTATAGCTTCCACAACCGTCGCTGAATCATTACTTAAGGAGAGCGTTCACAAATGTAATGTAAATTTCAAATTTAATCTAGTCAACTCAAGAGACATTGTTAAGACATTTAAAACCCTGGATATCAAGAAATCATCAGATCTGTGGGGTATCTCTGTTAAGTTGATTAGTCATATAATAGACGCTGTCGCTCCGCATCTTGCCGATATATTTAATAATTGTATAGAGTATGGTGTGTTTCCTGACCTAATGAAATTTAGTAAAATCATACCTATTTTTAAATCTTTGGATTGGATCTGAGGTAGTACATCAGATCCAAATAATTTTCGACCAGTGTCTGTGCTACCCTCATTCAGTAAAATCTTTGAAAAGATGATCTTAAACCAAATATTAATGCATTTTAATTCAAATAAGCTAATGCATGATAAACAGTATGGTTTTACTAAGGGTCGCTCTACTACCGACGCCGGCGTAGGTCTCTTAAAGAATATTTATGAGGCGTGGGAAGGATCGCAGGATGCTCTTGGCATGTTCTGTGACTTATCCAAAGCGTTTGATTGCGTCCAGCACTCAACATTGGTCATGAAACTACATCATTATGGCATAAGAGGTCGTGCACTCGATCTTCTGACTTCTTATTTAACTAACAGGGTTCAGAAGGTTGATGTGAATGGCAAGAAATCTCCTGGGTCACTAATCAGTATGGGGGTCCCACAGGGGTCTATTCTGGTCCTTTTCTCTTTTTAATATATATAAATGATTTACCTTATTTAGTTGAAAGGAGCCATGAGATAGTATTGTTTGCTGATGATACTTCGTTGATTTTTAAAATGCGAAGAAGACAAATAGTATATGACGAAGTAAACAATGCTCTCTCCAAAATAGTACATTGGTTTAGCGCTAATAACTTGCTGTTAAATAGTAAAAAAACAAAATGTGTAATATTCAGAACACCTCAAACAAAAATTGTGAAAGCTAATGTACTTTTGAATGGTGAAGCCGTAGAGCCTGTTGATTCTACGGTATTTCTCGGTATCACCATTGACTCTAATTTACAGTGGGGACCTCATATTGATAGATTGGCGAATAGACTGAGCTCTGCAGCTTTCGCTGTAAAAAAAATTAGATTATTGACTGATGAGGAAACGGCTCGCCTTGTTTACTTTAGCTACTTCCACAGTATTATGTCTTACGGCATCTTACTCTGGGGTAATGCAGCCGGTATTAAGTCAATATTTGTCTTGCAGAAGCGAGCTATTCGCGCAATCTATAACTTAAGCCCTAAGGATTCCTTAAGGGAAATGTTTAAAAATATTAATATATTGACCGTTGCATCTCAATACATTTTTGAAAATGTTATGTATGTCAAGAAAAATATTAATAAGTTTACTAAAATCAGTGATGTACATAATATTAATACTAGAAATAGGCTTAAACTTAGTGAGCCTGTAACTCGATTGCATCGAGTCCGTAATTCTTTTATGGGACAGGGTGTACGCTTTTACAATAGGATCCCAGAAAACGTCAGAGAAATTTCTGTTTCACAATTTAAAAAGGTTGTGAAAAGATGTTTGTGTGTTAAAGGTTATTACCATATTAACGATTTCATAAATGATAACACGCCTTGGGAATAAAATGCTCGCTCCAGGCTGTTTCAAGTGTATCATTCTCACATAAATATATAATGTAAAGTTTTGATTAAAAAAAAAGGACATGTCCCGCTGAGTTTCTTTCGCCGGTTCTTCTCAGGTCTGAGGCAATGACTTTAGTGAACTGGTGGTAAATTGTTTGACGTTCAAAAACGAAGCTTGTAACTTCTTATTTTGAATAAAATATTTTGAATTTGAATTTGAATTTGAATTTTAACAAATTATATATTTTTTTATATTGATAATAGCTTAGCTGTTGCTAATATTTTTAAATGAAAATATATATTATTGAAAAATTGGGACACGGGACATGGGACATTTCGGATGCAAGAATAAAAGAAAGGAGGTTAAAAATTTGACCTTTTTGTCTATGTTATGTGTACGTATCTGTCTATATATTTAATGTCTGAATCAATGAACCAGTTTAAGTGTGGATTTTTCAACGGAAGCCTTCTTCATTTCTGTGGTCTTCTTCAAGTTTTATACAAATTGGCTTAGCAATTTAAGAAGTACAAGACAGGATTTGGCATTTGTTTCTCTCAACGCCTCTTCAATACTTTGCGTGTAGCATTTTATATCATTCTTATATAACGTTTATATTGTTTGATATGTTTCAGGCATATATGTATCTATAAAAAAGTTAGAAACATTTAAAAGCTTTTAGCAACATTTTATAAGCGCCATTGTACTGTCGTTTCCCAAATAAATGGATACCAACAACTTTTTAGTAATTGCCGTATACGAAATTGAGTTAAGTTTTACGTAGCTGTTACGCTGTCTGGTGGACTTTTAAAGGGAGAAAATACATTTCTTCGCAAGTATTTTTTTTTTTTATAAAAACTAATAAGTATTATTTTTAATTTTATCCTATATAGTGGGATAGCTAAAAGAAATATAGTTTTAAGAATCATCGTTTCCTACTTTCTGCTCAAAATTTCTATTTAAAGCGATATTTGAACCTTCGACTTTTTACAGTGTAGTGTCAATATGTTTTTTAGCTTCACGCTGCTTCCCGCTCAAGCAGGGTAGGCCGAGGGAACCCGGGAATCTAGTGTTAAGACACTTCGTTACACTGCCGTTCCCCATTTTCCGCCGAAATAGAGACATTGTCAATATATTTCTTTCTATATTTTGAGACACTTGGTGTTTTATGTTCCGGAATTTAACACAGCGCTATAGAAAGAAAATTACTTTTTCATTTGAAAATATATAAAATTTGAATGTAGCGGGATTCAAACCTGCTCTTTTTAGACGATTTTAATAATACTTTTACATATTTTCCAAAAATATATAGAATACATATATTTTCACCCAATTTCCAACTGATCTCGTATTTTCGTCGAGCAAGCTCCCTAGAGTGTTGTTCGTTACTAAACACTCGTTAGAAACATTTTTATACCTGATCTATTACTATGAATTATGCTAATACAGAACCATTATTTCCATGTAAAATATGGCCTTTCAGAGCTTTAATGGAAGTTGAAATATAATTTCAGTATGGAAATTTTTAATTTTATATTTAAAAATTGGATTTTTTTATTAATTTTGCGTGTAAAGTTTTGTGAATATTGTTTGTTATACGATTTTTACAAAGAAAATTGATGTTAAGTTGATGTTCGAAGGCACATTGGTGCCGGTAAACTAAAACCTTATAGCAATTTTAAAAAATAATTCGTCATATTATCAGTCAATTTGGACCGTCACAGCCTTGCATGCTTATTTAAATTGAGTAGTGACTGATAATGAAATATTTTAATGATAAGGAGTGATAATATTAAATGGTATTATAGAGCTTCTTATCATTAAAATATTTCGTTATTATGGGGTGCAAATTTTACAAAAAAAAAATCATCATGCGATTGTGATTTAGATCTTGTTTTTACGTTACGATACGGCTACGATTTAATAATCTAACTATCAATTTAGGAGATAATAATTATTTTTCATGATAACAGTAACAAAAATAATAAGTATAAATATAAATAAAATATAATCAATTTAGAATAAAACAAAAATAATATTCGTATTATTCTTTAAATTATAAATGCTTAATTAGTTATTCATTTATTTATAATTCTGAGATAATGTATTTATAATAACAATAGTAACATATAATGAAAAAAAAAACATTAAAGTGAACACTAATATACACCCACACACATACGTACGCACGCACACACACACACACACACACACACACACACACACACACAGACACACACTCACATACACACAACCAATTACATACATAATTTTATAAACATGTATAGCTCTTGTCAAAAGATATAAGGCGGCAAGAACTAATTCGAAATATAATATTTTTAAAAGCCTGTAGCTTCTATGTTTATTTTGTTCTAAATGATATTTAATTAAAACTTTAACGTTGATAATTATATAACTAGAATACCGTTCTCTATTTTATATTCATGAGGAATGTGTTCAACGCAATTATTTCAAACTTAATGGCTCAATAGAAAATACCTTATCCCTATCTCAAACGTGTACAATTGCGATCACAAAACATGTGAACTTGGCTGATATTCTTCATTACTAATATTATATAAGTAAAGATTTTTGTTGGTTGGTTGCATTCACTTTGGGGCTTTGTTGTGTCTCAGAAGCCAGTAATCGCTACAGGTTCGACTCGAGGTAATAAAATACATTTTAATATCTTTGCTTTGGCAATAAGGCAAAGCGCGACGTTAAAATCTACCACTTAATAAGCAATGTCTCATTCGGCGGAAAGTCTAGAAATCTCAATTATCGAAAACGGCTATAATAGACTACTTTACATAATCGCTCTGATACAAGGTAAACTGCGGCGTTGAAATCCGATACTCAACTAGCAATGTCTCAAATTCGGCGAAAAGTGGGCAACGGAAGCGGAACGGAGTGTCTGAACGAAAGGTTCCCAAGTTTCATCCGCCTACAATGCCGTGTGCGGGATGCGACGTGAAACTGAGTAATCGTTTTCATTATAAATAGTAAAGAGAGAAACATTTTCATTCTATCTATGCAATTAATTAATTAAATGCATAGTGCAGTGCTGAGCTTCGCCACTCAACATGCAACGTCTCAATAATAGAGCGGAAAAACGGGAAACGGAAACGTCTGTTTAGATATTTTATCCAATATTTCCCATATTTATGTAATGTATGTTAAGTAATTAAATTGTTAATTTAAATAATTAAAATACAATTCTTCTTTTATTTATATCGAGCCCATAATAATTATCGTACAGTTAGAATTTTAACAACAATGGTACGATAATTATAATGAAGATAAGATAATATTCAATGTTCAAATTGTTTATTGTGGTCATGTAGGGAATCAATGGTACGTGCGTACTACGTGTGGTTGGTTCAACGATAAATGGGTAAAGGCATACATTTTATATATATGTACATTCAAATATTATTACATATAAATATTGATTTGTATATATATATATATATATATATATATATATATATATATATATATATATATATATATATATATATATATATATATATATATATATATATATATATATATATATATATATATATATATATATGTACATTCAAATATTATTACATATAAATATTGATTTGTATATTATATAAGCAGCGGCGCAGTGGCACAAAACGTGTGACTGTAACCGATGGGTTGTGGGTTCGATCCCCACTCGAGGAAACGAAATATTTAATATTTTCAATTTAAATATTTAGTTTTTTCGTTTCCTCGCTCTGGTACAAGGCAAAACGCGGCGTTGAGTTCCGTCACTCAACACGCTATGCCTTTAAATTCGACAGAAAGTGGGGAACAAAAGTGAAACGGAGTGTCTTAACACTAGGTTCCAAAGTTCCCTCTGTCTACCCTGCCTAATGTAGGACACAATGTGAAGCTGAGAGAGAGAGAGAGAGAGAGAGAGAGAGAGAGAGAGAGAGAGAGAGAGAGAGAGAGAGAGAGAGAGAGAGAGAGAGAGAGAGAGAGAGTATAATACATATGAGTATAATATGTGAGGAATGAAGGTTACTTAATGGGAATGAATGAACTATTTTTTTTAATTTTGCATATAGTTTGTATTGTGTCTATAAAGAATGTACGAGAAAAAAAATCTGTGATAACGGGAAAAAACGATTTTCCAATTTACGCAGTATACATACATACCATTTTGAGGTATATTTAAGAATATGTTATATCATTTTATTGTAGGGATATACAGGTTTTAGATACTTACTCACTTTACTACTCACTCAGCTTCACGCTGAGCTCTCGTACATGGCAGGGTAGGCAGAGGGAACTTGGGAACCTAGTAGAAAAAGACTTCATTCCACTTCTATTCCTCACTTTCCGCCGTATTTCAGGCATTGCATATTGAGTGGCGGAACTCAACGCAGCGTTTTGCTTTGTACCAGAGCCAAGAAATGAAAAGATTAAATATTTAAATTAAAATATTTAATATTTTATTTTCTCGAGTGGTGATCGAATCCACAACCTGTCAGTTACAGTCACACGCTTATGCCGCTGCGCCACAACAGTCCTCTTTTAATACTTAAAAAATAAAAAAATGTTGTCCCCAGACCCACAGTGCTACGGGGTTCATGACGGATGTCTGGTTTAGCCCTCATGGCTCAGGGATAAAAATGTGCAACTGTAAACGCAATGGCTTGCGAGATCAATCCCTACTCGAGGTGGAGCTCTTTGGCAACAAGAATGTGTGTTACCAAAGAGTTCCACCTCGTTATGGAAACGGAGCGCTTCATTTAAGATTCTTAAGTGCCCTTTGGTAGGATACTACCATGTGCGGCAAACAGTGTGAAATAAAAAAAAATCTGGTTGTAGCTCACCAACTAGAGAATTTATTGCACGCTGATCAACTTTAAACTAGTACGTAGTGTGTTCAAAAAGTATTGCCAATTTAGTGTTTTTTCAAAAATTATTTATCTATTTATGAGTATCTGTATCGTCCCCTTCAAAGTAATCCCCATAAGATATCATACACTTGTGGCAATGTTTTCTATTCTTCGAAGGACTTTAAAATATATATTTTTTATCTTTTTATCTCCTCCTTCGATGCTGTCTTTATCTCGTCAATAGTAGCGTCGCCTTTTCCCTTCTCTTTAGTTTTAGGAACAAGTAAAAATGACAGGGGACAAATATAATAACTGATAAACTAGATCTGGGAAATACGATAGCTGGGGCACCGTTATTGTATACTTTTTAGCAAAAAGTCGCGCACAAGTAACGCTGTGTGAGCAGGGGCGTTACCGTGATAATAAGGTCAATTTTTGTTCGTCCACAAATCTGGGAGTTTCTGGTGGATTGCTTCGCGCAAATTGCACATAACTTGCATGTAATCGTTATTGACCATTCTGCCCTGTGGCAAGAACTTATGTTGCCATTTTCTTCACTTCATCAATTTTTTTGTCTGTTGTTGAAATCTCCGAGAGTCCGGCACGTTCTTCGTCATTTACATCTTCTCGGCCTTCTGAGACCACTTTGCACCACCGATAAACGTTGCTCTCGGTTTAAGGTAGCTCCTCCGTATGCCACAGGTAACATTTAGAATCCATCCGCGCACTTAATTTCGTTTTTACACAAAATTTAATACAGGTTCTTTGTATAGGTAAAAATCAAAGATGACCTAAAATGCGTGCAAGCAACGCAGCTGTCAACAATTAACTGAACATTCAAAGAGGCCGAACAATATCAAGAACACCACAAAAAAAAATAGATTATAAATAGTCAGCGAAAATTCAAAAATTCGTGATACTTTGAATACACATCGTATACAATTAGTATTGTCAGTGTCCACATCTAGGCTCCATATATAATAACCGATAAACCAGATGCACTCGTTAAAAAACCTTAGTGTTGGGTTTTTCGGTATCAATGACGAAAAGATTTGACTATATGCTGCCAAACCAAGATGAATACTTTTGTAAATCTTCTCGAAATTGTTTCTAGCTAAGTGTACATTGGTTGGTTAAGGTAGACATATTCCCAAACAACTTCGAGAGGTACGTACAAATAGGTTAATTAAGGTTCAATATAATCGGTTCTGGTATGATATGTTCGTTGAACATTTTCATTTTTATTAGAATTGGCTGCAAGTCTTCAATGTCAGAAGTTTTTGCTACCTAGGTTGATATACTGTAGTTTCCAGTGCAGCATTTTGAACATTTGTTCCAATGCAATGTAATAAATAAGAATTTTGGATGAAATTACATACCTGTGTCTCACTTCGCAATACAGACGAATAGACTGCCGATTCTGTACATGGACGGCCAAAGTCTTTGTATCGTTAAGGCTTCTCAACTCTGGAATATATCATTCACGCATTCAAGAACAGATCAGATTTAAAAGAAGTCAAAGGCCTTTTTACGGTTTGCATATATTAAGCTCAATTATTCACATAATCTGAGTTTTCTGGCCGGGTGAAATTCGACAAATCTATAGGTAAGGTAATTCACAATCAATGACCCTAAAAAACTATTATTCAAAATGGTTTGGTCTCAACTTTTGAAAAACAAGACGATAGTGCTCTTGTTCCATGCCTTTAGAGTTCTTTCCGAAAACAAGATGAAATTAAATATATGTTGTAAATACATAAGATGGCCTGACTCTAAAGTTGCGGTAACCTCCCCATTTCGTCGGATTTCACATAACCACAAGATGTGCCATCTTATGTTGGCTAGCCTCTCTTCAAGCTGCGCTTGGTTTGTAATAGTGGTGCGAGCGGGAACTGGGGGCCGTTATGTATAGTTGTATTGTGCCATTAATGATGTTGCCTGTAATCACTACTCTGGGCAGACGTGTCGGTGATCGTAGGACGTAGCTTTTCGCACCGGTAATGCTACTGCTTGTGATCAATCTGATATTTACCTACGCCTAAATGAGATGATCACCAACAGCCATCCATGGTTTGTTAGAGTATCAAACGTTATTCGGCAAGATTCACCACGTACATGTGAGGTTGACTAAAATGGAATTGTACTTTCTATTCGTGATTAGTATTTATCTATTTTATAATAGAATTATTCGATGTTAGTGATCAATTTGCGCTATTGATGCTCGTTTTTAATACTATAGTACATTAGTTTATCGTCAAATACTCTAGAGTCACCTAACTATGATATTGTATGTGAAATATTCATATCAGTCAAAGCAAGTAATTTGTTGGCAACATTCTACAATGTTTTACTTTAAAACTTGCGTGAATGTGAAAGGACAACGAACGTCCATTTTCGGCTTGATTGTTCATAGCGATCCATATGTTCTCAGTTTAAAAAAATTATATTAATTTAATTCCTAGCACCACAATTAAGTACAGTCAATTATTAACAAATTCCCTTGAAATACCATTGAAAATTGATACAACAATTATCTGAAAACCGCGATCTGATTAATTATGTTATATTTAATTAGGCAACGCATAATATAATGGTAAATTACAATCATCAACAGAGGACGCGGTCACAAAACCCAAAATGTGGTGCGCAATTAGTATTTATTACTCTTGCCCGTGTGTTTAAATAATGAAAATACTTGTTACATACAAAGTAGCCTAGTTGGTATGTATTTGAATGACCATGAGCTTAAATAACGTGAAACGTTTGTTTTTTTTTTTTTCAAATGAATACTAATTAATACTTTGTGCTAACGGCTCTTTCAGTTACACCTGATTAAGGGAAAAAAGACAAAGAAATTCTGTAACAATATGCTATATTGGTAGACCAAAGAAACCTATTGTTTATTGATGGAGAATCAAACTAACTACTACCGACTAAGAATTCAGTTTATTATCTGATAATAATAAAATGTAAATGTTTAAAATTGTGAAAAGCTAAAACTTTCATTTAACTTAACACTGTGTCTCGTACTTACCATCCCACACAGAATAAGTAAAGGGAACCTAGGAACCTAGTGTTGAGATACGTTCCCCATTTTCCGCTAAATTATTAAAGGAGAATGGAATATTTAATATTTTCCTGTCTTAGCTCTACTAAAAACAATATTGTAGATTTACATCCATATATTGTTAGTGTGTTTTTTCTATGAATTATGTTGTTTATAGTTATTAGATTATTTTATTTCAATGAGACAGTTAAATAATGTACAAAGTCGGCGGAAAGTGACAAATGAGGCAAAGCGCAGCGTTGAGTTACACGATCCAACCTTTAAAATATTGTTAATTCGGCGAAAAATAGAGAAGTTTATAATGAAACTTGTATATAGCCAATACAGAATTTTCAACTATATATATATATATATATATATATATATATATATATATATATATATATATATATATATATATATATATATATATATATCTATATATATATATATATATATATATATATATATATATATATATATATATATATATATATATATATATATATATATATATATATATATATATATATATATATATATGGCAAAATATTTAGTTGAAAATTCTGTATCTGCTTTCTATATACATGTTTGAAAATAAGCAATATTTCATTTTATATTATACTCTATTTTTCCCACAAAGAACGAAAGTAATCTACTACGATTTATTGGAGAACAAAAGAGTTATTGCCGATGTGACGAATATCATATTTTAAACCTTTGCTCTTTGTGTACGTGAGAGGGTACTATCGGATTTAGGGATACGCGTGAATGGTTCTTCTATACGTTTTTAGAATACTTTTCGAAAATTACGCGTTTTCCCGCATACTTTGGGGTAGGCAAAGATATTCTAGTTTTATTTGGGCTAGCGGAGCTTGTTGTTCAACCCTGTATTATATATATATATATATAATATATATATATATATATATATATATATATATATATATATATATATATATATATATATATATATATATATATATATATATATATATATATATATATATATATATATATATATATATATATATAATATATATATATATATATAATATATATATATATATATATATATATATATATATATATATATATATATATATATATATATATATATATATATATATATATATATATATATATATATATATATATATATATATATATATATATATATATATATATATATATATATATATATATATATATATATATATATATATATATATATATATATATATATATATATATATATATATATATATATATATATATATATAGTGTGCGTAGATAAAGGATATCGGTTGAAATCTGCAAAGTCTATCGGATTATAGCTTCAGATTGGAGCAATTTGTCGTAATCGTTGAACATGGACGAATCTGACGTTTGATAAATTTTACAGAGCAGACGTATATCATCTCAAAACTTGCGTCGCTGCATTATTTTCTGAAAGAGATTTAGTTTTTAAAATGATAGAATCTTTTGTTATACCATTTAGTTTTTCAGTTTTCATTTTCTCTCTCTTCTTATTTGGAAAACCAATCATAATTTTAAACATTTTCTAAATAAGCATTTTTCTTTCTTAATTGTGGAACATCACTTTAAAATAGTAAAAAGAAACTTGGTTTTATTTTTATTATTGTTTCTTTTCAGTTATATGCTAGTGTAGAAATGAATATTTCCCCCGATCGTAATGGACCCAAAACAGCTTACAGTCTAATGAAAAACCCGGAATATCGAACCCACAACTACCGGTATACTGATTTACTTTTAACATAAATTAAATATACGGAATTCTTGAGAACAAAAGCAATACAAATTTACTTTTTCTGTACCCATTTTTTATTCTATAGGATAATATATCTGCCTATTTTAAAATATATCCCTATTTGGGCTTTATCGGATGCAATTGAGAGGGAAATAGGAAATATGTAATCCTTAAGCGCTTCTTAAGAATTAAAACAAAAGTAACAAAATTTTCAATTTATATATTTTTCCTTGTTAATAATATACATTTTAAAATTAAAGAGAACACCCAGGACTTAAAAAAATACTATCTTATCTTGACAAAATGCTTATTTAATATGGCTTTCGATTAATGAAAACCACATTACAATCGGTTCAATCATTTTTTTTTTCTTTTTTTTTTTCAGCTTCACGCTGTATCCCGCACTAGGCAGGGTAGGCAGAGGGAACGGAAGTGAAACCTAGTGTTATGACACTCCGTTCCACTTCCGTTCCCCACTTCCGCCGAATTTGAGGCATTGCGTGTTGAGTGGCGGAACTCAACGCCGCGCTTTGCCTTATTACCAGAGCGAAGAAATGAAACATTAAATATTTAAATTGAAAATATTAAATATTTCATTTCCTCGACTGGGGATCGAACCCAGAACCTGTCGGATACAGTCACACTCTTGTGCCGCTGCGCCACGACAGGCCTCAATCATTAAAGTGCCTTAATTCTTTTTTTTTTATGGAAAAGACGGCAAACGAGCGTACTGGTCACCTGGTGGTAAGTGATCACCATCGCCCACGGCCCCGAGTAACTCCAGAGGAGCTACAGGAGCGTTGCCGTCCTTTAAGGTGGAAGGGCACCGGGGCCCGGCATTACCTAATGCGAAACGCAGTGGCCAAAGCCACGAAACGCAGTGGCCAAAGCCACTACTTAACGCCGGTCGAGTCTGCCGATGCCTGTTGTCATTACTGGCAACGTGATTCTACCACACGCATTTAGTACCAGGGTGGTCCTATTCTAAGCCGGAATCACACGGCAAAAACTACCACAGACAGATCGATGATATTGGTTAAACTTATAATATTCTTCTTTTTGCAACAAAAAATAGTGGGTACGATTCAAAGTGACGGAAAGTTAATGAAGCTGTCCTAAGGAAATGATTAGTCGTTATATTAAAATTTTTAAATTTCTAATATAGAGAAAGCTGTAGTGGCGCAGCGGCACAAGGGTGTGACTGTAACCGACAGGTTGTACGATCGATTTCCACTCGAAGAATTGAAATATTTAATATCTTTAAATTAAAT
Organism: Eueides isabella; assembly: GCA_019049475.1. Taxonomy (NCBI): domain Eukaryota; kingdom Metazoa; phylum Arthropoda; class Insecta; order Lepidoptera; family Nymphalidae; genus Eueides; species Eueides isabella. The sequence continues at coordinate 12,687,388 of CM032398.1, read as the reverse complement.
ATATTTTTTTCATGTCTTGCTCTGGTGACAAGGCAAAAAGCAGCGTTGATTTCCGCCACTCAACACGCAATGTCTCAAATTCACCGTAAAGTGGAAAACGGAGTATCTGCGCGATGCAAAGAAGAGTAATATGTCTACGAATAAAATATGAGTGTTCATTGTGGTGCTGAAGAGATCCAATGCCTAGCTCGATTTTCATTTTTTTACGTCAATTGAATATATTGCATTAATTTAAATTAACCATACCTACAAATAGTCGCCATAATGTTAAAATGTGCAAGATACAGCCTGAAACTGAAAAAAAATTGAATTCTGTCGTAGAAAGCGACAAAATATGTTTCCGGTCCATACTTAATTCCCCCACTTAAGTATTAAAATATTTAATATTTTCATTTCTCCACTTTAAATTGGCTGATTGTGTGAACTATATCTAAAGAGTGACTATGAGTTTGAACCCCGAAGGAGAAAATGAAATATTTAATATTCTTTGCTAAAGGCAAAACGCGGCGTTGAGTTCCGCCACTCAACACGCAATACCTTAAATTTGGCATAAAGTGGGAAGCGGAGCCAAGTGTACAGTGTTAACAGTGTACATACAGTGTTGAAAAAGAAGTTGTATTAAAAACCATTAGTGATAATTCTTTTCCCACATATAACACTCATACATACTTACGTTAGTCAAGTTTTTTTGGCAATCCCATATTTTTTGCAACATTTCGCCAATTGTGTTCCAACAAAAACTATAAGTGTTCATAAAAGAGCTTAAAACAGGAATTTGCCAAGTTGTTTTTTGCAAACTTCATCCAACTTAGTGGCAATAACGATTTTGTTAATATTCTCTGGATATTTGGATGGAACACAACAGTCTAGTCAGGGTACACAAGAGGGTAACGTTGATCTTTTACAGCTTATTTATTGTTGTAGAAAAATAGCTGTTTTTACGATATTTTTCTATTTACATATATGTATATATATGTAAATAGAAAAATATCTTGGATTGATATAGCCGAATAGTAAAATAAAATGTGTGTTTATTTTTTAACGTTATCAAAATATTTGAGCCCGCGCTTCTTAGAAATCTTCCAAGTGCTCTGACTACTACGCCATACTCATAAAGCTATGTCAATTTTGATCTTGGATAAAAACGAACTTCAAAATCAAAAAATAGTTTCCTCTTCCTCCTCGACAAGGAGAACAAACAGCTCAATGCTAAGCTTTTTTTCTACCAGATCCCATAAACGAACGTATTTCCATACGCTGAGTAGGAATTAGAGACAAAATCGTTGCATTTTTCAACCGTACCACGCTATAAGTTTTCAGTACTTTTTTTCAGCTTTACGTTGTATCCCGCACATGGCAGGGTAAGTAGAGGGAACTTGGGAACCTAGTATTTAGACACTTCTTTCCGTGAAAGAATGAAATTTGAAAAAATGAAAATATAAATATATACATTTCCTTGAGCGGTGATTAAATCCACGACCTGTAGCGTTTTCATTTATTTATATTATTTATCTCTGCGCCACGACAGTCTTCTCAGTACATTATATTAAAAAAATAGAAATATATTTTCGTATGTTCACAAATAATAGTCATTTTAGTGGCATTTCCTACGCTATAATGAAAACCGTTCGACAGCTGTCCTGTTTTATTAAGGGCTATAAAACTTGTATCCGTAACATTAATAGAAATAATATTAAACGTTTCTCTTTTCAATTGTTTTACTTGTAATCCACAAGACGCTATGGCACAGTGGTAAATTTAATTGAATTATTTTTAGGTACAGTGTTAATAAAAGTGATCTAATTATATATAAATAAAAGTAATGATTAATAATACAGAAGCATAAGCGTTTGACTTTCAGCAGACAGTTGTCAGTTCTATTCCCACTGATAACAAGTCGACAACCATAGGAGAAGCGCGGCATTAAGCTCCACCACTTCACATGCAAGACCTCAAAATTTCTGTGGAAAGTGACAATAACAAGAAATCTAATTTAAGTGTATTAACATAAGGTTCCCTCAGCCTTCCCCTTCTATTACATACATATAGCATATGTGAGATACTGCCTGACGCATCGGTATAACCTCGGCCTGAAAGCGCAACGATTTGATTTCCAGTAGAATGAATAGAAAATCGTTAACTACTTAGTATTGCTACTATTTATTTACCACATCGTTATCAGGCACAGAACAAACACTTATAGCTTCACGCTCTATTACACATGGCAGGGGAGTTAGAGGGAACTTGGAAACCTAGTATTTAGACACTCCAATTGGCACCCCACTTTACAAGCCTCGCGTGTTGAGTGGTGGCACTCAACGCTGCGCTATTTCTTGTAACCAGAAAATATTTCATTTGAATAAATAAAATATTTCACTTGGGGATCGAACCCACAACCTGTCGTTTACAGTCACACTCTTCATCAAAGACGCACTCTTTGCCAATGTAGGCCTCATACAAACACTTACAAGTAAATCTAAAACACGAACGACCCGTGAAATTGTATTTATACTGATTTAATTGCTTTAATTTAATTAAGATTGACAGTTAACAAGAATTTATGTAACACACATCAAAGGGTAGCATGAACGATGTACATCGTTATCATGTGACAAAGGTTTATCTATATTTCTCTTGAGGCCAGTAGTGGCAAACGTTGTACTGTAAATGTGCAGGTTATGGGGTCGATCTCCATTTGAGGGAATTAAATATTTATTAATTTCTTTCAAGTTTAAAGCGCGGCGTTGAGTTCCGCCACTCAACATGTAATGCTTTGAATTCTTTTGAAGGATTATCTTAATACTAGGTTCCAAAGTTCCGGTTACCCTGTGCGGGATACGACGTGAAGCTTAATCACGCCGTTTTAAATTTCCAATCCAATTCTATAAAAATTGTAGAAAGACATACAGACAGGATGAGGCGTTGAGTCAAATGTACGTGTAAATTTGATATGTAAATATTTATTTGTGTCGAGAATCGAACCCACAGCCTGTCGCGCTAACCGTTGCACGCTTGTGCTCCTGAGCATTACTCTATTATTAGATAATATGACAAAATAGCTGCAGGAAGGAATGTACTACGGCGTATACGATGCATGCCGCGTCTGTCTGGATGACATTGGAATAAAATTAACGATACTACACACAGACATATTGTTCGCTAATTATATACATACATATATATATATATATATATATATATATATATATATATATATATATATATATATATATATATATATATATATATATATATATATATATATATATATATATATATAATAATATATATTTTTTTTTATTTTGGTTTAGAAACGTTATGGAAAATAATGTAAGGTAAAATATTATGGGTTTATTAATTAATAAGGCTTTGCGTGTTAAGCGTGGGAGCTTAACGCTGTGTTTTGTTGAATCAAAGTTTATATTTATTTATAAGAGTAAGAAATGAAAATATAATATATTTCACCCCCTCAGTGGGAATTGAAACAACTATCGTCGTGTTTACAGTCACACGCGTGTGCCCCCATGCCAGAGAGCCTACTTAGTACTTAGTAGTCTTCTTTTTTTTATCCCTGTATCCCGTGTAAAGCAGTCAAGATACTGCATTTGCTGCATACTGCATTGTTTCCTGCCTACTTTTATTGTTACTAAAACAAGTACAAATTAAAAATAATTCACGACCTGTGACTATAAACGCGCTTCTTTCAGCTATTTTTTTTGCTTTAGTTCTACCACGTACGGTTTCTTCGATAATTGTGATATCTATCACAGTAGGTATTTTCGAAACAAACAAAGCGATAATATAAAAAAATGTCGTCGGTGTTAAGTTACGGAAAAATAACTTATATATTTATAATTTTTAAATTTCTTGTTCAGTCACTTTCTGACACAAAATTCATATTAAATTTAATAGTTTCATCCGTCCGTATGTATCAAGCCAATAATAACTAAGCCCCTGGCGCCGGGTGCTTTGTTTTATCCACAATCTTGTTTAATTAAGTGTATATTTTACAGCTTCTGTAAATAAGAAATAGTTATATTTAGATATGAAGATACATTATGTTGTGTTTCATACAAATTGACACTAATTTTGTTATTTACATTATTAGGTACACTGCTTTTGGAATTATGTGTAATATATTTAGTATAGGATTGACTGTGACAAATTATTATTGAGGCACAAGTGAGTTCAGTTAAGACAACTTGTTTACATGTTTTGGCTTGAATTTATTTTCGTGGTATTTCATGTTGAGTGGCGGAACTTAACGCCGCACTACCTCACCTCACAACCATTGCATGTAAATGAACATATTGATATTTCATTCGGTAGAATGGGAATGATGTTTCAGAACGCTTTGTCGGCCTCAATTTAACGATTGTCGATAAGTACTAAGCTAAAGGTGGAGCTCTTCAATGAAATCGTCAATTAAAATTATAGAAAGATGTAAGCACTTTTCGTTGGAGAATTTCCTGTACGGGATTTTCACTCGACCACAGCAAAGTGTAAACTTACATACGAGTATGGGAACAAAGAAACAGACTTACACATATATATATATATATATATATATATATATATATATATATATATATATATATATATATATATATATATATATATATATATATATATATATATATATATATATATATATATATATATATATATATATATATATATATATACGTATATATGTAAGTCTGTTTCTTCGTTCCCATATAACTGTCCAACTAGTGAACCAATTTTAATAAATAATGCATCGTAGGATTTTTAATACGAGCCTGAGTATTACTGGATATAAAAAAAAAATAGTTTACACAGTATTTTTTTTTTATTTTGTATACAACACGTTTTATAATAAAATTTGACGCAAAAACCATTACAGTATTAAATAACTGCGTTAAAATCATATATTTTAGTAAAAAAAATTTCGACCCCTTTATTTGTATGGCTGCGAGAGTATCTATTTCCGTTATTAGGTTTCAAGACCAATTTTGGACAGAGTAAACGTTTGTATAGTAATTCTAGTATACGCCAACAATTTATATGAACTGCTATATTAGATAGCTAGGTTATGAACAAAAAAAATGTTACATGTAATAACATTTTTCATTTTTTAGGCAGATCGTGGTGCAGCGGCACAAGCGTGTGACTGTAACCGACTGGTTGTGGGTTCGATCCCCACTCGAAGAAATGAAATGTTTAATTTTTTCAAATTAAAAATTAAAAATTTCATGTTTTCATTTCTTTGCTGTGGTAATAAAGCAAAGCGCTGGGTTGAGTTCCGCCATTCTACAGCCAAATAATTCGCTTAGCCTCAATTTCAGCGGAAAGTGGGGAAGGGAAGTGGAACGAAGTGGGAACAATAGGTTCCCACGTTGCCTCTGCCTACCCTGCCATATACGGGATACAGCGTGAAGCTGAGTTATAATTTGAAGAATTTGACGTGCCCTTTTTCCCATATACAGAGGAAATCTAGTAATAAGGCATGCCATTCCCCAGACACTGTCTAATTTTAAAATTTTGATTGTTAGAACACAAATCCATGTTTTATTTTGTTACCAACGTAAGTAAATGAAAAAAAAAATACGTGGCCTAGCGACACAGTATGACTTTATAATCAGAAGCCTTGCTCATAGATTATCTTAGCCTTTTTTTTAAAGACTCAGACTTTTCCGTTCCCCACTTATCCCAGATTTATGACATTGCTTTGCTACCAGAGATAAGAAATTATAATATTAAATATTTAATTTCCTCAAGTAGAGATCGAATATATAACCTGTCACGTGTACAGCAGCACACTTGCACATCTGCGCCAGGACAGGCTTCTAATATACGTTTTGTGACAGTCAGATTTTCAATTTAAGTACTATAAGTACTAAGTACTACATCTACTTGTAGTGAATTTTTGGTTAAATTTAACTCGAAATGCTTAGATTTCTTTATTACTATATACAATCGATCGATTATCGCTTTAGACCACATCATCAATTCCCCACTAATGTACTTGCTGCTTGCTATGCAAATTTAACTAAAATAACATGGTATCAGTAGGACAATTTGTACAGTACTGTCATTAAGGTTGGACACAAATCGCGTTGTGGAGCGGACGATGGTGCACGGTTGCTCTAATTAATCAATACATAGTTCAATGATTGTCAAACTTGTGATAATTATGAAAAAAATAATAATTATATAGTTTTTCTTTCTCTCAGTTTCACGCTGTAAGCTGCACACGGCTGCGTGTACAGAGGGAACTTGGGAACCTAGTGATAAGACACTTCGTTCCATTTCCGTTCCACACTTTCTGCCGAATTTGAAGCATCGTGATTAGTGGCGGAACTCAACGCCGCGCTTGACCTTGTAAACAGAGCATAAGAAAACATTGAATATTTAATTTAAAAATATTACTTATTTCATTTCCGAGACCCCACTCATGGAAATGAAATATTATTTATATTAAAATCGGACCTACAACCTGTCGTTTATAGTCACACTTGTTGCCGCTGCGCCACGACAGGCCTCAAAGTATATAGTTTGTAATTTTAAGTAAAAATAACGGCTTGTTCGGTGGGGAACCGAAGTGGAACGGAGTGTCTTAACACTAAGTTCCCGGGTTCCCTCTGCCTACCCCGCCTCGTGCGGGATACAGAGTGAAGCTAAGTAAGTAAGTAAGCTATATACGCTATATCTTGCATAGACACAGACCAAAATACATTGTAATGTGCGTGGTACAGCGTGAAAGAAAAAATAATAAAAAAAGAAATATCTTGCTAACTTTGAGAATATCAAGCACCGGCGTGACCTATTAATTAGCAACACCGCAAATCGCTCGAGTACAGCTCGCGTTAGACACGTCCAGCTTGATTCATCTGTTGATCCTTTGCTAAATGTTTGATACTTTGTATGCGCATTATTAGGATTAGATAAATACTTAATCAAGTCTAGGTCGCTTGTAATAAAACTAGATTTTCTTATTTGTGAGGCCTCATGACACTATTGGTCGCGTTTGTCCGTAAACACCACTATTATAGGTTTAGTTTTCGGGGTATATATTAAATGGTTATGGCCTGTTGAGGCATGTTGTGGCGAAGGGGCACAGTCGTGTGGTTGTCAGCGGGACAGGCTGTGAGTTTCTTCAATTGAGAAAATAAAATATTCAGTATTTTAATGTCAAAACAAAAGCATTAGATTTACCTCAGCCACCACTTTACTAACAATGTGTCAAATTCGGCAGAAACTGAAGAACAGTTTTTTTTAATGGAAACAGATTCTTTTAACATTAGGATCTCAAATTATCTTTGCCTTCCCTAATAAGTGCGGAGTTACAGCGTTATGCTAAAAAAACAAGTAATAATAATATTTTTGTCTGGAAATGAGTTTCAAGGAGTAGAGGTGAGTCTTGATATTATGCTATACATATACAGGAAAGACAAAGAAAACATTTTTGAATATTAATATGATATAATTGAATATTATTACATTATCTGGCGATCGCATATTGTACCGATTTCAAATCACGCATTTCACGTATAGCTATGGACGGCATGTTTCCTACTATTTTGCATGTACAATGTAAGTTTGTTCTACAAAATCCAATTTTAAACGACAAAGTTGAATTTTGGTTATATAAAGGAATTTATATTGTAAAATTTAAAGAAAATTGTATGTATTATCTTATAAACTATTTATTTTTTTAATACTTGGTATATAGTGGGAACTTCTCCGGAAATTGAGGCAGTAACTTGAGACTTTGTGTGTTGTAATGCGTTACTCAATGACGTGCTTGGCTTTGTTACAAGAGTGAAAAAATTAAAATTTCCTGGGGTATAAATTAAATCAATAACCTCTAGTATTTACAGTTGCACGCTTGTACCCCGACGACTACTACCCATGCGGCAGGCCTCATTTGAATCATCTGTATTTATTTTACTATTACCTTATTTAAATAAACGTAGCCATTTATCTAGTGATTGGTTAATTTTATCCTCTCCATGTCAAGGTCGATAGAACATATAGTGTTAAGATATTCCGTTTTCGTTGTTTAGAAAGGTAAATTGACTGAATTTAACGCCACACTTTGGCTTGCCAAAGCAGGGGTAATCAAATATTCAGAAATATATATTTATAGATGAACGTGGATATACATCGTCACAATGGTTTCAGACTCTTTTTTTAAACGCTCTTATTCACTTGCTTTAGGTTTCACAGGTAACAATATGGGATTCTCGTTTTTCTACACGCTGCTTAACATCTAAACATTGCTTGTTGAGCGTGGTAACTCAATATTATCACTTATCCTGTCACTACTGTGAAAAAATTGAAATAATAACTTTCCCCTTCTGAATCTTCGATAATTACATTTATAGACCGTGGGGTCATCCCAAATATATTTCAACTGAGACCGTAAGACATAGAAAATGCAAACAAAATTAAATGCAATAATGAAAAGTTTGAAAATCTACGTCTCAATGGCTCTTCGCCAAACTTAATGTACCTCTAAGATCATAAAACTACATCAAAGGCTACTTTTATGGAGCGACGTGATGTAAAAAATACCGCTCTTCCAATTGAAGTCATTTAGAATGACTTTGTTTTGTTGCAGGCTTTTTATTGTAAGGCATTTTTGTGGTCGCAATACTGTTGTAGGTTCAATCTCCACTCGAGGATTTTTTTTATATTTTCTTTGTAAAAAAAAGTAGTCAAAGTGCGACGTTAAGCTCCGTCACTCTACACGCAATGCTTTAAATTCGGCAAAACATGGCAAATGGAACGGAGTATTTTAATACCGTTTACTTTGCCATATGACATTCTTAGTTTCTTTTCTAGAAGAAAAGAAATTAAAAACTTAAGTTATAGGTAGAGGCAAAGTTAAATACGATCATTCCTTATGTATCACTTTGCAGTATCTAGTTATCGTTACGTTAGCGGTTGACTGGCGTAACTTAAATATACACTATGTTTTCTTACTAGAACGAGGAAATCAATATGCCTAAGAATATTAATCTAATTAACAATCGTTGTGTTTTATGATCCTTGTATTATAAAGTGTTTTTTTTTTATATTATATAAATAACTTTTATATTGTTTCATGAAATATCTACATATAAGTAAGAAATACGAAATATATTACTGTATCTAGAACAAAGTCCCGAAGCTCTTTGTTCCAATTCTTAGAACGTCTTTTCCTAATATGATTAGTTTGGCTCGTGTGAACTTGACAAATATGTATTCGCACCTATAATTTTCAGAGTAAATAAATTACGTGTTCGCACTGAAGTTTGAATGTATTTGCGTTACATATTTTATGTGCCGCATGATGGTTGTGAATTTGATTCTTATATCAATGTTTTCTTCAACTTAAGCTTTTTTTTATGGAGAAGACGGCAAACGAGAGTACGGGTCACCTGATAGTAAGTGATCACCATGGTCGCCCACGGCTGTTTGTAACTCCAGAGTGCTAAGGGAGCGTTGCCGCCCTTTAAGGTAGATGGGCACTGGGGCCCGGCATTACCCAATGCGAAACGCAGTGTCCGAAGCCACTACTTAACACCGGTTTTAAATGCCGGAGGTGGTAACAATCCGGTCGAGTCTGCAGTTGCGTGTTGCCATTACTGACAACGCGACTCTCCCACACGTACTATAGTCACCTCTTACGATACCATTAGTACCAGGGTGATCCTATTCTAAGCCGGCATCACACTGCTAAAACTAGATTGAAGTATTTATTTAAAGAAATGAACTTTCACTTTTCTCTTATTTTTTGAAAAACATTGCGTTTTAAATAGAAGCTGAATGATATGCTTTAGATCCTGTTCAGAACGTAAAAAAAATCCTCAGAGTGGTAATCGTACCAAGAATCGTCGCGTTTCCATAAGGATTTTATGTCACTTTGCCAGCAAAAGCTATTATATATTTCGTATAAGTTATTTTTTTCTTTTTTTTTCAGCTTCACGCTGTATCCCGCACGAGGCAGGGTAGGCAGAGAGAACCAGAAAACCTAGTGTTAAGAGACTTCGTTCCACTTCCCTTCTGCACTTTCCACCGATTTGACGCATTGCGTGTTGTGTGGCGGAACTCAACGCCGCGCTTATAGCAATAAGTGCTTTAATAAAAAAAGAATTAGTGCTTTAATATAAGAAGAGCTTTAATGCAGAGCATGAAAATGTGAGTCTGAGTGATTATTTAGAATATAAGTTTTCTCCAAGGTTTTATAAACAAACGTCAAACCAACAAAAGCGAATGCTCGAGCTGATCGCGTGTTTAATTTGCAACCTTAATTTATACCCCAATATTTTGATTAACGTTCCTATAGAAAACAATGGGAGGGCACAATCAAGTATAAAGAATTGTTTTACTACAGAAATTTCAAAGGGGATTAAATGGCTGGTTTCCTCCGAACAAAACGTTCCATTCTTTGTTTGGCAAAAGTGAAATTCAAAAGACCTTTCCGGTCCTTTTTTGTTTATTATAACGCCAAAGAAATCGTTTAAGTTTAAGAAAACGATAGTCGGACAAAGGAAGCTGTGGAAAGAATGGTAAATTTTAATAAATATGGCAGGAAGGAGACTAAAAATTATATGAAACGTGAGGCCATGAGTCGTAATGAGACCACTTAGCGGTCTGCTAATGGCGCCAACATACGCTTATTCAGCACATTTAACATTTACAACGAAATGTCTGGGGGATAACCACAATTTTTTAATGTTCAGCACAATTTTTAAAAGATTGTCATTGTTTTTGGCCGATTTTTTCCAAATCATTAATATTTATTTTAAATGCAGTCTTTTACAGTTCAAGTTCCTAGTTTAATGTGCGTAAAATTTTATATACCTTTGAGGCGCTGGTGTCAGTGCGCCACGACAGCGTGGCACAGCGGCGCTAGCGTGTGACTGTAACCGACAGGTTGTGGGTTCGGTCACCACTCGAGGAAATGAAATATTTAATATTTTCAATTTAAATATTTAATGTTTTCATTTCTTCGCTCTGGTTTAAGGGAAATTGAGTTCCACCACTCAACACGCAATGCCTCGAAGTCGGCGAAAAGTGGAAAGAAGACGGATGTGGAACGGAGTGTCCTAACACTAGGTTCCCAAGTTTCCTCTGCCTACCCTGCCATGGGATACAGTGTGAGGCTAAAAAAAATCCCAGGATCTCTCTGCCAAACACTGTTAAAACTATAGCGTGAACCTGTAAATTATATAACATTTATATTATACTAGTATTATTTATTATTCCTTGAAATGCGTTCGTACTCATAACAGTAATATTCGCTAACCGCAGTGACATGTCTTTTATTTAAGCTATAAATATAAGTTAAATAACTTTGAGACAAATAGATGCTAACTGAACTCAAGTTTTGATAGCTTGCTCCTATAAAGATAAACCGTACTTGGCAACGAGAAATTATATTACATTCAAACATTGTAGAGTGCTTTTTGACGTTATAACTAACGCTTTATAAGTCATGGAACTGACTGCAAGCACAAAAAGTCATGACTCATTGTCACGTTCCAATAACTATAATATTGGATTTTTCTTATTGGTTGTCGTAAATTGAACTATTAACATAAAAAACTATTTTTTACGTTGCTTTCCATATCTAGGAAAGTAAGCATACTTGGCACGGGACCTAGTGTTAAGACACTCTATTCCTCATTTGTACCAATTTTCGAAATATCATATACTGATTTAAGAGAGTGAGAAGTGAGAAGTGAGAAGTGAGAGTAAACTATAACTATAAATCGGCATTCTGTTCATAACCAAGTTTCCAAATATACGCAGTGCCGTTGCATATTTAAAGTAAAATTACAGAAAAAAAATATATAAGAACCAACTTGCCCCAAATCGCACAACAAAGGAAAAACTTGACACTCCAACGCCAGGTGCATTTTACATTTATCTTTGAGTAACGCCGTAAATAATAATTAAAGCGCCCAAAAAGTTGTTTTAAAGTGTAAATCTCCGCGAACGGGCGGAATTACCCTTCTTAGGGTGAAATCACTTTTGTTAATTCATCTTTCCGGACTTAAATGGGGAACATAGCGATACAAGCGGTTTTAGCTTAATTATTATAATATTTTCAAGGGTTGAAATTGAGATGATAATGCTAAGTACGGTTGGCAAATTGATTAGCTATGATTTAGGAAGGCTGTGGGTTCATATCTCCGTTCGTCTACGTTCTCTTAGTATTCAGAAAGGGTTTAGTGTAAAATCTCTCAACGTTACGATTGAATTCTAAAACCAGTCAAGTGCCAGTCGGTTTTTGTACGGAAGGTTCTGTATCGTTATAAATAAAGTCTACAAATCAAATCTTTTGGGTGTATGTGTATAACTTTAAATCTTCTATTTTTTTAGTATTTAATGAACATTTTAACTGTTTTATCACACGTCTCAAAGAAAATGGAGTCTTTCTAGTTTTTGTATAGGGAACCCTAAAAACAGCGAATTCTATAACGGTATATTTATTTTTCCTATATAGAATCGAAATTACGATATCTTAATGCTACTTTAGTGTTTTATAAAAGAAATAATTTTCGAACATACATATAACAGCTATTCAATCTAGTTGCCTATGAGAATATTTTTTAATCATGTATGTACAATATTGAGGCACCGTGACCTGGTATGACACTGGCGTGACTAGAGGGAATGATATATGTATTTAATCATTTCATTACTTACTGTATGTAACGATGTATTTAATTAATTAATTCTCAATGTAACAAGATAATTCGCGGTGTTGATTTCTGCCACGAAAAAGAGCAAAATGTAAGTTTTTTAATAGAACAAAATATTATTAATTCCAAGTACAGTATTGGTTACTGCAATTCTCTGTTTTAAAATTAATTGTAGCAGGATTGGAAACCGCTCCTCTTTGAAACTGTATAAGCCCTTTGACCAACTAAGCTATGCTTTCTTTTCTAGAACAATGATAAAATTCTTTATTTTCTAAAAAATATTCTACTTTCCTAGGTTAATTTTTTATATGTTAAAAAGAATCCGTGGAATACTATGAAAGATAATATGAGAGAACATAACCCAGGGAACATAACATTTATTCTCTTTTTCTATTTCAAATCACATTTCAATTTGGCGGAAAGTGAGTGGAACTGGAATGAAATATCTTAACACTAGGTTCCCAGGTTTCCTTTGCCCCATTCTGCCGTGATACAGCGTAAAAATGGAAAAAGAATCACGCTGAAAGCTTCACGCTGTATCCCGCACGAGATAGGGTAGGCAGAGGGAACCCGGGAACCTAGTGTTAAGACACTCCCTTCCACTTTCCATCCCCACTTTCCGCTGAATTTGAGGCATTGCGTGTTGAGTGGCGCAACTCAACGCCGCGAAATTAGAACAAACGCTCTTCAAATTTATTATATTACTACTACAAAGAAAATTTACATATATTTCGCTAACATTTAACTTCAGTCATATAAATAGTTGGCCTGAGTTAAACCTGGATTTACTTTAAACTAAATTAGTCCTTCTAAAGCATCCTTTCATTGTTTTGTGGTTACCTAAGACTAGACTAGACTGAGCTTTACTTCATTCCAGTTACATTTTCAGTTTTCGTAAATAAAATACACATTCTGCTGTAAAAGCGACTTAAATAGTGTTAAAGTGAATTATAAATTTAATTTTATTAGGCACTAGCGGACTACTGCGGCTTCTCCTGCTTGGATTTACACTTTCTTATGTATTAATCTCAATTATTTTTCTTACTTACCTTACTTTATAAAAACAATGTAGTGAAGCTGCGTATATTGATATCTTAAATATGTCCATAGCAGCTTTCAGAAAATCAATTTGTAAAGTGTGACTTAATGAATGGCACTAATAACGAGTATGTATGTACTTATTGTTTTTCGCATTATGACACTACTCAAAGTTATCTTCAACATATATATTTATTCTTCAAATTTTGTTTTACTGTGTATGTTTATATTATAGTGATCAAATTTCAAAAACGTTTAATATATATATATATATATATATATATATATATATATATATATATATATATATATATATATATATATATATATATATATATATATATATATATATATATATATATATATATATATATATATATATATATATATATATATATATATATATATATATATATATATATATATATATATATATATATATATATATATATATATTAAACGTTTTTGAAATTTAGACATAAATAGGCTGAAATTTTAAAATTACTTTCACTATTTGCCGTATTATATTAACGATAGGGCTGTAGTATACGATTTTTTTATTAAATATATCTTTTATGTACAGACAGTGGACAGTGATCGGTCACAGATATATTATAAGTATAGGATAAAAATGTAAACATTATTTAATTTCTCCAAATAATCATATGTAATAAAGCGAAAAATTGATAAAATCTTCCAACATTTTTTTTTTCATCTTCCTATGCTAATAACATGGTAACATTTGTATAATAAACAAGGCGCGGGATCTATTCATATTCCGTCATTTTTTTTTTATATGTTTTCTTACTCGGCTTCAAACTGACAGGTTAGCCAGAGGAAACGTGGGTACCTATTGTTAACACACTCTGATCAACTTCCGTTACCCACTTTCCGCCGAAAATCTGGCATTGCGTATTAAATGGCGGAACTCAACGCCGCGCTTTGCTTTGATACCAGAGCAAAGAAATGAAAACATTAAATATTTCATTTCCTCGAGTGAGTATCGAACCCACAACCTATCGTTTACAGTCACACGCTTGTGTTGCTGGACCACGTCAGGTATATGTTTTCTAAAACGATCTTTCTGTGTAGGACTGACACACACAGCGTTAAGCCCCGTAGCGTTGGGCCGTGTTATGATTGTATAACTCAATAAATTATAGTAACTAACTACAGTAGTCCTAAGAAATCCATAGAAAAGAAATCCATAGAAAAACAGTTTTAAGGATCAAAATTACAAAAAAAAAGATCAATATAATGATAGCATTGTTAGGAAAATTAAAATAGTATCATTCAAAACAACTAAACCAAAGCTGCCAATAAAGTTAATGCGCCGGCTTTGAACAACGTAAATCTGACTCCCTAATAAAGTGGACAGACAGACAAATGCGATCCATATATATAAAGTAACAATTTAAATTCTTACCGCGTCCCTTGGGATGCATCTTGGTGATATTTTTGGTTTAAGTGGAATATCTTGAGATAAGAAGTTTAGAAGTTTTTTTTTGTTAGATAAGTTTGAAGTAAATAATGTAATTGATAGTCGATTTTTATCTTTAAAATTAGTTTTCATATGTTTGTTTTTTCGTTAAAGTCTAAATATTTTCTTAATTGTTTTTGTCTAATTTTGTTAGCGTGAGATATTTTGTTCTCCATTAACATATTAAGCTCCCAAATTTCCAACGGATTCTTTTAATAGTCAAAATAATTCAATTATTGAAGAAGAATCGAACTAAAAATTTTTTCGATCGAACCCAATATTATATTTAGAGCCAGGTGTTAAGTAGCTGTCCCAAACGGTTTCTGTTTTATATATCTCAATATTTATACAGACACCTGTCGTGGCGCAGCGGCACAAGAGTGTGACTGTAACCGACAGGTTCTGGGTTCGATGCCCAGTCGAGGAAATGAAATATTTAATATTTTCAATTTAAATATTTATTGATTCATTTTCTTCGCTCTGGTAATAAGGCAAAGCGCGGCGTTGAGCTCCGCCACTCCACACGCAATGCCTCAAATTTGGCGGAAAGTGGGGAACGGAAGTGGAACGGAATGTCTTAATACTAAATTCCCGGGTGCCCTCTGCCTACCCTGCCTCGTGCGGGATACAGCGTGAAGCTGAGAATAAGAGAAGAAGAGAATATTTATATGAATAAAATGCAAAAATACAAGCCATCATTGTGTCTGAGAATGTATTATAAAGACACTGGGGATATTTATATTTATGATTAATTAATCGAAGATAAACATTGCATTGTTTGCTCTTAAGTTTCAGAATAAAGGAAAAACGAGAATTTTCAAATATATTTTTTTAAAAAGTATTTTTTTTACGGATTACGTACTTGATAATAAAAACATTGACTGGAACATTACAGCCAGTATTAAAACAATCTTTGTCTAGCAGAATCTATAATAACTTAGGCCCTAAAGAACTTTTGAAGTAAAAATTAAAAAATATGCATCATTCATTTAAATATTTTTGAATTGGTGAATTATTCACTTATAGCTTTATAACGTAGAAAACTATATAAATACGTTTCAAAGCATATTCTTTAAATTGAAATTTAAAATATTGAAAAAGTTGAACACCACGAAAATCGTGGCGCTAGTCTGAATGACGTCAATGACCATATATATTTTCTGAGTGGTTAATAATATAAGCATCCAGACATATTTTACCATAATATCCAGTCTTTTTGCAAGTATTGTATTAAAATGAAGAAAGATACGCTAATAAAAATAGAAACGATAATGATTTTGTATGACAAGCGATGCAAAACATTATTACTCGTATACTTCGAACGAATGAAGCAGGATTTGCACCCACATATCTTAAACGGTTTTCAAGAGGCACGGGTTCAAATCCTGCTTTATTCGAAACTTTTATACGCTTTTTAAATTTAAGTTTAGTATGAAGAATAATTTCATAAAAAAAACATATATATATATATATATATATATATATATATATATATATATATATATATATATATATATATATATATATATATATATATAATTTATATAAAATTTTACCATAAATGTAGCGTGCTTTGCCTTGTTACCAGAGCAAAGAAATAAGTACATTAAATATTTAAATTGGAAATATCAAATATTTCATTTCCTCGAGTGGGGATCGAACTCACAACCTATCGTTTACAATCTCACGCTGATTCCAATGCACCATGACAGGTTAAAAGCTATAACCAAATTAATGATTTTCTAAATGATGGTACACCTTGAAATTAAATGCTCACGCCAGCTCTATTTCAAAGATTTCATTGATTGATTTAAAAAAAAAATCCTTCTCATATCTGAGGAAGTAACTTTAGTGAACCGATATTAAATTGTTTTATGTGCAAAAAATGAAGCATCCAACTTCTGATTTAAAATAAAATTATTTAGCTTTGAAAGTCCTTTGAATATTATACTATTTATGAATAATTTTCACTGTAATACGCCACGATTGCCTCAACAGAGTGTCAAACACTGCATTCTCGATCAACGTAGCTATAAATGTTGACGCTCGAGACTAAAATACACTAATGCAAGGTAAAACAATTCCCAATTTACAGAGTAACGTAAGAATAAATCAACAAGTTCCAAACGGACAAGGGATATTACTCTCTGTCGACGACATCGATACACAGCAAGTTAATTTATTGGTACATTCTGACTTTTATTTGTTTGTCTTTTAAACTATAGCGGGCGAACGTATTTCGTTAATTTTGTGTTCATTTATGGGTAGAGTAGTAGGATTCTTTTTTTTTTTTGTAAATTCACGTAACGAAGGTTCATTGACAGGAACAGGGTGTAAGAGAATAGGTTCCCAAGTTCCCTCTGCCTATGTGCTCCAATTATGGTTAACGTTGAATATATTCAATACCAGCTTAAAATAATTTTATTTTTACTTTTACGTTGTATATAGGAGGATAGGCAGAGTAACTTAGTGTTTAGTCTCTCCGTTCTACTTTCCGCCCAATTTTTAAGACATTGTGGGTCGAGCAACGGAATTTGAGATTGTGCTTGGCTTTTTATTTTAGTGAGGAAATTAAAAAAGAACATTTATTTCTTAACGAAAATAAAGCCTACAATCATTGTGATAACAGTCAGACGCTATACCGCTGCGTCACCAACAGCTTCAAATTTATATACATCCAACTAAGGTATACTAAAAAAATACCCTTTCTCTAAGATTCATGCTGTATCCCGCACATGTCAGGGTAGATGGAGGTAACTTTGGAACCTAATGTTAAGACACTCCGTTCTGTTCTTAACTTTCTACTGAATTTAAAGTATTGTGTGCTGAGTGGCTTCCTTCGCCTTGTTACCAGAAGGAGAAATGAATATTTTACTTGAATATATTAAATATTTCATTTCCTTGAGTGGGGATAGAATCCACAATATTATCGATGAAGCCCATTTATGTTTATATCACGCTTCGATGTAACACAATGTATCTGCAATCACTCACATAGGATTCTAAAATGAATGTATCATGAGTCATACACCTGACCTGAGGCCTCTCATGACACAGTGGCGTGGTGTGACTGTAATTTTAATGTATATTGATATAGGTATATTATTATTAAATTAAATATTGAATGTTTTCATTTCTTCGCTTTGGTAACAAGACAAAGCGCGATTTTGCGTTTTGCGAATTCGGTGGAAAGTGGGGAACTGAAGTGGAACGGAGTGTTTGGACACTAGGTTTCCAAGTTCCCCCTGCCTACCCTGCCATGTGCGGGATACAGCGTGAAGCTGAACGTGTCATACACATCTTATAGTTATTCGTTATTAAATAGGCGAGCATTCGCATGTAAAAGGTCATATCGAAGAGCGTGATACTCTAAATCTTATGTAAAAAACCATTTTTGACTGTATGCATTTAAATCGACGAATTTGCTCGCCATTGCCATCGACGTATTAAAATTAAATCGGAATTGTAGCGCTGGTTATAATCGTTAAAGACAATAACCGTATATAACCTAGATGTTCCGATATGGACGAAAATTATTTTCGAAAAGATCAAAAGTCATGTTGTGTGTACGAATTATTACATGATCGTGATAATGAATTAATTATTAAAGTTTTACGCTAGAGTGACAGAGGGGACCAAATGTAAAAGATACTCTGTTGTCTAATCGCTGTCAATTTTTTGGAACTTAACGCCGCTGTATAGACCAGAGCAAGGAAATAAAAATTATTATTTTTTTGGTAATTAAATGAATAAGCCTTTATTAATTCTATTCTTCAAATAATTATATCTGAATAGCAATATGCAATATAATTTGGGAAACTGAAATTGAGTCCCTTATAGTAATTGTGTCATCAGGAAAATTGGCAGGTTTTGTTATCAATGTTTATAATAAATCTGTAACTGATTGCTGTCACATAGAAATTATTATAGCGGGAACGATAATAGAGATAACTACATTTTTGTCTGATTGTATGTGCGTTTGTATGTGCTAATCTCAGAGACGACTAATTAGATTTAAATGCAATTTTCACTATTGTGTTTAAACAACCTACAGTCAACATTCAGTATTTGTTTTATTTAATTCATTTGAAAAATAATAAATAGTCTTCAAAATATTTTAAGTTTCTTTAAAATTTTCGACTAAATGGTTACGAATTTTTAATGAATTTTAGGTTTAATGTATAGATATTGCCTTAGAAGTGATAATGTTATTAGAACAAGAAAGTATTATTGAAATTAGTAAATAAAATAGTTATATTAAAAACGGGTAAACCGCAGGTGTGTACAGGTGCGCTAGTAATACAAGAAAATAGTGATGGAGCAATTTCAACAATAGACACAGTACGTTAGTAGTGGAATTCTTCAAAGGTTATTCTTAAGCCATACTAGTTTAGGCTGACATAATTTGTAACGCCGACCAAATTTTACAGGACTTGCAGTTTCCGGTGTACAATGTTTTTTTTATAGCTTTACACCGTATCCTGCTCATGACAGAGAAGGCAGATAATATTAATAAGGCAAGCAAAAGTAAGGTAAGCTAGTGTTATAACACTTTGTTCTTTTACCCACTTTCTGCAGATATTTTCAAAATTCTAAATACTAGGGTGAAGATGAAAATTCTAAACGCTTAGTCTTCTCGAATGCGTATTTATTTATTTATCTATTCTTTATTGTATACAACCTTTTCGTTTGAGACCTGTCGTGGCGCACCGGCACAAGCGTGTGACTGTAATCGACAGCTTGTGGGTTCGATCCCCACTCGAGCAAATGAAATATTTAATATTTTCAATTTAAATATTTAATGTTTTCATTTCTTCGCTCTGGTATAAGGCAACACGCGGCGTTGAGTTCCGCCACTCAACACGCAATGCCTCAAATTCGGCGGAAAGTAGAAAATGGAAGTGGAACGGAGTGTCTTGACACTAGTTTCCCGGTTTCCTTCTGCCTACCATTTCTCGTGCGGGATACAGCGTGAAGCTAAAAAAATTTTTCAAAGAATTATACAAATAATAGAATAAAGTGAATCGAACTCATAAATTTCTGGTCTCTACAGTGAAATGCTTGTGCCTCTGCACCACGACAGGTCTTATTTCATATCGTTTATAATTTAATATCAATAAAAAAATAAAAAAAAACAACTACGATTTCTACTTTTTCAAAACAGCAATTTCCATTTAACATCGAATGCAGAAACGTTAATTCATGAATAAATCCTCCAGAACTCCACTCAGTTGTTAGTACCAATAAAGTACAACACGAAAAGTTAATTTTAAAACTAGAATGGGCAAAGTTTTTTAAGTCTTACTTTCCAGGTGAATGAATTGCTTTGATTAAGCAAGTTAATATATCAATGTCAGACGAAGTTGTTCGATTGATGAATTGGATCTGAGAGTTGAGTTAAAAATAATATTTTTAGTTACTATATGTAACTAATATTATTAATTCAGGTATGATATAATTGATAATTTTCAAATGAAATATTTAATGTTTTTATTTCTTCGCTCTACTAAGCGCTGCGTTGAGTTCCGCCTAAAAGATGGACATACACGTTTTTTTTTTGAAAAAAAAAAGCTTGAAAAGAAAAGAAAAAAAAAATGCTTGAAACAAACGGTGGGGTATGAAACGGAGTCTCTTAATACTCGGTTCCTAAGTTTTCTTTGTCTGCCCTGATATGTGTTGGACTTACTTTTTTTAGCTTCAGGCTGTATCCCGCACGAGGCCGGGTAGACAGAGGGAACCCGGGAACCAAGTGTCAAGATACTCCGTTCCACTTCCGTTCCCCACTTTCCGCCAAATTTGAGGCACTGCGTGTTGAGTGGCGGAACTCAACGCCGCGCTTTGCATAATTACCAGACCGAAGAAATGAAACATTAAATATTTAAATTGAAAATATTAAATATTTCATTTCCTCGACTGGGGATCGAACCCAGAACCTGTCGGTTACAGTCACACGTTTGTGCCGCTGCGCCACGACAGGCTTCCTTATTTTTTCTCCTTTGTCTTATTTTTTATTTTATTAATTTATAACTTTAAGATAATATATACAGAAACATTTATACGATAATAACCGCATTAGTCAAAAACTGTGTTGCGGTTATAAACGTTGTAACAATAATATAATTGTTATAAATATTATAACAAAGTAGGGTACCCCCGGAGGGCATGTATGAAGAGGTTGATGACACTGCGTTTCGCATTAGGTAATGCCGGGCCCCGGTGCCCTTCCACCTTAAAAGACGGCAACGCTCCTGTAGCTCCTCTGGAGTTACACGGGGTCATGGGCGACGATGATCACTTACCATCAGGTGACCCGTACGTTCGTTTGCCGTCTCTCCCATAAAAAAAAAAGGTAGAGATAAAAATATGAGAGAAATAAGGAAGAAAGAGTATAAGCTGCAAAGAGATGAAAGGTTAACGAACAACTTTCGGGAAAGCACGAAGCTTTTCTGGCGAGAAGTGAGTGGTTCCCGGAGTTGCTCGCTAACCTGTAGAATGAAAGGGAAATGATTCGAAGGACGGTGATCTCTTAATACATCAACCACAGGTTTTGCAGCGATGGGCGGAATTTTACAAGGAGGTATGAATGTAATGACGCCTCTGCCTCAAGTAACAGCAAAAAGTTTCCTGTGCTTTTGTGGACTTGGAAAAGGCGTTTGACAGGGTTGTAAGAAAAAGATTATGGGAGATACTGCCCCGGTACAATGTGAGCGGACCCTTGCTACAGTCTGTAAAGTCTCTTTACAGAGATCACTCGGCCTGCGTGCAAGTAGGAGATAGCATGTCGCCTTGGTTTAACATCCAATCGGGTGTTAAACAAGGTCTTCATGTAGTGAGACAAAGTGACATAGGAGTAAAAGTAGGTACCTTGGATATAAATTGTCTGCTTTACGCAGATGATGTAGTGCTTATTGCATTATCAGAAAGCGAGTTACAGGCATTGGTTACCACTCTAAAAGAAGGATGTGCGAAGAAAGGACAGAATGCAAGATCAGTGTAAATGATACGATATTTGAACAAGTGAATGAGGTAGTATATCTGGGAAGTATGTTTAGCAGAGACGGAAGATACGAAATGGATGTGGAAAGGCGTATTGCTGCCGGTAACAGAGTTAACGGGGCCTTAGCTGCATTGTTGAGACGTCAGCTTAAACTTCAGCACAGCTGCGCATTTGGCCGTACACAATGTAGTGTTGATACCGACACTGTTATACGGCAGCGAAACGTGGGTATTACAGAAGAAGAATGTAAGAAAGATGAATACTGTAGAGATGCGATCTCTTCGTCGGATATGGGGAGTCAGTTTAGCTGATCGCATACCCAATGAAGAGATACACGATGGTTGGTACTAGCGTGGATGTCACAGTGAGAATGAAGAAGAACGTGCTCAGGAGGTTCGGGCACATCGAGCGAATGAGTGAAGAAAGAATAGTAAAAAAGATTTATAAAGAAAAAGTGAGTGGTAAGAGAGGGAGGGGGAGACCTCGGTTGACCTTCGAAAACACAGTATTGACAATACTGGAGGTCAGGTAAAAAGCATGAGGACCCCCGAAGAGTATGTATGAAGAGGTTGATGACAGTGGACGAGGCGAAAGAGGTATGCCGAGACCGTAGCGTTTGGCGCTCCGTTCTCTCTGCCTACCCCGCTAGGGATATAGCGTGAAGATAAGTAAGTAAGTAATTTTGGGGTATGCAGCCCTTATAAGCCAATTTTGGTTTTGCAGTTGCAAGCTATTCGTGCAATCTATAAATTAGTCTCTAAAGATTATTTAAGAGAAACATTTAAAGATACTAATGTATTGGCTTTTGTATCTCAATATATTTTTGAAAATGTTATGTACGAATATGTTAAGAAAAAATTAAATTTAATTATTTAATAGGACAGTGTGTACGCTTTTACATAAAAAGCGGATCCCATAAAACGTCCGAGAATTTTCTATTTTACAATTTAAAAAGTTGTGATAGAAAAGTTATTACCAAATTAACGATTTTATAAATAATAACACGTCTTGGGAATATAATGCTAACTCCAATTTGTTTCAAAAGTATCATTGTCACGTATAATAGTACGATATGAACTTTTGATTAAAAAAGGACGTATTCCGCTGAGTTTCTTGCACTAGGTATAAGGCAGTAACTTTAGTGAACCAGTATTAAATTGTTTGAAATCAAAAAAATGAGACTTGTAACTTCTAATTTTGAATAAAAATATTTGAATTTGCATTTTTTCATGTATAATAATAAAAAAATCTGCAACATTTGCTAAACCATTATAATTCATATGTATAAAAATTTATTTTATTGATATAATAGGAAACCTAAATACTTTTAAATATGTTATGGATGAAGCATAATAGTTAAGTTGTATATCGCACATGGCAGGGTAGGCAGCGGGAGGGAACTAAGGAACCTAGTGTTAAAACAATCCGTTTCGCTTCCGTTCCCTACTTTCCGCTGAATTTAAGGCATTGCGTGTTGAGTGAATATTAAAGCTTTTATTTCCTCAACTGGGGATCAAACCCACAACCAATCGGTTACAGTCACACGCTTGTGTCGCTCCGCCACGACTGGCCTCGGTAAAAAAAGCGGTAAGAAATAATGATTACCATTGGTTCTTTAAAAAAATTAAGATCTAGAATATGTGATGAAGAACTAAAAATAAACCAGCCAATTAGAAGAATTAATAAAATATTGCTTTAGCAAAAGAATTGTCTTTACGAAAAAAATAAGGCCTAACTGAGTGTCTTAACACCCAGGTTCCCAGGTGTTAAGACACTCAGTTGCGTTCCATATTTTCCCCCCACTTTCAGGCATTGTGTGTTGAGTGTCGGAAGTCAACGCCGCGTTTTGTAAATATTTCATACTAATACTTTTCACATAACCTGTTGCATTCACATGCATCACAAGCTTCTGCCCCTGACAGGCCTCGACAGGCCTCGACAGGCCACGACATGCCTCAACTTTTCTTTCATTCGTACAAGTAAAATTCAAGAGTTTGTATGTAAAGGCTGTCTAAATAACGATGTATGAAGTTATTTATCCGATATAAACCATAAGCAAACGATTTTCAAATTCAAATGAGTCTGGTTGTCTATTTATCTGTTTGTTATATGTACATGAAAAAATATACATATAATTAGTAAGATCTTTGATTTTCTTGATTATTACACATTTTAAATGAAACAAATTTAACCGGATTATTCACGTATTTTTGTACGGATAGACGGCTAGAAATTTAAATTAACCTAACCGTGAACACGGACTTTTTTTTTTTCAGCTTCACGCTGTATCCCGCACGAGGCAGGGTAGGCAGAGGTAACCCGGAAACCTAGTGTTAAGACACGCCGTTACACTTCCGTTCCCTACAGACTTAAGTGTCGTCGAAACGATGTCGGATATCCAAATAGTTTTTATATTGTTATTAATGCAAGGCACCAGGTACATGTATGCCGTGCAAAGTAAAAAAAAACTAAACAAAAAACTAAATATTTTTCCATTAAGCGCGACAATTTTTGCATAAAGAACTTAAATAAGAGTTCTTTGAAATACAAAGGAAAATATTCTTGTGAAGATCTTTGGTGTAAATAGAACAGGTAAATATTTCTTTATACACAACAAAAAGTCGTTTGTAAAGATACATATGTTCGTTGTTCTTGGATAGTTGTATACTAATAAGCTTTTAGTGGCCATTATGTATAATAAAACACGACGTTGAGTTCCGTCACTCAACACACAAAAATTCAATTCGGCAGAAAATGAGGAACAGAAATAAGCGTAGTAACCCTAGGTTCCCAAGTTCCCTACCTGCCCTAGCATATGCGGTAAACTGAAACACATAAGCAAACTTTCTTCCCACAAATATATGTACTCGTATGTTCGAATTAATATTAACACGATTTACAGTAAAAGGCAAAGTGATTCATGATATTTATTTTACTTATCAAAATGGAAGATATATAAATCATGTAATCCATGTGAGTAAATCCGCTGCACTCATTACATCCTTTTCTTTATGTCCGATGGAGCTGAAACTTGGATTACGATTTCAATTCTGATGAGAATAAAATATCATTAATAAATATTATTTTTAATTTTTAATGGCCGATTGATATTTTTTTGCACAATCCATCGAATTTGTGTTACAAATGAAAGGAAAAAAATAAATATTCCATAGATAGTTTACCTTAAACCATTTACCACTTCCATCATCAGAGTAGCTCGATGGAGGATCAAAATAGTTGGATTTAGCTTAGTGGCGCAAACGTGTAAACGCAATGTAACGCCAATTCAATCCCCAATGAAGTGGTGGAATATTTTAATGTTTTCATTTTGTCGTTCTGATAACGAGTCTATTGTTGAGTGCCCCCACTCAATACGCAATGCCTTTAGAATTAGGGAGAAAGGGGGGAGAGAAAACTATGTTTTCATTTTTCCTCTACTTACCCTTTTGTGCTGAGTAATGCTAAAACAAAGTCTAATTTACATATAATTGCCAAATTCCATGAAGATATAAGAAAAAATAGTGCGTATAATTCAGATTCTTGTATTCTGTTATTTAGTTAGTAATTTAGACTATATTATGAGACCATAGGAGAGAGATAGGTGAGGCCTGTTGTGGCGCATCGGCACAAGCGTGTGACTGTAACCGATAGGTTATAGGTTCGATCCCTACTCGAGGAAATAAAATATTCCATTTTTTCCATTTAAATATTTAATGTTTTCATTATTTCGCTCTAGTACAAGGCAAAATGCGGTGTTGAGTTCCGCCACTTAACACGTAATGCCTCAAATTTGGCAGAAAGTGGAATGGAATATGAGACATTAGATTCCCAAGTTTTCTCTGCCTACCCTGCCACGCGAGGGATACAGCGTGAAGCTAAAAAAAAAAAACTTTAGACTAGATCTAATAAAAGCATGTTAGAAAAGAAATATTTCTTCAAAAACATTCAACACTGGTTGAAGTTAACAATCTAACCCATAACATTCCGCTAATCTCCTTTGCTATCACCCCCTTTATAAGCGAATCTTGTCTTTCACGATTTTATCAACCGTTATAGCATCTATAAATTATTATTTATAGCGTTTAACATCGTTTGTTATGCTTGAAAACCGTTAGCATTTCATCGGGATATTAGAGATATTGCGAAAGTTCTTAACGATATTTGAAAATGGAGATTCTCTTTGGATTGTATAGTTAGCTCGTGATCAGAACAGTAAGATGTTATGTTATTTTAAAATGTCTTCTTGTTTTCTAAAGCTTGTCGTGGCGCAGTGGCACAAGCGTGTACTGTACAAGCAACGAGTTGTGGGTTTGATTCCCACTGGAGGAAGCGAAATATTTAATATTTTTAATTCAAATATTTAATGTTTTCATTTCTCTGGCTCAAGGTCTGGTAACAAGGACGGAATACAGCGTGGAGCTATTTATTGTTAGCTTCCATTACGCATTTACCGCTCATTTATCGATATATTATGTGACGGATCTTAACGCTGACATTCTCAAGAGTAAAAATCGAACTCAAAATCGTTGAGTCAGACGCTGTGCCGCGTCACAATGATTATAGGTTAGTGAGTAACTTGTTTATGCAATATGCAATAAAGTATGCAAGGCAGCCACTAGTGTGGTACAGAATAAAACTATAATAAAAAAATTATGATAGTATGAACGTTGTGCTGGGGCAAAGTACGGCGTTGAGTTCCGCCACTTCCCACACACACCACTAAATTGGGGAACGGAAATATTTAAATGTAAATGGAATAAAATAATATAAAATTCGATTGTAAAGTGCAATAAAGTGTTATTATTATTATTATAAATGGAGTGTTGTACCAACAGGTTCCCAGGTTCCCTCTGTCAAGCTTCCAATGTTCGAAAAACAGCGGGAAACTCATAATTTGAATATTTAAAGTTACTACTCATTCAAACTGCTAATGAAACGTCTCTACTTTCTCTAATACATAAAATGTTGAGTGGCGTTGTTTAACGCCGCAATTCGTCCACAAAGATTAAGAAAAATCTGTAAAGAAAACATTTTTCTATCCTGTAAATAAATGGTTTGATTAGGAACATTCTAGTTATACTAATTTTATCATCAAACAAAAATCTGAACATAATTTATAGACAGTGTCACTTACATTAGACGGAGAGTTAGAAATGGACTGTCTCTCTTAGGTTCTTACTTCCCCTGCTGTATGCAAGTAAGTTATACCCTTCATATATTAAAAAGCTTACTTACTTACTTAGCTTCATGCTTTGTCCCGCACATGACAGGGTAGGCAAAAAGAACTTGGGAACCTAGTATTAAGACACTCCGTTCCATTTCCGTTCCCCACTTTCCACCGAATTTGAGGCATTGCGTGTTGAATGGCGGAACTCAACGCAGCGCTTTGCCTTGTTACCAGAGTGAAGAAATGTAAATATTAAAATATTTAAAAGCTTTGTGAAGTTATTTAATTAATGTATTTTACTATATTCAAAAGTTTTAGTGCGAAACTGATATAACTTAACCAACCCCATACTTTTATGTTGATTACTTTTTGATAACGCTTCGTGTCACCAATTTAGTGCGTCATTGAAATCTGTATTTTATTCTATCATAACATTTAATAGATACTTTATTTAGATAATGAGAGCCCAAATGTAAAGTTGATAGGAAAGTTTTAGACTGATACAATTATATACTAACTGTATGTACGCAAAATGGAGATTTTATCAGGGTATATTGAGGCCTGTTGGAATGCAGAGGCACAAGCGGGTGACTATAAACACAACAGGCTGTGGGTTCAATTCCCACTCGATGAAATGAAATATATCATATGTTCAATTGAAATATTTAATGTTTTCAATGCCTCGCTCTGATAAAAAGGCAAAACACGATACTGACTTCCGCTACTTAACACGCAATGCCTTAAATTCGGCGGAAACAAGGGAACGGAATGGAGTGTCTTACCACTAGGTTCCCAAGTTCCCTCTGCCTACCCTGCTATGTGCTGGATAGTGAAGTATTTTTTTTATTAAATCTATTTTCAGGACAGCCAATAATTGAATGTTGAATATCAGTTTGAAGTTTAATATTAATTTACACTTTTAAAACAATACTAATATATAATTATACGAAAAGTTTTCATTATAAGATAATAAGATTCCATTCCAATAGCATAGCGGCTGATTGTAGACATGACGGTAGGGCAATTAAATACCTTTGGTAACAAAACTAATAGTATGAGGCGTTAAGTTCCGCGACTCGACTCGTTATGTCTCTTAGAATGGTCATCTTCATATTGAATTTCTTACTAGAACTTGGGCACCTAATTACATTAAGATACACTCATTCTCCATTTTCCGTTGACTTTTTGAGGTATTGTGTACAAAACTTACATATCTGAAGTGTACAGGTATTGCCTAGCAGAATATGGCGTATCTTCGAATTGCCTATAATCGATATCGACTCTAAATATTGAAAAACGTTTTTAAATAAATTATTTAATATTACATATCCTTGAATGGCAATCGAACCACAACGTGTCGCGATACATTCAGCTTACGTGCACTTTATATATATATATATATATATATATATATATATATATATATATATATATATATATATATATATATATATATATATATATATATATATATATATATATATATATATATATGTATATATATATATATATATATATATATATATATATATATATATATATATATATATATATATATATATATATATATATATATATATATATATAAAATAAATTTTCCAATTCCTGTTACAAACAGCAATGAAAGCTAAAGGACCGAATAATACACCGAAAAGTCTTCATTAGGGCGGTCATTACGACTGTACAATAGTAAAGGGCTATTAAATAGCTTTTATAATTTATAATAGTGTTTGGGGAAGAAATATTCAATATAAACTAATACAACCTGAGGCCTGTCGTGGCGCAGCGGCACAAGCGTGTGACTGTAACCGACAGGTTCTGTGTTCGATCCTCAGTCGAGGAAATGAAATATTAAATATTTTCTATTTAAATATTTAATGTTTCATTTCTTCGCTCTGGTAATAAGGCAAAGTGGGGAACGGAAGTGGAACGGAGTGTCTTAACTCTAGGTTCCCGGGTTCCCTCTGCTTACCCTGCCTCGTGCGGGATAACGCTAAAAAAAAAATGATGATGAAAGAATGATGATTTTGTGTTTTCAAATGGAGGCAGATGCAACAAAATACAAAAAAAAAATGTTAATTCTTTACGTATGTAAAGGGCACGTACGCTGAATGTATCGGCGACAAGTTGTGGTTCGATTCCCATTCGAGGAAATATAATATTAAATAATTTTTTTTTTCGCTTTGTCGTCGAGGTAATACGCGGCGTTTAGTATGGCAACTCGACGCGTAATATCTTAAATTCAATGGAAAATGTAAAACGGAATGGAATGACTTACCATTAGGTTCCCTATTTCTCTATACCTTCCCTACGATGTGATGGATACAGTGTGAAACAGAAGAAAATAATCTTTCCATAAATTATGGCCCACGTGTTATTTTTAACGTGTAAGCTATACAACTGTAAAGTTTCTTCTTAATCCTTTGAACAAATATTGAGTAAAAATGGAACAAACATTCGTCCTCGCCAAATTTCCCATTTATTATGTTAGAAGGATTCTAAGTGCCCGACGGGGGTTCCCCTCAGATATATTGAAATTATTATACGTGATAATATACCCTTCCATGATAAATGGACAGACCAATATAAAAATAATTTATTATTTCAATTGAGTAGTCGTTCACCATAGAATCTTTTTGTAGCTTTACGCTGTATCTCTTATACGCCGGCATATATATCTTTATTCATTATTACTATGAAGGCAATATTTATACATTAAAAAGTCTTGATGACACTAATAACATCTTTTTGAATTAGATGACATATTTGTCAAAGGAGGCTCTAAGCTATATTATATGACGATGACTCATATAGGAGTAGGAAATAATAAAAAACAAAAAAAATGTTGAGAAAACTTGAAAATTTCCATGCGCGTCTTGCGGAAATTGTTGAAGCTTTAAAACGATTATGAACGATATAATGGTATACCTTTAAAAGTTAAAAAAAAGCCCTAGTATAGAGGGAAAGCCACAGTATAAAATAAAAGATTATTTTGGAAACTAATTAAAGTAACATCAAATTATTCCATATAGTATTAAGTAGTACCAAGTAAGATACGTTGTGCGTTTGTTTTTATATAAATTCAAATCGCCTGTCACAGGGTATAAAAGAAGGATAAATAAAAAAAAATATTTAGAGCTAATGCCTTGTGAACCTCGATTGTACGTATACTACTTATAATGTATATAAACTATTATAAAAATTTTTATAAAACACATTAATCTAAGAACGTAAATGTTTGGATCGACAAAAATAATTCTGTTTGAGATAGTTTATTTTTCAAGAAAGCCTATATATCAATGTTTTTTCATATATCTTCTATTTGTACAAAATTAAAAAATTCTAATATAATTACAAACTTTCATGCAACTCTCAACTGAAAAAAGCCGTGTGATGTGACTTTGCCGTATGATTCCGGCTTAGAATAGGATCACCCTGGTACTGATGGTGTCGTAAGAGGCGACTAAAGTGCGTGTGGTAGAGTCACGTTGCCAGCAATGGCAACACGCATGGGCAGACTCGACCGGATTATTACCACCCCCGGCATTTAAAACCGGCGTTAAGTAGTGGTTTTGGCCACTGCGTTTCGCATTAGGTAATGCCGGGCCTCGGTGACCATCCACCTTAAAAGACGGCAACGCTCCTGTTGCTGGAGTTACTCGGGGCCGTGGGCGACGGTGATCACTTACCACCAGGTGACCCGTACGCTCGTTTGCCGTCTTTTCAATAAAAAAAAACAACCTTTTAAGGATATTTTCTTGTAAAAATTGAAACACACAGCACTTTTTGTTTCGATGATTTTGCAATGAATGAGTGAATAACCTTTCGTTTTCATATAATATATAGATATAGATTTCATTTCCTGAAATGGATATCGAACCCACAACTATCTACGCTAAAAAAAGATATCAATAAAAAAACTTTAAATGTGTTATCTCATTATCTTTAATATTGAAATCCAAGCTTATAGTTATTTTAATCAGAATTGTAAACAGTTCTGGTTAAAGTAATAATTAGTAACTTCCAATTGACAGAAAGGACATATTACGTCTACATACAAAAAAAAATATACTTTGCATATCAAGAACAAATACAACAATATTTTATACAATCAAAAATTGAACCTGTAACCATTGCATTTTATCAAACGGAATTGAGGCAGAGGGAACTTGAGAACTTAACGTTAAGGCACTCCGTTCCCTTCTCCACTTCTTCATTGTGCGTTAATGAACGCCACCATATACCTCGCCAGACTGGCGAAATGAAAATATGATATATTTCATTTCTTCGAGTGTAGACCAAACCCACAATCTGCTGCGTTTACAACTGTACTATGCGCCGCACCAGGACATGTCTAAGCCGTTGGTAAGCTTAAAATATATATAAATAAAGTTAAATTATTTCAAATTATGTTTACAGAAGATTAAGAAAGAAAATATTAAATTCACTCTACTGTTCTAGAATTTTTAGTAACGCATATTATTACACATATTATGGTCTTAATTTTCAAGATATTACGAGTGATGTAACTTAACGCCGCGCTTTATGTCTCTCTTTAAATATTGTTACGTTTTTTTTTTTTTTTTTTTCGGTGATCCTAATCCTTACACATACCCTGTTGTACGGGAAAAAGCTTAATTTTGCGTGTTAACCTTCCTAATTGGCAAAGTTTTAAACTTTTTCCACGCAAACAAACAAAACTAAAAAATACAATGACACGCACAAAATATACTCTTGGTATTAACAAGCCGCCACGGGTACAATCAATCAAACTGACACAACTTGCTCTGACATTGATGTATTAACTTATATATTTAATCATGCAAGCCTATTTACCTACCTGAATTGAGATAATATTATCCCGGTCTGCTAATTTTTTGCTTACAATACCGGGTAGAAGGCCCCGAAAACGAATTCGACTGTTTGCCCTACCGCAATAGAGAATAAAATTGAGATTGAACTTTCTCGGGCACAAACGTGCACACGAAGCGTCAAGCTAATGAAGTACTCGTATATAATGTTTTCAATTCTAGAGCAATTCTAGTAACAATGTATAGCGTTTCGACATTTCTATAGCAATATTTACTTTTAAATAGTAATACATTAACAGCATTACTTTATGATAGAAATTGAAATGTTACAAAAAAGGGTTAAAGCGTACATATTATTTTGCTTCATAATGTATCCGGCACATGGCAGGCATTACTTTTCAGTTTTGTTATTCGATAAATTTGAGATATTGCACGTTAAGTGGCGTAACTCAACGTCGCACTTTGCCTCGATACCGGACTGGAGAAAAGAAAATATTAAATATTTAATTTCCTCAATTGGTATGTCTTTACCACTGTGGGTCACGACAGCACAGGTCTAAACTCTTTGTAAGCGTTCTTAGCGGTAACTTGATTCAAAAGTGCTTGTAATGGCCTATTTGAATGAATAATATTTTGATTTTGATTTTTGATTTCGTAATAAAATAAATGAATATAAATAGAGCTTTTTTAAATATTTTTTGGAATAATCAAGATAGGATTCAAAAGTATTGGCTCTGTATGGTGCTTTTGTATGGGCAGATTCTCTTACTGCTCGCAATAGGAATTGCGGAAAGCGCAGCGAGCTTCGATCAACTTTTCACTAGATTACAGGTTGCATAGAAACACAGCTAAAAAAATGGCACCAGTATTATTTATATACACAAATATACAAATTATTATTATTCATATATCTATGATATATAATCATTATATAAAATCCAACTTTATAAGCGTGAGTTAAGGTTTAGTTTAACTAAACTAGCGCGTAATGGATATATTTCATTTTGCGATATTCGATATTAAGAAGAGGTAGTAAAATTTTTGACTGGCGTGAGCTGAAGAAATTCAACTGTATTTTAGTATTGATATCCTTTAAAATAGTAGTAGATTTTTTTTATTGATCTCTTTCTATATGTTAGAATATGGAATATTAAAGTCATGGAGTCGCTATTTTGTAACAAAGATTTATTTTTCTTAAGACGTTTATTAATTTAATGTAAATTATGAACTTGGTTTAAATTTTACGTGATGCGATTAATTGTAGCCAGAGCTTTGAATAAAGCCTCTTGATTTTCGTTGGTAATGTGGTACCATTTAAATTCGTTGAAAGTGTGACCTAAAATACGAAATTCAGTACTAATTTTCTTACTAGAATCCTTACTTTCTTACTAGAATCCTTAGGGGTATTATTTGCATTCAAAAATGTATTTTGTTCATTAAATTATCTACTTGCCCCAAACCAACATATATAAATATGTATATATGTATATATGTATATATATAAATATATATGTATATATATATATATATATATATATATATATATATATATATATATATATATATATATATATATATATATATATATATATATATATATATATATATATATATATATATATATATATATATATATATAGCTTCACGCTGTATCCCGCACGAGGCAGGTAGGCAGTGGGAACTCGGAAACATAGTGTTAAGACACTCCGTTCCACTTCCGTTCCCCAGTCTCCGCCGAATTTGAGGCATTGCGTGTTGAGTCCAAATAAAACAATAGTTTTTAATTCAAAAAATATTTTATAACTAAAATTTTAAAATCTTATTTATATCAATCTACACCTACGAGTATTTACAGATATATATTTTTTAGGAAATGTATAAAAAAAATGATTGTTGCGGAATTTAACCCGAGCGTTTTGAAACCTAAATAGTAGTAATCTAAATACTATGACCAAATAAGCCAGAAGTTCTCATCTAGCTACGTAAAATCATCGAACTCTAAGATGAGTTTTAAGAGTAAGTATTATGACACGTTTTCTGAAAGGTGATTTTTTTCCTCTAAGATGTGGAATAACATTTTAAATGCGTTTAAGTATTAGCATATATGTCGAAGTTATTAAAGCGTATTGAGCACATTTAAATATATTGTAGAATTATTGCATGGCCTGTTCCATATTCATTCTTCTTCTTTTATGGCTACGATAAATAACCAGTACTATAGCGAAATGCAGTAGACTAACTACTGCTCTAGAATGTCCAAAAACATTTTTTTTTTACTATTTTGCAATGAAATACGTACTGAAATAGGCGTAATTGATATTATATAACAAATAAAAGGGAGAGTAGGTTTTGTGGGGTAGCTTCACTAAGCCAAACGGTTATATGTTAGATTATGAGTGAGTACTCACTTAGCTTCACAGTGTCTTCCGCATATGGCGCTGTGGGCAGAGGGAACCTGATAACCTAGTGTTAATACTCTCCATTCCGTTCCCCACTTCCCGCTGATCTAGAGCTGAATGTTTAGAATATTAGAAGAAAATATCTTAACATTTAGCTAACTCTGCCATCTCTCTTTGTATAATATAGTGTACAGCTATAAAAATAAATAGAAATAATAATATAGAAGCAATAAAATTACTATCCATATTGTGTCATCGTTACACAATGCTTATCAATTTTTTTTTTCTTTTTTCAGCTTCACGCTGTATCCCGCACTAGGCAGGGTACGCAGAGGGAACAGAAGTGAAACCTAGTATTATGACACTCCGTTTCACTTCCGTTCCCCACTTTCCGCCGAATTTGAGGCATTGCGTGTTGAGTGGCGGAACTCAACGCCGCGCTATGCCTTATTACCAGAGCGAAGAAATGAAACATTAAATATTTAAATTGAAAATATTAAATATTTCATTCCCTCGACTGGGGATCGAACCCAGAACCTGTCGGTTACAGTCACACTCCTGAGCCGCTGCGCCACGACAGGCCTTATCAAATTTCCAACTAAAACTTAACGTGATAGTGATAGATTGCTTGAGGGTCTTCAAAACGTTATCTCTTATCAATCTACCAACATCTAACAATAATTATAATTCCTTTGAGAAATTTACAAGGAATTAGTTAACAAATTAATGACAAAGTCTATTTTGTTGTTTCATTTTAGGTGCGATAGCTAAGTTATGTGTTTCCAGTGGTCAGCATTATATATTACTTTGTCTTTTATATATTCTTGATTTGTTTAATTAATTATCGTGTAGGTAAAGTGCAGGGTTGAATTCCATCGCCTGACTGAATTGGTCGGTACGTGGGGAGATTTTTTGACAAAGGAACCTGGGAACCTGGTATTAAAACAATCTGCTCCTATTGAGACATTTCTGTTCTCTTATTTCCGTTAAATTTAAGAGGAATTGCCTGTTAAGTAGTAGAAATCATACCTAAACCTGCCTCATTAGGAGAAAAGAAAAGAAAGTATTGAAAATGTAATTCCTTTGAAATAATATCGAAGTCACAACCTGTGCCGTGTGCCACCTCTGGCCTGATCGGCCTGACAATTTTTTTAAGACTAGGTTCCCTCTGGTTAAACTGATATATGAGGGACTTATACATTATATACAATAAAATTAAACACATATTATAGACCTGTCGTGGCGCAGCGGCACAAGAGTGTGACTGTAACCGACAGGTTCTGGGTTCGATCCCCAGTCGAGGAAATGAAATATTTAATATTTTCAATTAAAATATTTAATGTTTCATTTCTTCGCTCTGGTTATAAGGCAAAGCGCGGCATTGAGTTTCGCCACTCATCACGCATTGCCTCAAATTCGGCGGAAAGTGGGGAACGGAAGTGGAACGGAGTGTCATAACACTAGGTTTCACTTCCGTTCCCTCTGCCTACCCTGCCTAGTGCGGGATACAGCGTGAAGCTGAAAAAAAAAAAAGAAAGAAAAAAAA
Organism: Eueides isabella; assembly: GCA_019049475.1. Classification (NCBI taxonomy): domain Eukaryota; kingdom Metazoa; phylum Arthropoda; class Insecta; order Lepidoptera; family Nymphalidae; genus Eueides; species Eueides isabella. The sequence continues at coordinate 12,651,270 of CM032398.1, read as the reverse complement.
TAAATATTATAGACACATATGTACATAACTCTTAAAACAGAACACATTAGTGGAAACGTGTTTAGCAAGTTACTTTGTGTTTGAAAGCTACAGTAAGCTACGGAATAAATGTATTAAATTTGTATATTTTAAATGTATTTCCGAAAAGTTTTCACAGTTTCTATTTCTATTATATAAAAAAGAGAGGCAAGACAACCATTGCCAGTAGACTTCGATTGATATCGGATTATATTCATAATAAGCCATAATTAAGCCGTGTGATTCCGGCTTAGAATAGGATCACCCTGGTACTGATGGTATCGTATGAGGCAACTAAAGTGCGTGTGGTAGAGTCACGTTGCCAGTAATGGCAATACGCATGGGCAGACTCGACCGGATTATTACCACCTCCGGCATTTAAGACCGGCATTAAGTAGTGGCTTTGGCCACTGCGTTTCGCATTAGGTAATGCCGGGCTCCGGTGCTCTTCTAATTCAAAGGACGGCAACGCTCCTGTAGCTCGGGCGACGGTGATCACTTACCACCAGGTGACCCGTACGCTCGTTTGCTGTGTTTTCCATTATATATATATATATATATATATATATATATATATATATATATATATATATATATATATATATATATATATATATATATATATATATATATATATATATATATATATATATATAAGCGTTAAGTAGTGGCTTTAGCCACTGCGTTTCGCATTAGGTAATGCCGGGCCCCGGTGCCCTTCCACCTTAAAGGACGGCAACGCTCCTGTAGCTCCTCTGGAGTTACTCGGGGCCGTCGGCGACGGTGATCACTTACCATCAGGTGACCCGTACGCTCGTTTGCCGTCTCCTCCATAAAAAAAAATCATATTTTTTTTTGACAATGAGGCCAAACGTAGTGCTAAGTCTGCCCACTCAACACAGCAATGCATCTGCAATGCTTGCAGAAATCGATGGAATGCCACATTTTCGATCCATTGCGTCGTGAGTGGTAGAACATGTTGTGTTCTACCACTCACGGCACTCTACTGCGGCCGGTTAGTGGGTAAATATTACATTTCCCACAGTGCTAAATGAATCCACAATCTATCACGTTTGCAATCGCTTGTATCTCAGCGTTACGATGGCCTCAAAAATATTTAAAAAATATCAACTTAAATTCATAAACTAGGTCTGGATATACCATGTAACCTAACCAGTACCTTCTGCAAGTTCCAAATAAATATTGAAATCAAAAATTTCTCTTGCAACTTTAAGTGAACAAAGTTTTGAAGTAATCTATCAAAGGATTTCGGAATTCGGAGTTTCATAAAGCTTTACAATCCCTGTTCAGTTTAATTCAACTTTATATACATAACTATATATAGAGAACAGAGACTACATAGCATTCCGAGAATTTACCTTGGGCACACTTATCGCGATATGCTGTTTGTGCTGCATTCTTTAAGGCCTGTGATGGCGTAGAGATACAAGCGTACACTATCAATGCAACAATGAGTTTGATATCTACTCAAGGATTTTTTTTTTCACGCTGTATCCCGCACGAGGCAGAGTAGGCAGAGGGAAACCGGGAACCTAGTGTAAAGACACTCCGCTCCACTTTCCGTTCCCCACTTTCCGCCGAATTTGAGGCATTGCGTGTTGAGTGGCGGAACTCAACGCCGCGCTTTGCCTTAATACCAGAGCGAGGAAATGAAACATTAAATATTTAAATTGAAAATATTAAATATTTCATTTCCTCGACTGGGGATCGAACCCAGAACCTGTCGGTTACAGTCTTTGTGCCGCTGCGCCACGACAGGCCTCAAGGAAATGCAATGTTAAAGTTTTATTTTTATTACCAACGGCCAGTTTCGCCACCCAACATGCAATGCCACTAGAATTCAGCGGAAAATCGATAACCAAAGTCTTTATAGAATATTAAATTACCAGGTAGCCTCAAAAAATTACATATACCGTCTGCAAAAGAAGGGATACACAAAACTATGACGTAACGAATGTTAGTCCGATGGCCACTCTGGGCACGAGTTATTTTCATGTAATTATTTGGCACGTTTTGTTTTTTTCATTTTAAGATTCATGCAGTTTATTACAGGGTTTGAAGTCTATTCTAATGCTATTACTCCTTTAGATTTTTACTTCTTACTTCTACTCGTGCCGACAGTGGCGGAACTCAACGCCGCGCGGACAAAGAATTTAATATAATTATGTTTATTTTTACCTTTCTTTACATATTACAAGCACTAATAATATATTAAATTGCTGTAAATATATAAAAAGTACATTCTAAGTAATTGGTACGTAGTAATACCGTAAAAGGTCTTTCAGTAGGAAATTATAGTTTCATTCAAACTTGCAATGCTGCCACTTACTTAGCGGTTATAAGATGGTTGATGTTTTTAATAAAAATCAATAATTTTCTACTTATTAAGAGAAAGTATAAAAATTTGAACCCGCTCTTTTTGGATACCGTCCAAGTGCTCTGATCAATTCAGCTATACGTTCTCGTCATCATACAACGCTACATTATCGAAATCCTGATAAATTTGCTACAACTTATTTATGTTATCAGCATTTCTGTAAAGTGGTTTTTCTACAAAAGTATGTTTTCTTTCTTAAGTGTGAAATATCACTTTAAATATGTTAAATAAATATATTTTATATAAGCTTCACATTTTTTGGGTATTGCTACAGGGAAACTAATGTTGAGAACGTTCCGTTCCTTACTTTGCAATATAGTAGCTGAGTTCAACGCCGTGCTTTATCTATTGGAGCGGTAGAGTGAACAGAATTTAAAAACGTAGTGGAACCTATAACTAAAGTAATGGAACCTATAATTACCATGTTTACAGGCAGTCTGCCCCACTACGCTAAAAAGACACTATATTTTCTGTTCACTAGAAACATTAAAAATTGAATCATAGTCGTATTGTTCAAATATATATATATATATATATATATATATATATATATATATATATATATATATATATATATATATATATATATATATATATATATATATATATATATATATATATATATATATATATATATATATATATATATATATATATATATATATATATATATATATATATATATATATATATATATATATATATATATATATATATATATATATATATATATATATATATATATATATATATATATATATATATATATATATATATATATATATATATATATATGAATGCCAGAATGCTGAGGAACTGTGACCAAGACATAACTTCTGGGAAGGGGAGGGGGATGTAGTAGTGGGTTATTTTTCCTGCAATGGTAGATGACATGAACAAGGTATGCGCTGTATCAACTAATCGCTAAGAAAAGATGAATATGACTTATTTTTAATAATTAAATGGCTTTATTAATGTGAATTAAATCATGAATATTATATATAAAGAATAATTCTAATAGTTTTAAGTAGAGTTATAAAGTAGCCTTTACCGCCATTAAATTTGAACAATACGACTATGATTAAATTTTTACTGTTTCTAGTGAACAGAAGATATAGTGTCTTTTTAGCGTAGTGGGGCAGACTGGCTGTAAACACGGTAATTATAAGTTTAATTACTTTTAGTTGTAGGTTCCATTACGTTTTTAATTCTGTTCACTCTACCGCTGCAATAGACAAAGCACGGCGTTGAACTCAGCTACTATATTTCAAAGTAAGGAACGGAACGTTCTCAACCCTAGCTTCCCTGTAGCAATACCCAAAAAATGTGAAGCTTTATATAAAATATATTTATTTAACATATTTAAAGTGATATTTCACACTTAAGAAAGAAAACATACTTTTGTAGAAAAACCACGTTACAGAAAAGCTGATAACATAAATAAGTTGTAGCAAATTTATCAGGATTTCGGTTACGTAGCGTTGTATGATGATGAGAACGTATAGATTAATTGATCAGAGCACTTGGACGGTATCCAAAAAGAGCGGGTTCAAATTTTTATACTTTCTTTAAATAAGTAAAAAACTGAGGCCTGTCGTGGCGCAGCGGCACAAATGTGTAACTGTAACCGACAGGTTCTGGGTTCGATCCCCGGTCGAGGAAATGAAACATTTAATATTTTCAATTTAAAATATTTAATGTTTCATTTCTTCGCTCTGGTAATAAGGCAAAGCGCGGCGTTGAGTTCCGCCACTCAACACGCAATGCCTCAAATTCGGCGGTAAGTGGTGAACGGAAGTGGAACAGTGTCTTAACACTACGTTCCCGAGTTCCCTCTGCCTACCCTGCCTCGTGCGGGATACAGCGTGAAGCTGAGTGAGTAAGTAGAAAACTATTGATTTTTATTAAAAACATCAACCATCTTATAACCGCTAAGTAAGTGGCAGTATTGCAAGTTTGAATGAAACTATAATTTCCTACTGAAATACCTTTTACGGTATTACTTCGTACCAATTACTTTGAATGTACTTTTTATATATTTACAGCAATTTAATATATTATTAGTGCTTGTAATATGTAAAGAAAGGTAAAAATAAACATAATTATATTAGATTTTTTGTCCGCGCGGCGTTGAGTTCCGCCACTGTCGGCAAGAGTAGAAGTAAGAAGTAAAAATCGAAAGGAGTAATAGCATTAGAATAGGCTTCAAACCCTGTAATAAACAGCATGAATCTTAAAACGAAAACAAAACGTGCCAAATAATTACATGAAAATAACTCGTGCCCAGAGTGGCCATCGGACTAACATTCCACCACTTAACACACAATGACTCGAATTCGGTGGAAAGTGGGGAACGGAAGTGGAACGGAGTGTTTGGACACTAGGTTTCCAAGTTCCCTCTGCCTACCCTGCCATGTGCGGGATACAGCGTGAAGCTGAGTATGTGTCATACACATCTTATAGTTATTTGTTATTAAATACGCGAGCATTCGCATGCAAAAGGTCATATCGAAGAGCGTGATACTCTAAATCTTATGTAAAAAACCATTTTTGACTGTATGCATTTAAATCGACGAATTTGCTCGCCATTGCCATCGACGTATTAAAATTAAATCGAAATTGTAGCGCTGGTTATAATCGTTAAAGACAATAACCGTATATAACCTAGATGTTCCGATATGGACGAAAATTATTTTCAAAAGATCAAAAGTCATGTTGTGTGTACGAATTATTACATGATCGTGATAATGAATTAATTATTAAAGTTTTACGCTAGAGTGACAGAGGGGACCAAATGTAAAAGATACTCTGTTGTCTAATCGCTGTCAATTTTTTGGAACTTAACGCCGCTGTATAGACCAGAGTAAGGAAATAAAAAATATTATTTTTTTGGTAATTAAATGAATAAGCCTTTGTTAATTCTATTCTTCAAAAAAATTATATCTGAATAGCAATATGCAATATCATTTGGGAAACTGAAATTGAGTCCCTTATAGTAATTGTGTCATCAGGAAAATTGGCAGGTTTTGTTATCAATGTTTATAATAAATCTGTAAATTATCGCTGTCACATGGAAAATGTTATAGCGTTAACGATAATAGAGATTACTACATTTTTTGTCTGATTGTATGTGCGTTTGTATGTGCTAATCTCAGAGACTAATTAGATTTAAATGCAAAATTTTCACTATTGTGTTTAAACAACCTACAGTCAACATTCAGTATTTGTTTTATTTAATTCATTTGAAAAATAATAAACAGTCTTCAAAATATTTTAAGTTTCTTTAAAATATTCGACTAAATGGTTACGAATTTTTAATGAATTTTAGGTTTAATGTATAGATATTGCCTTAGAAGTGATAATGTTATTAGAACAAGAAAGTATTATTGAAATTAGTAAATAAAATAGTTATATTAAAACGGGTAAAACCGCAGGTGTGTACAGGTGCGCTAGTAATACAAGAAAATAGTGATGGAGCAATTTCAACAATAGACCCAGTACGTTATTAGTGGAATTCTTCAAAAGTTATTCTTAAGCCATACTAGTTTAGGCTGACATAATTTGTAACGCCGACCAAATTTTAAGGAAATTGTAGTTTCCGGTGTAGAATGTTTTTTTATAGCTTTACTCTATATCCTGCTGCACAGAGAAGGCAGATAACATTAATAAGGCAAGCAAAAGTAAGGTAAACTAGTGTTATAACACTCTGTTCTTTTACCTACCTTCCGAAGATATTTTCAAAATTCAAAATACTAGGGTGAAGATGAAAACTAAATGCTTAGTCTTCTCGAATGCGTATTTATTTATTTATCTATTCTTTATTGTATACAACCTTTTCGTTTGAGACCTGTCGTGGCGCACCGGCACAAGCGTGTGACTGTAATCGACAGCTTGTGGGTTCGATCCCCAGTCAAGGAAATTAAATATTTAATATTTTCAATTTAAATATTAACTGTTTTCATTTCTTCGCTCTGGTATAAGGCAAAACGCGGCGTTGAGTTACGCCACTCAACACGCAATGCCTAAAATTCGGCGGAAAGTAGGAAACGGAAGTGGAACGGAGTGTCTTGACACTAGGTTTCCGGTTTCCTTCTGCCTACCATGCCTCGTGCGGGATACAGCGTGAAGCTAAAAAAATAATAATTACAAATAATTATACAAATAATATAATAAAGTGAATCGAACTCAGTCGAATACTTGTGCCTCTGCACCACGACAGATCTTATTTCATATCGTTTATAATTTAACATCAATATAAAATAAAAAAAAAAACAACTACGATTTCTACTTCTTCAAACAGCAATTTCCATTTAACATCGAATGCAGAAACGTTAATTCATGAATAAATCCTCCAGAACTCCACTCAGTTGTTAGTACCAATAAAGTACAACACGAAAAGTTAATTTTAAAACTAGAATGGGCAAAGTTTTTTAAGTCTTACTTTCCAGGTGAATGAATTGCTTTGATTAAGCAAGTTAATATATCAATGTCAGACGAAGTTGTTCGATTGATGAATTGGATCTGAGAGTTGAGTTAAAAATAATATTTTTAGTTACTATATGTAACTAATATTATTAATTCAGGTATGATAATTGATAATTTTCAAATGAATTATTCAATGTTTTTATTTCTTCGCTCTGCTAAACGCTGCCTTGAGTTCCGCCTGAGAGGCGGACATACTGGTTATTTTTTTATTTTGAAAAAAAAAGCTATATATATATATATATATATATATATATATATATATATATATATATATATATATATATATATATATATATATATATATATATATATATATATATATATATATATATATATATATATATATATATATATATATTTATATTTACAGGATTATAAAGCCTCAGGTAGAGACAAAAGTATGAGAGAAATAAGAAAGAAAGAGTATAAGCTGCAAAGAAATGACAGGTTAACAAACAACTTTCGGGAAAGCATGAAGCGTTTCTGGCAAGAAGTTAGTGGTTCCCGGAGTTGCTCGCTAACCTGTAGAATGAAAGGGGTGCATTCGAAGGACGGTGATCTCCTAATACATCAACCACAGGTTTTGCAGCGATGGGCGGAATTTTACAAGGAGATGTATGAATGTAATGACGCCTCAGACTCAAGTAACAGCGAAACGCTGAGTCTTAATGTAGCTGATGGTGAAGTCAGAGTCAGAAGTCAGAGTCAAGAGATAAAAGAAGTTGAGAGTTCCATACGAAGTTTGAAGAAATGTGGTAAGGCAGCGGGAGCAGATGGAGTTATGGAAATGGAAATTGGGGAGGTCATGCCTTTGTATAAAGGCAAAGGTTCACAGATAGATTGCGCCAGATTTAGGGCTATCAGTTTGATTAGCTTAAGTAGTAAAGTTTATGCTAAAATATTAGCGAGAAGAATGCAAGAAAGATCCGAAAGGCGGTTGTGGGAGGCCCAGGGAGGCTTTAGACCTGGAAGAGGGTATATGGATCAGATCTGTTCCCTCCGCTTGATCAAATTTTTGGCAGTAAGCCAAAAAGTTTTCTGTGCTTTTGTGTACTTAGAAAAGGCGTTTGATAGGGTTGTAAGAAATAGATTATGGGAAATACTGCCCCGGTACAATGTGAGCGGACCCTTCCTCAGTAGTCTTGTAAAATCTCTTTACAGATATCACTCAGCCTGCGTGTAAGTAGGAGCTGGCATGTCACCTTTGTTTAACATCCAATCGGGTGTTAAACAAGGTTGCGCCATATCAGCTTGGTTGTTCAATTTGTATTTGGACAGCTGTCTTCATGTTGTGAGACAAAGTGACATAGGAGTAAAAGTAGGTACCTTGGATATAAATTGCCTGCTTTACACAGATGATGTAGTGCTTATTGCATCATCAGAAAGCGAGTTACAGGCATTGGTTACCACTCTGAAAGAAGGATGTGCGAATAATGGTCTAAGCCTGAATGCGAATAAGACGAAGGTTCTGATATTTAAAAAAATTGAACAAAGGATAGAATGCAAGATCAGTGTAAATGATAAGATATTAGAACAAGTGAATGAGGTAGTATATCTGGGAAGTATGTTTAACAGAGACGGAAGATACGAAATGGATGTAGAAAGGCGTATTGCTGCCGGTAACAGAGTTAACGGGGCCTTAGCTGCATTGTTGAGACGTCAGCTTAAACGTCAGCATAGCTGCGCATTTGGCCGTACACAAAGCAGTGTTGGTACCGACACTGTTATACGGCAGCGAAACGTGGGTATTACAGAAGAAGAATGTAAGAAAGATGAATACTGTAGAGATCTGATCGCATACCCAATGAAGAGATACACAATAGTAGGTACTAGCGTGGATGTCACAGTGAGAATGAAGAAGAACGTGCTCAGGAGGTTTGGACACGTCGAGCGAATGAGTGAAGAAAGAATAGTAAAAAAGATTTATAAAGAAAAAGTGAGTGGTAAGAGAGGGAGGGGGAGACCTCGGTTGACCTTCGAAAACACAGTATTGACAATACTGGAGGAAGGTCAGGTAAAAAGCATGAGGACCCTCCGAAGGGTATGTATGAAGGGGTTGATGACAGTGGACGAGGTGAAAGAGGTATGCCGAGACCGTAGCGTTTGGCGCTCCGTTATCTCTGCCTACCCCGCTAGGGATATAGCGTGAAGCTAATTAAGTAAGTAAGTAACTTTGGGGTATGCAGCCCTTATAAGTCAATTTTGGTTTTGCAGTTGCAAGCTATTCGTGCAATCTATAAATTAGTCTCTAAAGATTATTTAAGAGAAACATTTAAAGATACTAATGTATTGGCTTTTGTATCTCAATGTATTTTTGAAAATGTTATGTACGAATATGTTAAGAAAAAAGAAATCAATTTAGTAAAATCAGTGATTGCATCGAGTCCCTAATTATTTAATAGGACAGTGTGTACGCTTTTACATAAAAAGCGGATCCCATAAAACGTCCGAGAATTTTCTATTTTACAATTTAAAAAAGTTGTGATAGAAAAGTTATTACCAAATTAACGATTTTATAAATAATAACACGTCTTGGGAATATAATGCTAACTCCAATTTGTTTCAAAAGTATCATTGTCACGTATAATAGTACGATATGAACTTTTGATTAAAAAAGGACGTATTCCGCTGAGTTTCTTGCACTAGGTATAAGGCAGTAACTTTAGTGAACCAGTATTAAATTGTTTGAAGTCAAAAAAATGAAACTTGTAACTTCTAATTTTGAATAAAAATATTTGAATTTGCATTTTTTCGTGTTTAATAATAAAACAAAGGCCTAAATACTTTTTAATATGTTGAAGCATAATAGTTAAGTTGTATCTCGCACATGGCAGGGTGGGCAGATGGAACTAAGGAACCTAGTGTTAAAACAATCCTTTTCGCTTCTTACTTTCCGCCGAATTTAAGGCATTGCGTGTTGAGTGAATATTAAAGCTTTTATTTCCTCAACTGGGGATCAAACCCACAACCAATCGGTTACAGTCACACGCTTGTGCCGCTGCGCCACGACAGGCCTCGATAAAAAGCGGTAAGAAATAATGATGCTTAGCTTTATTTGTAGATGTACAATGCGTCAAGCATCTAGTTACCATTGGTTGTTAAAAAAATTAAGATCTAGAATATGTGATGAAGAACTAATAATAAACCAGCCAATTAGAAGAATTAATAAAATATTGCTTTAGCAAAAGAATTGTCTTTACGTAAAAAATAAGGCCTAGGGAACCCGGGTGTTAAGACACTCAGTTCCGTTCCATATTTTCTCCCCACTTTATGGCATTGTGTGTTGAGTGTCGGAAGTCAACGCCGCGTTTTGTAAATATTTCATACTAATTCTTTTCACATAACCTGTTGCATTCACATGCATCACAAGCTTCTGCCCCTGACAGGCCTCGATAGGCCTCGACAGGCCACGACATGCCTAAACTTTTCTTTCATTCGTACAAGTAAAATTCAAGAGTTTGTGTGTAAAGGCTGTCTAAATAACGATGTATGAAGTTATTTATACGATATAAACCATAAACAAACGATTTTCAAATTCTCATGAGTCTGGTTTTCTATTTATCTGTTTGTTATATGTTTATAAGTACATGAAAAAATATACATATAATTAGTAAGATCTTTGATGTTCTTGTTTGTTACACATTTTAAATGAAACAAATTTAACCGGATTAGTCACGTATTACTAAACTTAAATTTAAAAGGCGTAGATAAATTTTTGAACGAAGCAGGATTTGAACCTGCGTCTCTGGAATACCGTTCCAGCGCTCTGACCAACTAAGCCATTCGTTCTCACCGAGCTCCGTCGAAATTCTTATACGCTTGTTACAACTTATTTATGTTGTTAGCATCTCTGAAGGGAGATTTTTACAAATTTCCGCTACCCAAAGACAACTCGTAAGAATTATCGTTTGGCAAGAGAGAATACTATTTATTTTAATAATTTACTATGTTTTAAAGTGTTATTCTACACTTAGGACAGAAAATACTAAACTTAAATTTAAAAAGCGTAGAAAAATTTTGAACGAACCAGGATTTGAACCTGCGCCTCTGGAATACCGTTCCAGCGCTCTGACCAACTAAGCCATTCGTTCTCACCGAGCTCCGTCGAAATTCTTATACGCTTGTTACAACTTATGCTAACAACATAAATAAGTTGTAACAAGCGTATAAGAATTTCGACGGAGCTCGGTGAGAACGAATGGCTTAGTTGGTCAGAGCGCTGGAACGGTATTCCAGAGGCGCAGGTTCAAATCCTGCTTCGTTTAAAATTTTTCTACGCTTTTTAAATTTGAGTTTAGTATTTTCTGTCCTAAGTGTAGAATAACACTTTAAAACATAGTAAAAATATAGTCACGTATTTTTGTACGGATAGACGGGTAGAAATTTAAATTAACCTAACCGTAAACACGGACTTTTTTTTTTCAGCTTCACGCTGTATCCCGCACGAGGCAGGGTAGGCAGAGGAAACCCGGAAACCTAGTGTTAAGACACTCCGTTATACTTTCGTTCCCCAAGGACGACGATGTGGGATTATCAAAAATGTATAGAAATCAATATACGCAATTAATCCAAGGGTTAAATTATTTAATTTAATATCCAAAAAGTTTTTATATTGTAATTAATGCAAATCACCAGGTACATGTATGCCGTGCGCTCGTACTTGATATGAAAAGTAAAACTAAACAAAAACTAAATATTTTTCCATTAAGCGCGACAATTTTTGCATAAAGAACTTAAATAAGAGTTCTTTGAAATACAAAGGAAAATATTCTTGTGAAGATCTTTGGTGTAAATAGAACAGGTAAATATTTCTTTATACACAACAAAAAGTCGTTTGTAAAGATACATATGTTCGTTGTTCTTGGATAGTTGTATACTAATAAGCTTTTAGTGGCCATTATGTATAATAAAACACGACGTTGAGTTCCGTCACTCAACACACAAAAATTCAATTCGGCAGAAAATGAGGAACAGAAATAAGCGTAGTAACCCTAGGTTCCCAAGTTCCCTACCTGCCCTAGCATATGCGGTAAACTGAAACACATAAGCAAACTTTCTTCCCACAAATATATGTACTCGTATGTTCGAATTAATATTAACACGATTTACAGTAAAATGCAAAGTGATTCATGATATTTATTTCACTTATCAAAATGGAAGATATATAAATCATGTAATCCATGTGAGTAAATCCGCTGCACTCATTACATCCTTTTCTTTATGTCCAATGGAGCTGAAACTTGGATTACGATTTCAGTTCTGATGAGAATAAAATTTCATTAATAAATATTATTTTTAATCTATAATGGCCGATTGATATTTTTTTGCACAATCCATCGAATTTGTGTTACAAATGAAAGGAAAAAATAAATATTCCATAGATAGTTTACCTTAAACCATTTACCACTTCCATCATCAGAGTAGCTCGATGGAGGATCAAAATAGTTGGATTTAGCTTAGTGGCGCAAACGTGTAAACGCAATGTAACGCCAATTCAATCCCCAATGAAGTGGTGGAATATTTTAATGTTTTCATTTTGTCGTTCTGGTAACGATTCTAGTGTTGAGTGCCCCCACTCAATACGCAATGCCTTTAGAATTAGGAAGAAAGGGGGGGAAAGAAAACTATGTTTTCATTTTTCCTCTACTTACCCTTTTGTGCTGAGTAATGCTAAAACAAAGTCTAATTTACATATAATTGCCAAATTCCATGAAGATATAAGAAAAAATAGTGCGTATAATTCAGATTCTTGTATTCTGTTATTTAGTTAGTAATTTAGACTACATTATGAGACCCATAGGTGAGGCCTGTTGTGGCGCATCGGCACAAGCGTGTGACTGTGACCGATAGGTTATAGGTTCGATCCCTACTCGAGGAAATAAAATATTCCATTTTTTCCATTTAAATATTTAATGTTTTCATTATTTCGCTCTAGTACAAGGCATAATGCGGTGTTGAGTTCCGCCACTTAACACGTAATGCCTCAAATTTGGCAGAAAGTGGAATGGAATATGAGACATTAGATTCCCAAGTTTTCTCTGTCTACCCTGCCACGCGAGGGATACAGCGTGAAGCAAAAAAAAAACTTTAGACTAGATCTATCTAATAAAAGCATGTTAGAAAAGAAATATTTCTTCAAAAACATTCAACACTGGTTGAAGTTAACAATCTAACCCATAACATTCCGCTAATCTCCGTTGCTATCACCCCCTTTATAAGCGAATCTTGTCTTTCACGATTTTATCACCCGTTATAGCATCTATAAATTATTATTTATAGCGTTTAACATCGTTTGTTATGCTTGAAAACCGTTAGCATTTCATCGGGATATTAGAGATATTGCGAAAGTTCTTAACGATATTTGAAAATGGAGATTCTCTTTGGATTGTATAGTTAGCTCGTGATCAGAACAGTAAGATGTTATGTTATTTTAAAATGTCTTCTTGTTTTCTAAAGCTTGTCGTGGCGCAGTGGCACAAGCGTGTACTGTACAAGCAACAAGTTGTGGGTTTGATTCTCACTCGAAGAAGCGAAATATTTAATATTTTTAATTCAAATATTTAATGTTTTCATTTCTCTGGCTCAAGGTCTGGTAACAAGGACGGAATACAGCGTGGAGCTATTTATTGTTAGCTTCCATTACGTATTTACTGCTCATTTATCGATATATTATGTGACGGATCTTAACGCTGACATTCTCCCGAGTAAAAATCGAACTCAAAATCGTTGAGTCAGACGCTGTGCCGCGTCACAATGATTATAGGTTAGTGAGTAACTTGTTTATGCAATATGCAATAAAGTATGCAAGGCAGCCACTAGTGTGGTACAGAATAAAACTATAATAAAAAAATATGATATTATGAACGTTGTGCTGGGACAAATTACGGCGTTGAGTTCCGCCACTTCCCACACACACCACTAAATTGGGGAACGGAAATATTTAAATAAAAATGGAGTGTTGTACCAACAGGTTCCCAGGTTCCCTCTGTCAAGCTTCCAATGTTCCAAATACAGCGGGAAACCCATAATTTAAATATTTAAAGTGACTGTACTCATTCAAACTGCTAATGAAACGTCTCTACTTTCTCTAATACATAAAATGTTGAGTGGCGTTGTTTAACGCCGCAATTCGTCTATTTTTTGTACTAATTTTATCAGCAAACAAAAAACTGAACATAATTTATAGACAGTGTCACTTACATTAGACGGAGAGTTAGAAATGGACTGTCTCTTAGGTTCTTACTTCCCCTGCTGTATGCAAGAAGTACCCTTCATATATGAAAAAGCTTACTTACTTACTTAGCTTCATGCTTTGTCCCGCACATGGCAGGGTGGGCAAAAAGAACTTGGGAACCTAGTATTAAGACACTCCGTTCCACTTCCGTTCCTCACTTTCCACCGAATTTGAGGCATTGCGTGTTGAATGGCGGAACTCAACGCCGCGCTTTGCCTTGTTACCAGAGTGAAGAAATGTAAATATTAAATATATTTAAAAGCTTTGTGTAGTTATTTATTATAATTAATGTATTTTACTATATTCTAAAGTTTTAGTGCGAAACTGATATAACTTAACCAACCCCATACTTTTATGTTGATTACTTTTTGATAACGCTTCGTGTCACCAATTTAGTGCGTCATTGAAATCTGTATTTTATTCTATCATAAAATTTAATAGATACTTTATTTAGATAATGAGAGCCCAAATGTAAAGTTGATAGGAAAGTTTTAGACTGATACAATTATACACTAACTGTATGTACGCAAATTGGAGATTATCTCAGGGTATATTGAGGCCTGTTGGAATGCAGAGGCACAAGCGGGTGACTATAATATAAACGCAACAGTCTGTGGGTTCAATTCCCGCTCGATGAAATGAAATATATCATATGTTCAATTGAAATATTTAATGTTTTCAATGCCTCGCTCTGATAAAAAGGCAAAACACGATACTGACTTCCGCTACTTAACACGCAATGCCTTAAATTCGGCGGAAACAAGGGAACGGAATGGAGTGTCTTATCACTAGGTTCCCAAGTTCCCTCTGCCTACCCCGCCATGTGCTGGATAGTGAAGTATTTTTTTTAATAATCCATTTTCAGGACAGCCAATAATTGAATGTTGAATATCAGTTTGAAGTTTAATATTAATTTACACTTTTAAAACGATACTAATGTATAATTATACGAAAAGTTTTCATTATAAGATAATAAGATTCCATTCCAATAGCATAGCGGCTGATTGTAGACATAACGGTAGTGCAATCAAATGCCTTTGGTAACAATACTAATGGTATGCGGCGTTAAGTTCCGCGACTCAACTCGTTATGTCTCTTAAAATGGTAATTACAATTACATTAAGATACACTCATTCTCCATTTTTCGTCGACTTTTTGAGGTATTGTGTACAAAACTTAGGTACATATCTTAGGTGCATAGGTATTACCTAGCAGAATATGGCGTATCTTCGAATTGCCTATATCGACTCTAAATATTTAAAAACGTTTCTAATACTAAATTTAAATTTAAAAAGCGTATAAAATTTTTGAACGAAGCAGGATTTGAACCCGCGCCTCTGGAATACCGTTCCAGCGCTCTGACCAACTAAGCCATTCGTTCTCACCGAGCTCCGTCGAAATTCTTATACGCTTGTTACAACTTATTTATGTTGTTAGCATCTCTGTAGGGAGATTTTTACAAATTTCCGCTACCCAAAGACAACTCGTAAGAATTATCGTTTGGCAAGAGAGAATACTATTTATTTTAATATTTTTACTATGTTTTAAAGTGTTATTCCACACTTAGGACAGAAAATACTAAATTTAAATTTAAAAAGCGTATAAAAATTTTGAACGAAGCAGGATTTGAACCCGCGCCTCTGGAATACCGTTCCAGCGCTCTGACCAACTAAGCCATTCGTTCTCACCGAGCTCCGTGTTGTATGTTACATAATATTTTCAAAAATGTATTGCGATGCAACGGTCATTATATTGATTTCTTTAAATTTTTCTCTTAAAGAATCTTTAGGGCTTAATTTATAGATTGCACGAATAGCTCGCTTCTGCAAGACGAAAATTGATTGAATACCGGCTGCATTACCCCAAAGTAAGATGCCGTAGGACATAATACTGTGAAAGTAGCTAAAATAAACGAGGCGAGCCGTTTCCACGTCTGTTAATGTTCTGATTTTTTTAACCGCAAAGACTGCTGAGCTAAGTCTATTCGCCAATCCATCGATATGAGGTCCCCACTGTAATTTAGAGTCAATGGTGATCCCGAGAAATACCGTTGAATCAACAGGATCCACGGCTTCACCATTCAAAAGTACATCGGCTTTCACAATTTTCGTGTTGGGTGTTCGGAATATAACACATTTGGTTTTTTTACTATTCAAAAGTAAATTATTTGCACTAAACTAATGTACTAATTTTGAGAGAGCATTGTTTACATCGTCATATATTTTTTGTCTCCTTTTCATTTTAAAAATTAGCGATGTATCATCTGCAAACAATACTATCTCATGGCTCCTTTCAACTAAATATGGTAGATCATTTATATATATTAAAAAGAGAAAAGGACCAAGAATAGACCCCTGTGGGACCCCCATACCGATTGAAGAACCAGGAGATTTTTTACCATTCACATCAACCTTCTGAATCCTATTAGTTAAATAAGAAGTCAGAAGATCGAGTGCACGTCCTCTTATGCCGTAATGGTGTAGCTTCATGACCAATGTCGAGTGCTGCATGCAATCAAATGCCTTCGACAAGTCACAAAACATGCCAAGAGCATCTTGCGATCCTTCCCATGCTTCATAAATACTCTTTAAGAGAGCTATACCAGCATCGGTAGTAGAGCGACCCTTAGTAAAACCATACTGTTTATTGTGCAAGAGTTTATGATAATTAAAATGTTATTATGTTGTAAATTAATATTTGATTCAAAATAATTTTTTCAAAAATTTTACTAAATGATGGTAGTACCGATATAATTCTAAAATTGTTAGGATCGGATGTACTACCCGATTTAAATATAGGTATGATTTTACTAAATTTCATTAGGTCAGGAAACACACCATACTCTATACAATTATTAAATATATCAGCAAGATGAGGAGCAACAGCGTCTATTATAAAACTAATTAATTTGACAGAAATACCCCATAGATCTGATGTTTTCTTGATATCTATGGTCTTAAATGTTTTAACAATGTCTCTAGAGTTGATTGAGTGAAATTTAAAGTCTATATTACATTTGTCGACGCACTCCTTCAGCAATGATTCAGCGACAGTTGTGGAAGCTATAAGGGTTTTGGTTGTGGAAACTGGAATATCAGCAAAAAATTTTTCAAAAACACTAGCAACTTCTTGATCACAGCTGGTTACACCATTGTCAGTTTTTAATTTAAATTCATAATTGCATTTTTTTGTATTTCCAGTTTCACAATTTATTATGTTCCATGTCATTTTAATTTTGTCAGAGGAATTTTTTATTTTGTTTCTTATATGTAAAGATTTTGCCATGGAACATTCTTTTTTAAACAATTTCGAATAGTTTCGGACATAATTAATAAATGATTTACTGTGGTTATATGCTTTTTCATTATAAAGTTCATATAACCTTTGTCTACTCTTATGAATTCCCACAGTCGCCCAATCATTAAATGATAAGAAACTCCTGGATTTCACTGTTTTAGAAGTAAATACCGCATTAAACTCATTTTTTATAACATTAAAAAAATTCCCATATAATAAATTGGGTTTATCAGTAAATTGTTTGTATTGGAGTTTTTCTATTGTATTACTTCTAAACTTTTCTATACGACCAGTTGTCATCGGTACACAAACAATTTTGTTTTGTTTACATATATTTTTTTTTTTCAAAGTAAAAAGAAGCCTACTGACCGCAATGATCTGAGCTTAACATATTAATTATTGATTTTTCTCTTGGTAAAGAGTTTGTAAAAATATTATCAATGCAAGTGGCGGTATAACTAGTTATTCTTGTTGGCTCATGAAATAAGTTAATATATATATATATATATATATATATATATATATATATATATATATATATATATATATATATATATATATATATATATATATATATATATATATATATATATATATATATATATATTATATATATATATATATATATATATATATATATATATATATATATATATATATATATATATATATATATATATATATATTATATATATATATATATATATATATATATATATATATATATATATATATATATATATATATATATATATATATATATATATATATATATATATATAAAAAAATCCCAATTCCTGTTACAAACAGTAATGAAAGTTAAAGGACCGAATAATAGGCCGAAAAGTCTTCATTAGGGCGGTCATTACGACTGTACAATGGTAAAGGGCTATTAAATAGCTTTTATAATTTATAATAGTGTTTGGGGAAGCAATTTTCAATATAAACTAATACAACACGTACATACCTGATGATTTTTTGCCGTGTGATTCCGGCTTAGAATAGGATCACCCTGGTACTGTTGGTGTCGTAAGAGGCGACTAAAGTGCGTGTGGTAGAGTCACGTTGCCAGCAATGGCAACACGCATGGGCAGACTCGACTGGATTATTAATACCCCCGGCATTTAAGACCGGCGTTAAGTAGTGGCTTTGGTCACTACGTTTCGCATTAGGTAATGCCGGGCCAGGGTAATATCTAAAATTGAATGGAAAATGGAAAACGGAATGGAATGACTTACCATGATGTTCCCTATTTCTCTATACCTTCCCTACAATGTGATGGATACAGTGTGACACAGAAGAAAATAATCTTTCCATAAATTATAGCCCACGTGTTATTTTTAACGTATTAGCTATACAACTGTAAAGTTTCTTTTTAATCCTTTGAACAAATATTGAGTAAAAATGGAACAAACATTCGTCCTCGCTAAATTTCCCATTTATTATGTTAGAAGGATTCTAAGTGCCCGACGGGGGTTCCCCTCAGATATATTGAAATTATTATACGTGATAATATACCCTTCCATGATAAATGGACAGACCAATATAAAAATAATTTATTATTTCAATGGAGTAGTCGTTCACCATAGAATCTTTTTGTAGCTTTACGCTGTATCTCTTATATATCAGGGTAGACATAGGGAACGCCGGCATATATATCTTTATTCATTATTATTATGAAGGCAATATTTATACATTAAAAAGTCTTGATGACACTAATAACATCTTTTTGAATTAGATGACATATTTGTCGAGGGAGGCTCTAAGCTATATTATATGACGATGAGTCATATAGGAGTGGGAAAAAATAAAAAAAAAACAAAAAAAATGTTGAGAAAACTTGAAAATTTCCATGTCGTCGTCTTGCGGAAATTGTTGAAGCTTTAAAACAATTATGAACGATATAATGTTTTTACTATGTTTTAAAGTGTTATTCCACACTTAGGACAGAAAATACTAAACTTAAATTTAAAAAGCGTATAAAAATTTTTGAACGAAGCAGGATTTGAACCCGCGCCTCTGGAACCGTTCCAGCGCTCTGACTAACTAAAAAATTTTTATACGCTTTTTAAATTTAAGTTTAGTATTTTCTGTCCTAAGTGTGGAATAACACTTTAAAACATAGTAAAAATATTAAAATAAATAGTATTCTCTCTTGCCAAACGATAATTCTTACGAGTAGTCTTTGGGTAGCGGAAATTTGTAAAAATCTCCCTACAGAGATGCTAACAACAAAAATAAGTTGTAACAAGCGTATAAGAATTTCGACGGAGCTCGGTGAGAACGAATGGCTTAGTTGGTCAGAGCGCTGGAACGGTTCCAGAGGCGCGGGTTCATATCCTGCTTCGTTCACCAGAACGAATGGCTTAGTTAGTCAGAGCGCTGGAACGGTTCCAGAGGCGCGGGTTCAAATCCTGCTTCGTTCAAAAATTTTTATACGCTTTTTAAATTTAAGTTTAGTATTAACGATATAATGGTATACCTTTAAAAGTTCTAAAAAAGCCCTTGAGAGCATATGCTTATACCCTGAGGACAAGCCACAGTATAAAATAAAGGATTATTTTGGAAACTAATTAAAGTAACATAAAATTATTCCATATAGTATTAAACAAGTAAGATAAGTTGTGCGTTTGTTTTTATATAAATTCAAATCGCCTGTCACAGGGTATAAAAGAAGGATAAATTAAAAAAATATTTTTTAGAGCTAATGCCTTGTGAACCTCGATTGTACGTATACTACTTATAATGTATATAAACTATTATAAAAATTGTTATAAAACACATCAATCTAAGAAAGTAAATGTTTGGATCGACAAAAATAATTCTGTTTGATATAGTTTATTTTTCGAGAAAGCCTATATATCAATGTTTATATCAATGTTTTTTCATATATCTTCATTTATACAACATTAAAAACTCCTTATGTAATAACAAACTTTCCTGTAACTCTCAACTGTAAAAAGCCGTGTGATGTGTCTTTGCCGTGTGATTCCGGCTTAGAATAGGATCACCCTGGTACTGATGGTGTCGTAAGAGGCGACTAAAGTGCGTGTGGTAGAGTCACGTTGCCAGTAATGGCAACACGCATGGGCAGACTCGACCGGATTATTACCACCCCCGGCATTTAAAACCGGCGTTAAGTAGTGGTTTTGGCCACTGCGTTTCGCATTAGGTAATGCCGGGCCTCGGTGACCATCCACCTTAAAAGACGGCAACGCTCCTGTTGCTCCTCTGGAGTTACTCGGGGCCGTGGGCGACGGTGATCACTTACCACCAGGTGACCCGTACGCTCGTTTGCCGTCTTTTCAATAAAAAAAAACAACCTTTTAAGGATATTTTCTTGTAAAAATTGAAACACACAGCACTTTTTGTTTCGATGATTTTGCGATGAATGAGTGAATAATCTTTCGTTTTCATATAATATATAGATATAGATTTCATTTCCTGAAATGGATATCGAACCCACAACTATCTACGCTAAAAAAAGATATCAATAAAAAAACTTTAAATGTGTTATCTCATTATCTTTAATATTGAAATCCAAGCTTATAATTATTTTAATCAGAATTATAAACAGTTCTGGTTAAAGTAATGATAAGTAACTTCCCATTGTCAAAAGGATATACACTTCTATTACGTCTACATACAAAAAAAATATACTTTGCATATCAAGAACAAATACAATAATATTTTATACAATCAAAAATTGAACCTGTAACCATTGCATTTTATCAAACGGAATTGAGGCAGAGGGAACTTGAGAACTTAACGTTAAGGCACTCTGTTCCCTTCTCCACTTCTTCATTGTGCGTTAATGAACGCCACCATATACCTCGTTACCAGACTGGCGAAATGAAGATATGATATATTTCATTTCTTCGAGTGTAGACCAAACTCACAATCTGCTGCGCTTACAACTGTACTATGTGCCGCACCAGGACATGTCTAAGCCGTTGGTAAGCTTCAAATATATATAAATAAAGTTAAATTATTTCAAATTATGTTTACAGAAAATTAAGAAAGAAAATATTAAATTCACTCTACTGTTCTAGAATTTTTAGTAACGCATATTATTACACATATTATGGTCTTAATTTTCAAGATATTACGAGTGATGTAACTTAACGCCGCGCTTTATGTCTCTCTTTAAATATTGTTACGTTTTTTTTTTTCTTTTTTTTTTCGGTGATCCTAATCCTTACACATACCCTGTTGTACGGGAAAAAGCTTAATTTTGCGTGTTAACCTTCCTAATTGGCAAAGTTTTAAACTTTTTCCACGCAAACAAACAAAACTAAAAAATACAATGACACGCACAAAATATACTCTTGGTATTAACTCGCCGCCACGGGTACAATCAATCAAACTGACACAACTTGCTCTGACATTGATGTATTAACTTATATATTTAATCATGCAAGCCTATTTACCTACCTGAATTGAGATAATATTGTCCCGGTCTGCTAATTTCTTGCTTACAATACCGGGTAGAAGGACCCGAAAACGAATTCGACTGTTTGCCCTACCGCAATAGAGAATAAAATTGAGATTAAACTTTCTCGGGCACAAACGTGCACACGAAGCGTCAAGCTAATGAAGTACTCGTATATAATATTTTCAATTCTAGAGCAATTCTAGTAACAATGTATAGCGTTTCGACATTTCTATAGCAATATTTACTTTTAAACAGTAGTACATTAACAGCATTACTTTATGATAGAAATTGAAATGTTACAAAAAAGGGTTAAAGCGTACATATTATTTTGCTTCATAATATATCCCGCACATGGCAGGCATTACTGTTCAGTTTTGTTTTTCGATAAATTTGAGATATTGCACGTTAAGTGGCGTAACTCAACGCCGCACTTTGTCTCGTCACCGGACTGGAGAAAAGAAAACATTAAATATTTAATTTCCTCAATCGGTATGCCTTTGCCCCTGGATCACGACAGCACAGGTCTAAACTCTTGGTGAGCGTTCTTAGCAGTAACTTGACGATTCAAAAGTGCTTGTAATGGCCTATTTGAATGAATAATATTTTGATTTTGATTTTTGATTTCGTGATAAAATAAATGAATATAAATAGAGCTCAATTTTTTAAATATTTTTTTGGAATAATCAAGATAGGATTCAAAAGTATTGGCTCTGTATGGTGCTTTTGTATGGGCAGATTCTCTCACTGCTCGCAATAGGAATTGCGGAAAGCGCAGCGAGCTTCGATTAACTTTTCACTAGATTACAGGTTGCATAGAAACACAGCTAAAAAAATGGCACCAGTATTATTTATATAAACAAATATACAAATTATTATTATTCATATATATAAAATATAACTTTATAAGCGTGAGTTAAGGTTTAGTTTAACTAAACTAGCGCGTAATGGATATATTTCATTTTGCTTCGCGATATTAAGAAGAAGTAGTAACATTTTTGACTGGCGTGAGCTGAAAAAAATCAACTGTATTTTAGTATTGATATCGTTTAAAATTGTAGTAGAAATTTTTTCTGATCTATATCTATATGTTAGAATGTGGAATATTAAAATCATGGAGTCGCTATTTTGTAACAAAGATTTATTTTTCTTAAGACGTTTATTAATTTAATGTAAATTATGAACTTGCTTGGTTTAAATTTTACGTGATGCGATTAATTGTAGCCAGAGCTTTGAATAAAGCCTTTTGATTTTCTTTGGTAATGTGGTATCATTTAAATTTGTTGAAAGTGTGACCTAAAATACTAAATTCAGTACTGATTTATGTATTAAAATTTGTTTTCTCATTTTCTTACTAGAATCCTTACAGGGGTATTATTTGTATTCAAAAATGTATTTTGTTCATTAAATTATCTACTTGCCCCAAACCAACAATTTCGAGATAATCGTGATAACTTCAGGGCAGCCACATTATGTATATTCAAATAAAACAGTAGTTTTTAATTCAATAATTATTTTATTACAAACATTTTAGAATCTCTTTTATATCGTTTTGAAAACTAAATCTAAATACTCTGACCAAATAAGCCAGAAGTCCTCATATAGCTACGTCAAATCATCGAACTCATCTTATTAATATGATACGTTTTCTGAAAGGTGATTTTTTTTTCCTCTAAGATGTGGAATAACATTTTAAATGCGTTTAAGTATTAGCATATACATATGTCGAAGTTATTAAAGCGTATTGAGCACATTTAAATATATTGTAGAATTATTGCATGGCCTGTTCCATATTCATTCTTCTTCTTTTATGGCTACAACAAATAACCAGTACTATAGCGAAATGCAGTAGACTAACTACTGCTCTAGAATGTCCAAAAACATTTTTTTTACTATTTTGCAATGAACTACGTACTGAAATAGGCGTAATTGATATTATATAACAAATAAAAGGGAGAGTAGGTTTTGTGGGGTAGCTTCACTAAGCCAAACGGTTATATGTTAGATTATGAGTGAGTACTCACTTAGCTTCACAGTGTCTTCCGCATATGGCGCTGTGGGCAGAGGGAACCTGATAACCTAGTGTTAATACTCTCCATTCCGTTCCCCACTTCCCGCTGATCTAGAGCTGAATGTTTAGAATATTAGAAGAAAATATCTTAACATTTAGCTAACTCTGCCATCTCTCTTTGTATAATATAGTGTACAGCTATAAAAATAAATAGAAATAATAATATAGAAGCAATAAAATTACTATCCATATTGTGTCATCGTTACACAATGCTTATCAATTTTTTTTTTCTTTTTTCAGCTTCACGCTGTATCCCGCACTAGGCAGGGTACGCAGAGGGAACAGAAGTGAAACCTAGTATTATGACACTCCGTTTCACTTCCGTTCCCCACTTTCCGCCGAATTTGAGGCATTGCGTGTTGAGTGGCGGAACTCAACGCCGCGCTATGCCTTATTACCAGAGCGAAGAAATGAAACATTAAATATTTAAATTGAAAATATTAAATATTTCATTTCCTCGACTGGGGATCGAACCCAGAACCTGTCGGTTACAGTCACACTCCTGAGCCGCTGCGCCACGACAGGCCTTATCAAATTTCCAACTAAAACTTAACGTGATAGTGACAGATTGCTTGAAGGTCTTCAAAACGTTATCTCTTATCAATCTACCAACATCTAACGATAATTATAATTCCTTTGAGAAATTTACAAGGAATTAGTTAACAAATTAATGACAAAGTCTATTTTGTTGTTTCATTTTAGGTGCGATAGCTAAGTTATGTGTTTTCAGTGGTCAGAATTATGTACTTTGTCTTTTATATATTCTTGATTTGTTTAATTAATTATCGTGTAGGTAAAGTGCAGGGTTGAATTCCATCGCTTGACTGAATTGGTCGGTACGTGGGGAGATTTTTTGACAAAGGAACCTGGGAACCTGGTATTAAAACAATCTGCTCCTATTGAGACTTTTCCGTTCTCTTATTTCCGTTAAATTTAAGAGGCGTTGCCTGTTAAGTAGTAGAAATCATACCTAAACCTGCCTCATTAGGAGAAAAGAAAATAAAGTATTGAAAATGTAATTCCTTTGAAATAATATCGAAGTCACAACCTGTGCCGTGTGCCACCCCTGGCCTGATTGGCCTGACAATTTTTTTAAGACTAGGTTCCCTCTGCTTAAACTGATATATGAGGGACTTATACATTATATACAATAAAATTAAACACATATTAGAGGCCTGTCGTGGCGCAGCGGCACAAGAGTGTGACTGTAACCGACAGGTTCTGGGTTCGATCCCCAGTCGAGGAAATGAAATATTTAATATTTTCAATTTAAATATTTAATGTTTCATTTCTTCGCTCTGGTTATAAGGCAAAGCGCGGCGTTGAGTTCCGCCACTCATCACGCAATGCCTCAAATTCGGCGGAAAGTGGGGAACGGAAGTGGAACGGAGTGTCATAACACTAGGTTTCACTTCCGTTCCCTCTGCCTACCCTGCCTAGTGCGGGATACAGCGTGAAGCTGAAAAAAAAAAGAGAGAAAAAAAATATATATATTATAGACACATATGTACATAACTCCTAAAACAAAACACATTAGTGGAAACGTGTTTAGCAAGTTACTTTGTGTTTGAAAGCTACAGTAAGCTACGAAATAAATGTATTAAATTTGTATATATTAAATGTATTTCCAAAAAGTTTTCACAGTTTCTATTTCTATTATATAACAAAAGAGAGGCAAGACAACCATTGCCAGTAGACTTCGATTGATATCGGATTATATTCATAATAAGCTATAATTAAGCCGTGTGATTCCCGCTTAGAATAGGATCACCCTGATACTGATGGTGTCGTAAGAGGCAACTAAAGTGCGTGTGGTAGAGTCAGGTTGCCAGTAATGGCAATACGCATGGGCAGACTCGACCGGATTATTACCACCTCCGGCATTTAAGACCGGCATTAAGTAGTGGCTTTGGCCACTGCGTTTCGCATTAGGTAATGCCGGGCTCCGGTGCTCTTCTAATTCAAAGGACGGCAACGCTCCTGTAGCTCGGGCGACGGTGATCACTTACCACCAGGTGACCCGTACGCTCGTTTGCTGTGTTTTCCATTATATATATATATATATATATATATATATATATATATATATATATATATATATATAATATATATATATATATATATATATATATATATATATATATATATATATATATATATATATATATATATAAGCGTTAAGTAGTGGCTTTAGCCACTGCGTTTCGCATTAGGTAATGCCGGGCCCCGGTGCCCTTCCACCTTAAAGGACGGCAACGCTCCTGTAGCTCCTCTGGAGTTGCTCGGGGCCGTGGGCGACGGTGATCACTTACCATCAGGTGACCCGTACGCTCGTTTGCCGTCTCCTCCATAAAAAAAATCATATTTTTTTTTTGACAATGAGGCCAAGCGTAGTGCTAAGTCTGCCCACTCAACACAGCAATGCATCTGCAATGCTTGCAGAAATCGATGGAATCTCCTTTCCTATTTACATATTTCTGTTCTTAATTTTCTGCCACATTTTCGATCCATTGCGTCGTGAGTGGTAGAACTCAACACTGCGGCCCGTTAGTGGGTAAATATTACATTTCCCACAGTGCTAAATGAATCCACAATCTATCACGTTTGCAATCGCTTGTATCCCAGCGTTACGATGGCCTCAAAAATATTTAAAAAATATCAACTTAAATTCATAAACTAGGTCTGGATATACCATATAACCTAACCAGCACCTTCTGCAAGTTCCAAATAAATATTGAAATCAAAAATTTCTCTTGCAACTTTAAGTGAACAAAGTTTTGAAGTAATCTATCAAAGGATTTCGGAATTCGGAGTTTCATAAAGCTTTACAATCCCTGTTCAGTTTATTTCAACTTTATATACATAACTATATATAGAGAACAGAGACTACATAGCATTCCGAGAATTTACCTTGGGCACACTTATCGCGATATGCTGTTTGTGCTACCTTCCTTAAGGCCTGTGATGGCGTAGAGATACAAGCGTACACTATCAATGCAACAATGAGTTTGATATCTACTCAAGGATTTTTTTTTTCACGCTGTATCCCGCACGAGGCAGGGTAGGCAGAGGGAACCCGGGAACCTAGTGTAAAGACACTCCGCTCCACCTTCTGTTCCCCACTTTTCGCTGAATTTGAGGCATTGCGTGTTGAGTGGTGGAACTCAACGCCGCGCTTTGCCTTAATACCAGAGCGAAGAAATGAAAAATTAAATATTTAAATTGAAAATATTAAATTCTACAAAAGTATGTTTTCTTTCTTAAGTGTGAAATATCACTTTAAATATGTTAAATAAATATATTTTATATAAAGCTTCACATTTTTTGGGTATTGCTACAGGGAAACTAATGTTGAGAACGTTCCGTTCCTTACTTTTAAATATAGTAGCTGAGTTCAACGCCGTGCTTTATCTATTGGAGCGGTAGAGTGAACAGAATTTAAAAACGTAATAGAACTTATAACTAAAAGTAATGGAACCTATAATTACCATGTTTACAGGCAGTCTGCCCCACTACGCTAAAAAGACACTATATCTTCTGTTCACTAGAAACATTAAAAATTGAATCATAGTAGATATATATATATATATATATATATATATATATATATATATATATATATATATATATATATATATATATATATATATATATATATATATATATATATATATATATATATATATATATATATATATATATATATATATATATATATATATATATATGTATATATATATATATATATGAATGCCAGAATGCTGAGGAACTGTGACCAAGACATAACTTCTGGGAAGGGGAGGGGGATGTAGTAGTGGGTTATTTTTCCTGCAATGGTAGATGACATGAACAAGGTATGCGCTGTATCAACTAATCGCTAAGAAAAGATGAATATGACTTATTTTTAATAATTAAATGGCTTTATTAATGTGAATTAAATCATGAATATTATATATAAAGAATAATTCTAATAGTTTTAAGTAGAGTTATAAAGTAGCCTTTACCGCCATTAAATTTGAACAATACGACTATGATTAAATTTTTACTGTTTCTAGTGAACAGAAAATATAGTGTCTTTTTAGCGTAGTGGGGCAGACTGGCTGTAAACACGGTAATTATAAGTTTCATTACTTTTTGTTATAAGTTCCATTACGTTTTTAAATTATTTTCACTCTACCGCTGCAATAGACAAAGCACGGCGTTGAACTCAGCTACTATATTTCAAAGTAAGGAACGGAACGTTCTCAACACTAGCTTCCCTGTAGCAATACCCAAAAAATGTGAAGCTTTATATAAAATAGATTTATTTAACATATTTAAAGTGATATTTCACACTTAAGAAAGAAAACATACTTTTGTAGAAAAACCACGTTACAGAAAAGCTGATAACATAAATAAGTTGTAGCAAATTTATCAGGATTTCGGTTACGTAGCGTTGTATGATGATGAGAACGTATAGATTAATTGATCAGAGCACTTGGACGGTATCCAAAAAGAGCGGGTTCAAATTTTTATACTTTCTCTTAATAAGTAGAAAACTGAGGCCTGTCGTGGCGCAGCGGCACAAATGTGTAACTGTAACCGACAGGTTCTGGGTTCGATCCCCGGTCGAGGAAATGAAACATTTAATATTTTCAATTTAAAATATTTAATGTTTCATTTCTTCGCTCTGGTAATAAGGCAAAGCGCGGCGTTGAGTTCCGCCACTCAACACGCAATGCCTCAAATTCGGCGGTAAGTGGTGAACGGAAGTGGAACAGTGTCTTAACACTACGTTCCCGAGTTCCCTCTGCCTACCCTGCCTCGTGCGGGATACAGCGTGAAGCTGAGTGAGTAAGTAGAAAACTATTGATTTTTATTAAAAACATCAACCATCTTATAACCGCTAAGTAAGTGGCAGTATTGCAAGTTTGAATGAAACTATAATTTCCTACTGAAATACCTTTTACGGTATTACTTCGTACCAATTACTTTGAATGTATTTTTAATTTATATACAGCAATTTAATATATTATTAGTGCTTCTAACATGTAAAGAAAGTTAAAAATAAACATAATTATATTAAATTCTTTGTCCGCGCGGCGTTGAGTTCCGCCACTGTCGGCACGAGTAGAAGTAAGAAGTAAAAATCGAAAGGAGTAATAAATAGCATTAGAATAGGCTTCAAACCCTGTAATAAACAGCATGAATCTTAAAACGAAAACAAAACGTGCCCGAATAATTACATGAAAATAACTCGTGCCCAGAGTGGCAATCGGACTAACATTCGTCACGTCATAGTTTTGTGTGTCTTTTCTTTTGCAGACGGTATATGTTATTTTTTGAGGCTACCTGGTAATTTAATATTCTATAAAGACTTTGGTTATCGATTTTCCGCTGAATTCTAGTGGCATTGCATGTTGGGTGGCGAAACTGGCCGTTGGTAATAAAAATAAAAACTGTAACATTGCATTTCCTTGAGGTCTGTCGTGGCGCAGCGGCACAAAGAGTGTGACTGTAACCGACAGGTTCTGGGTTCGATCCCCAGTCGAGGAAATGAAATATTTAATATTTTCAATTTAAATATGGAATGTTTCATTTCTTCGCTCTGGTAATAAGGCAAAAGCGCGGCGTTGAGCTCCGCCACTCAACACGCAATGCCTCAAATTCGGCGGAAAGTGGGGAACGGAAAGTGGAGCGGAGTGTCTTTACACTAGGTTCCCGGTTTCCCTCTGCCTACTCTGCCTCGTGCGGGATACAGCGTGAAAAAAAAAATCAAACTCATTGTTGCATTGATAGTGTACGCTTGTATCTCTACGCCATCACAGGCCTTAAAGAAGATAGCACAAACAGCATATCGCGATATATATGCCTAAGGTAAATTCTCGGAATGCTATGTAGCCTCTGTTCTCTTTATATAGTTATGTATATAAAGTTGAAATAAACTGAACAGGGATTGTAAAGCTTTATGAAACTCCGAATTCCGAAATCCTTTGATAGATTACTTCAAAACTTTGTTCACTTAAAGTTGCAAGAGAAATTTTTGATTTCAATATTTATTTGGAACTTGCAGAAGGTACTGGTTAGGTTACATGGTATATCCAGACCTAGTTTATGAATTTAAGTTAATATTTTTGAATATTTTTTGAGGCCATCGTGACGCTGAGATACAAGTGACTCGACACGAACAGGCTGTGGATTCATTTCGCACTGGGGAAATGTAATATTTACCCACTAACCGACCGCAGTGTTGAGTTCTACCACTCACGACGCAATGGATCGAAAATGTGGCAAAAAATTAAGAACAGAAATATGTAAATAGGAAAGGAGATTCCATCGATTTCTGCAAGCATTGCAGATGCATTGCTGTGTTGAGTGGGCAGACTTAGCACTACGCTTGGCCTCATTGTCAAAGGAAAATATGAAAATATTATATATCATTCTTCGGGAAAATCGAAGCCAAAGCCAGCGTGTTTATAGTCGCAAGCTTGTACTCATGTGCCACAACATATATTTTTATAATATATTTTTTTCTAGATGCCTGAGGAGTATGAGGCCTATCGTGGCGCAGCGGCACAAGCGTATGACTGTAACCGACAGGTTGTGGATTCGATCCTCACTCGAGGAAATGAAATATTTAATATTTTCAAATTAAATATTTCGTGTTTTCATTTCTTCGCTCTGGTACAAGGCAAAACGTAGCGTTGAGTTCCACCACTCAATATGCAATGCCTTAAATTCGGCCGTAAGCGGGAAACGGAAGTGAAACAGAGTGTCTTAACACTAGGTCCCCAAGTTCCCTCTGCCTACCCTGCTAAGTGTGGGATACAGCGTGAAACTGAGTGGACCTACTGTTAAGATACTACATTTCGTTTCCCACTTTTACGAAATTTGAAATATAACATGTTGAGTGATAGAACTCAACACTGCGCTGTATCTTGTTTTAAACATTTCTTTTTTCGATTGGAACTGGACCCCACAACCTATTGCATTACATTCGCACGCTTGTGTCCTGCCCCATGACAAGCCTCACTTCGTACTTTAAAAAATCATGTAATATGAAGATATTAGTAGAAACGCAACGTAAAAAGTTATTCACACGAAAAACACCTTGGAGTATTCTCTTATAATCCATCAAAGGAGCAAGTTGAGCTGACGTTGATGTATTAACATCATTTTATCGTCTGACTACTCACCTGGTGTCGTGGCGATGTGGCAGCGCGACTGACTGCAAATATGGTGATTGTGGTTTCGATTTCCATTGAAAAAAAAAGTCCTTTTCCTTGGTCTGGATACAAGATGGGGTGCGGCGTTGAACTTCGAAACTGATAAACGTAAGAAATTTATTGTCATAATATTGGGTTCCCCCTTCGTAATACAAGGTTCCCGTAGCCTGCCTTAGCATATTTGCCTCCTTATTTGGTACTTTAATTTAATTATTTAATAATTAATTATTTGTTCAATTCCTAAGATGTAATATTGTGAAGCTAAGCGGGATACAGCGTGAAGATGAGTGAGAGTGAGTATTTATATTATGATTGTGAACTTATAAGTAGATATTAAGGAAAACTGATTTTGAGCTAATTTTATTATAACAATATGTAAATTAGTTCCAAATTCAAAAACCATTAGATAAATAGCGTTTACTACAGAATGAAGTGTCTGAAAACTGGGTTGAAGCCGTCTGAGGCCGGAAGTATATAATCTTTTAATTTTTTGTAGTAATGAGGCATAGCGCGGTGTTAAGTTACACACAATGTCTGAATTATTCGGTGAACAGTGAGGAACGAAATACGTCTATTCCCAGGTTCCCCCTACCATGCTTTATACTATATATAGAGTAAAGTTTTTTTATCACTAGTATGTATTTAATAAATCTAAGTTAATATACATAGATATACATATATTTATGCACATGCACATGCACATGCATTTTACTCCGACAAAGAATTTCATACAACCGATGCCACCTCTTGCACTAACAAACACCAACTTCTTTGGCAACTTATTGCGTTGCGATACAACTTTATACCTACGGTAGCACTGTTTTGTTAATGTCTTTTGTTTTATCTACGATTATCTGCATTATTTTATAGCTGTTAGTAGAGCGGTATTTTTTATGGAAAAGACTAAGTACACGGATCATCTGATGGTAAGTGTGTAATTTCAGATCAACTCAAGGTGGTTTTGAAGGTAAAAAATAATAACTGTATATGACACTTAATACGTTCTAAATACCCAAAATAGCTTAGAACGTACGTATACTAAATTACATAACAACATATAACGTAACATAATAAAGACTAATGTTTCAAGCAATATAAAAATAAAAAAAATATGGCATAAACGAGCAGTTTCTAATTAAATGCGTTTAACCAGACAAACTATTCTGCTTAATGATATTAGTTTGTACGTAGAAACTTTCCAAAGAATTCTTAAAGTATTGCGCGTTGAGCACCGGAACTATCAGACTAACCAGAGCGTGGAAATGAAAATATTAAATATTTCGTTCACATTTCATTATTTATGCTGTCGATAGGTACAGATAAAACATAGAAATACAAAAAAAAAAACTGATATTACTGAAGTTTCAAAACAAACATATGCTATTATGAGCCGTTTGCATAAACTATTCCGCCGCCCATTAATTTCAAAACTTTCATACAATGAACGCCATAAAAAGTCACGAAAGGATTGGTCTAATTCAACTTCATTTCCCGTATATCATTATATTAATAGATATGAATGCTAAATTTGAATTTGATTAGAAAACTACTCTTTATAATGGTTAAAGTTTTATGAAAATAAAAAAAAAAAACCCGTCATGGCGCGGTACATAGTCAAACTGTAAACGTGGCAGTTATATGTTTGATTCTCATTTAGCATAATAAATATTTTTTGTTGTTTCCTCGTTTTGGAAGGAAATGAAACATTTGTTATTTTTGTTTCTTCACACTAGAAACAAGGTGAAGCGCGGCGTTGAGTTTCGTCACACAACACGCAAAGTCTCGAATACTGTCGATAGTAGGAAACAGAAAGGAGTGTTTTCATTAGGTTCTCAAAACCCCAATGCTTACCCTGTCATATGTAGGATAAAGCTTGAAGTTGAAAGGAAAGCAATAGGTTCCCTATGTATATCCTACTATATAGCGGCGCTTCTATCATAATCAACGCCGCGCTTTGTCTCCTTTTGTTCTCAAGCATAATAATATTCTAAGAAATTGAAAGCTTTATTACAGTAAACAATTCCGGTACAGTAATATTTGTTATTTACATTGTTTTTGCAGAAAATTTATAGAAAATGAATATCGATTGATTTTCGTATTCTAATATAGAAGTGCGTGACAGGATTATTTTTACATAGTATAGTATATATTATAATAAATATGTAACCAATCGTTGTCTACTGTTGGGACTTTTATAAATAATATAAGGCCTAAAATTGTATTTTTTAAAATGTTTGTCTATTTGTCTCTACTAATCTCAGAAACGGCTGACCAGATTGAAATACATCTTAGCAACCTTCCCTTAGTATTTTAAAATTTTCCTTCATCGTTTTTTTTTTTCAGCTTCACGCTGTATCCCGCACTAGGCAGGGTAGGCAGAGGGAACGAATGTGAAACCTATTGTAATGACACTCCGTTCCACTTCCGTTCCCCACTTTCCGCCGAATTTGAGGCATTGCGTGTTGAGTGGCGGAACTCAACGCCGCGCTTTGCTTTATTACCAGAGCGAAGAAATGAAATATTAAATATTTAAATTGAAAATATTAAATATTTCATTTCCTCGACTGGGGATCGAACCCAGAACCTGTCGGTTACAGTCACACTCTTGTGCCGCTGCGCCACGACAAGCGCGTTCCATCATTTTGTTTTATTTAAATCGGTAAAAAACTAAAAAAGTTACGTCAATTTCAAATATTAAGAAAAAAAAATACTACAAAATTTACCTGAACTTTTTTTTAGTTTTCAATGTATAATAAATATTGTCTTTAAATTAAAATTAGTCAATAAATCAGTGTAATCAAGCAGTTGAAACCGAAGGCGGGTCGCTAGTCTCTAGAAACATCCAATTCCAAAAAGCAAATAAATATAAGTAAATAAGTTCAGATTTGAATCGATAACCATCTTGAAAGTCAAGCATAGCCCAAACATTTCGCAATGTTGTCACAGTTCGTGTAACTCTATTGTAACGTGATAAGCACATTCATATAGATTTGGTTATTTATATATTAATGTTATGCTTAATTAACGATAATTGATGTATATTTGCGTATCATAATTGAATAATCATATTAACTGTTTTAGTTACATACTGAATAACTCGATTGTATATATTATGTTAACTTATTGGCCTGTCGTGGCGCAGCGGCACAAGCGTGTGACTGTAACCGACAGGTTCTGGGATCGATCCCCAGTCGAGGAAATGAAATATTTCATATTTTCAATTTAAACATTTAATATTTCATTTCTTCGCTCTGGTAATAAGGCAAAGCGCGGAGTTGAGTTCCGCCAAACAACACGCAATGCCTCAAATTCGGCGGAAAGTGGGGAACGGAAGTGGAACGGAGTGTCTTCACACTAGGTTCCTGGGTTCCCTCTGCCTACCCTGCCTCGTTCGGGATACAGCGTGAAGCTAAGAAAGAAAGAAGAGAAATGTTAACTTATGCGCTATAAAAGGTATGTATTTTTCAGCTTCACTTTATATTACGCACGATGGTAGGCTAAAGGAACTTAGGAATCTGGTGTTAGGGCACTTCGTTCCTTTCTCCACTTTCCGCCGATTTTGACGCTTTGCGTAGCTCAACGCCGCACTTTGCCTTGTTACCAGTTTGCAGAAATGAAATATTTAGAAAATTATATGAAAATATTTAATTTCTTCGAGTGGGCATCCCACAAAACTTACCGTTGGCACGCGACGATAGTGCCCCTGCGGCATTTGGCCTCAGCTAAGTAATTTTGTATTTAACAATAAGATTTTTTTTTTATGGAAAGGACGGCAAACGAGCGTACGGGTCACCTGGTGGCAAGTGATCACCGTCGCCTACGGCCCCGAGTAACTCCAGAGGAGCTACAGGAGCGTTGCCGTCCTTTAAGGTGGAAGGGCACCGGGGCCCGGCATTACCTAATGCGAAACGCAGTGGCCAAAGCCACTACTTATCGCCGGTCTTAAATGCCGGGGGTGGTAATGGTCCTGTCGAGTCTGCCCATGCGTGTTGTCATTACTGGCAACGTGACTCTACCACACGCACTTTAGTTGCCTCTTACGACTCCATCAGTACCAGGGTGATCCTATTCTAAGTCAGAATCACACGGCTAAATTATACGGATTTATAAGTATTAGTTGATTTCTAAAGTGTTAGTCGTCTTAGCACAAATTTAGTTAGTTTTGGTTTCGATTCAAGCTTTGGATAACGATTTTTTTATATTTTCATTTTGTTCTCTCAGGTAATGAGTTAAAGCGCTGCGTTAAGTTGCGCCACTCAATATATTACAGAGGATATTGCAAAAAATTGGAAATGAATGTGTCTTAAGTGCCTGTCTACCTTGTTATGGCTGAGGAACAGATCCTTACAAATTAGTTTAACTTTGCCATAATATTACATAAAATATACGATACGTTATTAGCGCTACTTGATTATTGTACTTTCTCAATTAATAATATCTTTAAAACGTTAAAAAATTCATTACTTCATTAGCTGTTTTTCAAACAATGTTCATCATTTCTGACTACCACGGAACGATAGGACAGAAAACCAAATGCGCATGGTTGACTTAACTAACGGCGAACATATCTCATCTTTGCCTAATCAATCGTGCGGAGCTGGTCAAGCGGAGTGCAGAGATAAATGATCTTCGCGGAGCGGACGTGGTAAATGTTGCGGGTTGAATTATATTATGTGACCCTGGCCGTAGGGTTTGAGGATCGTTTATATATATTATGTATGTATCAAGAGGTCACTCGAAGGAATTGAAATATTTTATATCTTTACTAAATAAAGAGAATACATATTTTTATATTCAGTGAGAGATAGAGAAAGAGATTTAAAGGAAAATATTAGTTAGTATTTTTTCTTTTTTCCTGAGGGAACCCGGAAACCGAGTGTTAAAACACTCCGTTCCACTTCCGTTCCCCACTTTCCGCCGAATTTGAGGCATTGCGTGTTGAGTGGCGGAATTCAACGCCGCGCTTTGCCTTATTACCAGAGCGAAGAAATGAAACATTAAATATTAACTATTTATATAAATAATCATTTTGTCAAAAACTCTTTTGACAAAACGATTATTAATATATATATATAACGTCACGACGACAACTTAAATAAAGAAATTATGATTTCTATTTCTAGTTTATAAATTATGAATTGATAACGACAGTTATCAATCTTACAAATGTTAACATGATTTATCATGTTTGATATGTAATAAAACTTAAATTATTTAGAGCTAAATTACACAATAATGTGTTATTGTTAAAATATTAGTGAATAAACGATTGATGACAACTGGTTTGTGTAAAATTCATTGTGGGGGTAGTTGTATAAATATGAGTGATTTTTGATACTCGTGGCATTCTCTCTGGCATCTTCACATTAGCACTAGCAAAGACTAAGAACTTTTTATTATTTATAAATAAAAGTGTTTGAAGTAATCTTCATTCTTATTTATTGTCGTGGAATGTTGAGACATTATCGAAGAAAATGACATCATTATTGCTGCTGGCAATATTTTTAAAAACAACTCTTCATCGCCTGTTTTGACAATTTATATATTTTTTAACTATTATCAATACTAATAAAATTCTATTTCCATAAGTGAAAATCAACTCCACAACCATCGCGTTTACAATCACTATCCTACTAGACCACTATGGTATACCATAAATTGTTACCTAGGAAACACCAATCGTGGTTCACGTTGCCCTCTGAATAATAGCCTGTAATTCAACGGTAGGTGTCACAGTAATTATTTACGCATTGACGCTTATAGTGTCGAATTAAAGTGGTCAGTTGGTAGGATATTTCAATTGGAACAATTTGTTATGTAAATTTGTTATTATAACTATTTTAGTATTGAATGTACTATATTGAGGCCTGTCGTGGCGCAGCGGCACAAGCGTGTGACTGTAACCGACATGTTCTGGGTTCGATCCCCAGTCGAGGAAATGAAATATTTAATATTTTCAATTTAAATATTTGATGTTTCATTTCTTCGCTCTGGTAATAAGGCAAAGCGTGGCGTTGAGTTCCGCCACTCAACACGCAATGCCTCAAATTCGGAGGAAAGTGGGGAACGGAAGTGGAACGGAGTGTCTTAACACTAGGTTCCCGGGTTCCCTCTGCCTACCCTGCCTCGTGCGGGATACAGCGTGAAGCTAAGCTAAGCGAATGTACTATACTGTTTGCTTAAATTTGTATAAATAATATTGAAAAGCTTAGTCGTTGTGGAGAGGCGGAGAAATGTGTGACTGTAAACGTTATAGGCTGTAGGTTTCAATTTTACTAGTATCTCAGCTTCACGCTTTATCCCACACATGGCAGGGTAGGCAGAGGGAACTTGGGAACCTAGTGTTAAGACACTCCGTCCCGTTTCTCACGTTCCGCCTAATTTGAGGAATGGCGTGGTAGAAGTCAACGCCGCGCTTGCTTTGTTATCAGAGCGAAGAAATACAAATATTAAATATTTTATTTCCTCGAGCTGGCATAGAATCCGCAACCTGTCACGCCTATAGTCCCACGCTTTTACCTCTGTGCAACAACAGACCTCAATCAAGGTTAGCATTAGCTATAACATTTAATTATAAGAAAAATATATATTTTATCGTTTTCTGATCAAATTGCGATCGAATGATATAGTAAAAGGCCATTTTATTGGAAATAAGAAAAGCTTATTTCATTCACAAATTAGATTGAGTATTTTCGTTTAACGGAATGTTTCTACTCTAACTATTATTGAATCATGTGTTAAGATTGACCTATTTTTTTATCTCCAGTCGATAAAATGAATTATTTAATATTTTAAAAATAAATATGTAATGTTTTTATTTCTTCACTCTACTAACGAAGCAAAGCGTTGCTTCGAGTTCCGCCACTCAACACGTAATGCCTCAAAATCGGTGGTAAGCGAAGAACGGAAGTGGAACGGAGTGTCTTAACAATAGCATCCCAAAATTCCTAGTTTAAGAATATTTTTTTAACGACAAG
The DNA here is from genome assembly GCA_019049475.1 of Eueides isabella. NCBI lineage: Eukaryota > Metazoa > Arthropoda > Insecta > Lepidoptera > Nymphalidae > Eueides > Eueides isabella. The sequence continues at coordinate 12,613,153 of CM032398.1, read as the reverse complement.
ACACGGCAAACATAGCGTATGGGTCACCTGATGGTAAGTGATCACCGTGGCCCACGACCTTATGTAACTCCAGAGGAGCTTCTGGAGCGTTGCCGGCCTTTAAGGTGGTTGTGCGCCGCGGCCCGGCATTACCTAATGCGAAACGCAGTGGCTGAAGCCACTACTCAAGACTGGTTTTAAATGCCGGTGGTGGTAATGATCCGGTCGAGTCTGCCCATGCGTGTTATCATTGCTGACAACTTGACTCTCCCACGCGTATTTTAGTTGCCTCTTATGATCATAATCCCAGAAATAAATATCTAGACAACTACTTATACGGTTTTCAAATGAAAAAAAATGAACTGGCATTCATCGGTTCATTCATTCAGGCTACAGCATTACAGACAGACACTCGGATTTCCCTTACCCGAGATTTCTCTCTCCGTGTCATGTCTTTAAAAAATTCTACCACCGGCTAAGAAGACAGCTGAGAACTACCGATAAGGAACTCGGCAGTTGCTCTTTTCAATATCAATGGCACAATTTAATAATTACATGAACTGGCAGCTATCTTACATCACGTACAATAGATATTAATTTATTTCATACGGTTTTCTACTGTAAACATTCTTGAACAGTGCAATCAGCTTTACTTACTAATGTTGTTTTTACAGTATCTTTAAATTATCTCTTAGTTTCACGCTGTATCCCGCATGCGGCAGTGTAGGCAGAGGAAACTTGAGAACCTAGTGTTAGGACTCTCCGATCCACTTCCGTTCCCCCCTTTCTCTCTCTCTCTCTCTCTCTCTCTCTCTCTCTCTCTCCCCCTTTCTCTCTCTCTCTCTCTCTCTCTCTCTCTACATATATATGAGGAGTATAAGGAGTGGAGGAGGATATATAAGGAGTGCCTTAACACTGGGTTCCCCTACGCTGCCCATGTGCTGGATACAGTGCGAAGCTGAATAAGAAAATACAATTTATATAATTTGTACAGTTTTAGAGTTAGGCCACTTTGAATACATAATTTCACATGACATAATAACGGACTGAACAGCAATAATAAATAGATTTGGTGTACTTCATATTCATTATGGACATTCATTTAATGGAATAGCTTTTAGATGAATATTTATGAAAATTCAACATGCGTACTGACTTAACTAAATATGAATGTGGTACATTATAACGGTTATTATTTTACGATTGATGTCAAACAAATGTTATTGTTAGTAAGCTGTGATTGTGATTGCCGTAGATTTGACTCCTAGAAAAGGATTTTATACTACCAATAATATGTTAATTTAAAAATTAACAAAAAAAAATGAATTCTATTTATCCTTTGTCGCATGTGTCGCAAATTTTTAAGGCGAGTATTGGATTGCCGTACAGGGTTGAAACAATTTTCCAGATATAGCGTGAAGCTAAAGCAAAAGTAAAAAAAGATATTTGCATGGGTTAAGTGGCGTAACTCAACACCGTGATTTGACGTGCTACCAATAAGGCATGAAATAAAAATATTAAATATTATCTTATAGTGAGGATCTCTCATAACCCATGACGCTGTTGGTTGTGACATGGCAGGTTTCATTTTTTTTAAATATATTTTTATTTTGAAAAATATCCATACAAAACCATAGAAAACAGCTAGTTTATTTATATACACACTAAACATATTTATCACACGCGCCCAGCACGGGAATTCTCAAAAATGTCCCATTTACTTTGACTGACGATTTTTTTGTTTTCGACCAAAAGGACGTTATCGCTTGCAAAGCGGAAATTTAATAACGTTAAAGCCCAGTTGTGAAATATGGCAGTTTTCAGTTACAGGCTGCACTACGCCGGACTGTTTAAGCATAAAATATTGCCACGCTGATTATAATATGTATAGTCTTTATATAATATTTCCTATAAATTTTAAAATATATGATATTGTAAGATGGTTCTAAGTATAATTTGTGATAGTGTATATTTAATAATGTTAATTTATTAATAGTGTGTTAATTAAAAATCTCATTATTTTTATTATTTTTTTGCTGAAAACCAAAAAGTTACTAGGAAACAGAGTGTCATGACACTAAGTTCTCTACTGACATTACTTTGTGCAGTATAAAGCGTTAAGGCCTTTGTTGTTCGTAACAAAATTAAAAATTTTAAACGAACTAAAAGGGTCACCACGTCATCTTTTTTTTATTTCTTATCAGAATGTCATAAAACTTAAGTAGTTAAGAACCATCGTAATGAAAAAGGCTTTAAAAAAACAGCACTAAAATCAGTTCATTAATGAAGAATTACTTTGCTACAGACTATTTTATATTTATTATTCCTTATCCAACTAAACAAGTCAGATACACTGTCCTTATTGTATAGATTAAAATTGCCTTTATAGTAGTCATCATAGTTACAATATACATATAATAGCCGGGTGACCGTCGCGTCGAGCGTGGTATGTCGTACGACTCGCGGGTCTCAGTGCATAGCATGTACCTTTAATACCTATTATAAATATTAATTAGTATGCTTCTTACAATCAACTTATTAACATAACGTACTGGCTTGAGTTGACAAAAATATTTTTGTTTATGAGAATGTCCCTTCACCGAGGCTATATAGTAGTGTGCTAATCACACTGACTGAACCACAAGCAAAAGTTAGAATATTTTTCAAGTGCCTTAATAGTCATTTCCTCTTAGAAAATGTATAAAAAATTGAGATAGTTGAAAAGAACTAAACACATTAACTTCTATTGGTCATAAAGTACTGAAAAAATGTTTTTTTAGCTTCATGCTGTATCCTGCATATGTCAGGATAGGCAAAAGGAACACGAGGACCTAGTGTTAAGACACTCCGCTCCTATGAGGCATTATTCATTCACTAATGATATATTTGTTATAATTAAGAGTAAGAATCGAACTCAATCTTTCCTGTCTAATAGCGAGATCTACTTACCAAAACAACAATAGCAAAAATAAGAATGTTCTAGAAAAGTTTTTCAACTAAAAAAGCTCAAAATACTCGTGTGGTTTGGCATATGTGGTTTCGTTGGTTTACTTAGTTCTTCTGAAAATTGAAAAATTTTGTTTAACTTTACATATACTTATTTACTTCTACACATATGTGTATTCTGTTGAAGCCTTTATTTCGCAGTGTCTGTTAATGCGTTGGTTGTCAGTACGATTCTCACTCAGGTAAGATTATTTCAATCATTGTCATTTTCCTGATCTGTCCTGCACTGGCTGTTATTACAGTACACTTCAGAGATAAAAATAAAAAATAATTACTGTCTGTTCTTCTTTGTAAAGACGTATATACGAGGAAGGACCCAAAAAACGGGAGTTTCCGCATTATTTCTTTATTTTTCAATATTTTAACACCAAATTTTGATCACCTTTAAAGTATTCGCCACTGACCACGACACACTTCCCCAAACGATCCTTTCATTATTCAAATTGGCTCAAAACTTTTTCCTTTCATATTCCTTTTGAGTCTGGAGTAGAAAAAATTTCAGGATCCTCTTTAAGCTGATTTTAAAGTTAAAAACATACCTGAAGTCGCTCCCTTTGCTCGTATGTGAGAAGGTGCGAAATGAATTTGGCTGCAATCCTTCACATGTGCAAATCTACAGATAATATTTTTTGAACTAAACTCCATGACATTCTCGACATGTCACAGAACATTTGGCTTTACTTCGCTCTGGTAATAAGGCAAAGCGCTGCGTCGAAATCCGCCTCCCAACACGCAATGCCTAAAATTCGGCGAAAAGTGGGGAATAGAACGAAGTATCTTAACAAGTTTTCTAGGTTCCCAAGTTCCCTCTGCCTCTGCCTGCCCTCCCATGTTCGGGAAATAGCGTGAAGTTGAGCAAAACGTTATGTTTACTTATGTATATATTTTATTTCTTATGTATATATACTACGTCTATTGAATATATAACAATATATATAATTTATAGCAAAAAATATACAATAAAGCCCCTGAAGACTTATTTTTTATACAAACATAAAAAAACAAATGAAAGGATAACGGTTAAAACAATTGTATTTCAGTGTTATTTCTTTTACGAAATAACTATTCTATTCTAGTAATAATAACAAAATGAATAAATACGACTCGTTTATGGAAAAAAACTCTGGAGATTTTGTGTTGTGTTCCTATTTCATATCAAAACAGTTTGAATCAATTTTGTTTTTGTTTTAAAAACAATACTCTATGTGATATTTTTTTTAAATATATAAGTATATAGGACATATATTGTGCTCAACATGCTGTGGGTTTGATTCACACTTGTGAACAAGAATATATAATAAATATTTTTATTTCCATATAAATATATTTATTATATATTTAAAACGCAATGCTTCCAGAATGATTAAAGTAATAGGACCATAAAAGTGTCAAGCGTAAGTAAAAAAATCCAATGAAATCCAATCAATAAAAAATATACCTGCTATAATTATAAAGATAGAGAACTGTCGTGGCATATGCGCGCGAGCGTGCGACAGTAAATGGGACAGGCTGTGTGTGTGTGTGTGTGTGTGTTTCTGTATGAAAAATTCTATAATTCAAGGCTACACACACATACATCATTGTAAAAACGAAAATCAAAGAAACGAAGAACAAAAATTCTTAACTGATTTAAATATCACTATTTAAATCAGTTAAGAAATATAAAAATTATGATATTTTAAATAATCATTTTATTGAATTAGTTTAAACTTTATTTTTAAGTTTTTAAGCCTTTCAAGTTTTTTTAAACTTTTTAAGCTTTTTAAGCTTTTTAAGCTTTTTAAGCTTTTAAGCTTTTTAAACTTTTTTAAGCTTTTAAGCTTTTTAAGCTTTTAAGCTTTTTAAGCTTTAAGCTTTTTAAATTTTTAAGCTTTTTAAGATATTTAAACTTTAAAGCTTGTTAAGTTTTTTAAGATTTTTAAGACTTTTTAGCTTTGTTAACGCCACTAAGTATATGTATATGTATGTTTACACATATTGTATTGAAATGACATTTAATAATTCATTCACTTGAACATGAAACATTGAAAACAATAAAGTAACGAATAAACGCTATCATTTAAATAATAATTACATATTTGTACTTGACTACGTACACATGAAAGTTTTACAAAATACATCAACTTTAATTAAATAATGAACGAGTACATTGGAATATACGATTTATGTTTAAAATAAAGTTTTATTACAGTATTTTCATGGTATTTACATTTTATTAAACCTTTGACAACACATGCATGCGACTGTAAAACGCGACAGGTTGTGAGTTTGATCCTCGCTTGAGAAAATGAAAATTTAAATGTTTTCAAATTACCTATATATTTATTGATTTCATTTCTTTTTTCTGATAGCAAGGCAAAACTCGGCGTTGTGTTCCGCCATGCATCACACAAAGCGTAAAGCATATCTGCGGAAACTGGGGAACGCGACGAAGTGTCTTAATACTAAGTTAAGTTAGGGATAAAGCGTGAAGTCAAAAAAAATACTACTACATTGTAACTCTGCAACTTGTTTACTGTGATTGTGGGCTTAAACCGTCTCGGGGGATGGAACTTCTTTTATTTGAAAGTTGGTCTACATTTCCTCTGCCTACCCTAAATAAGACATAAAGCGTCAAGTTAAATAATAAAAATATGTATTTTGTAAACTTTTGTATGAACATAGCAAAATAGCTTGCAATTCAGAACTACTAACGAGGGGTGCTTATCAGTTGCTTAATTTTGGGCTGTTATTAGGTTGTGATAAAATATATATATATATATATATATATATATATATATATATATATATATATATATATATATATATATATATATATATATATATATATATATATATATATATATATATATATATATATATTTATATATATATATATATATATATATATATATATATATATATATATATATATATATATATATATATATATATATATATATATATATATATTATATATATATATATATATATATATATATATATATATATATATATATATATATATATATATATATATATATATATATATATATATATATATATATATATATATATATATATATATATATATATATATATATATATATATATATATATATATATATATATATATATATATATATATATATATATATATATATTTTTTTTTTTTTTTTTTTCATATATTGAACAAAATTTTGCTTCGGGGGAAAGTAGGGAACGGAACGGAGTGTCTTCACACTAGGTTACCAAGTTTCCTCTGCCTACTCTGCCATGTGCATTTATTTACGCTGAATTCTCAAGTGCAGAAAATACATACATACATATAGAAAATTTTATTGTAAGACAATGTGTTCAGTAGTTTTCACTCAGTGTTAGTCATTAAGAGTGAAGTACTGAAACTCATTGTCTTAATACCAGATCCAAGTTATGAAAATAATTCCTTTTTTAGCAGCGGAAATCAAACCAACAATTGCTTATTTTACAAACATTCTGTACCGCTACACTATAACACTCTGTTTTATTCTCAGTACATGATAAATTGCGCGTCATTTAGCTGAAAACGTCATTCTTTGACTACTGAGACTGAAGAAAATATCAAAATGAAAATATTTGTGTAATCAATATTTATTTTACTTACATATATGTAAGTCTTGTCGAAAAATATTAAATATATTAATTTATTTCTTAAATAAAAAAAGGCCGATAACTTAAGAATAAACTTATTTTATGAACCTACAAGAAAAAGAGAAAAACCTTATAGCCCATAGCCATACAGCTATATGAAATCGCCCTTACTTTGAACTAACACCCGGAACATTATTTTATCTCACATTTAGAGCTTAATGCTCAGTGTAACCAATGTTTAGTTAGTACTCGGACGAATGTAATTGTGTTGGGTAGTTTGTATGTGGTGAGAAATTTTATTTTAGGTTATTAAGAGGCTTCGCCCGCTGCTTGCTTGCTTTCAAACTACTGCTACTTCGCCTTAGTAATATACTTTAAAAATAATAATGATTTTTTTTGTACAAACAAAGTTTTTTTAATTGATTCTACACAAGTCACTGACACTGAAAACTTTCTATGTATTAGTAATATATGTTTGTAAGCATTCAATGTATAGACAAGGCTTATAAATAACTGATAAGTTCGATTAATTTATTATTTATTATATTTTTAATTTATTGCTTATTTTTTTTAAGCTTCACGCTGTATCCCGCACGAGGCAGAAGGAACCCGGGAACCTAGTGTAAAGACACTCCGTTCCACTTCCGTTCTCCACTTTCCGCCGAATTTGAGGCATCGCGTGTTGAGTGGCGGAACTCAACGCCGCGCTTTGCCTTATTACCAGAGCGAAGAAATGAAATATGAAATATTTAAATTGAAAATATTAAATATTTCATTTCCTCTACTGGCGATTCAAACCAGAACCTGTCGGTTATAGTCACTCTTGTGCCGCTGCGCCACGACATTGCTTATATTGAACGTCGAGAATCGCGAGAACGCCACATCTTATCTAGCCAGAGAGCCGAAAAAAATTTAATAAATATTATAAGTGCCGAAAAAGTATTATACAGTTTGCCCAGTTAAGCTGAGCTTTGCTACGAGCTACGAGCAAACAAAGTAAACACAGAAAATAATACAAACACATTTTATATAATATATACATCAAAGTAAGGGCGTTCTAATAGGTTATCGGAAAATGCAGTTTATAAATGTTGCTAAACTTATATGTCTTGATGTATGCACTTATTATATATGAGATGAAGTTCAATTTAAATTGTTTCTTTCTTTTAATGTTTTGACTTTATCGTATTGGAAACTAGCAGTTTCTGTTCTTTTCATAAATAGTAAAGACTCAGCTTGATAGCTGAAATTGATATAGTGTTGTCTAATGTAAATGTATCAACCTTCATTCGATTTTTGGGATATTTCAATTATTCAAGGCTCCACTTGTTCTTTTTGAGATACGAAACCCTAAAAGTGCATTCAATCCACAATAATAAATATTTTGGTTTTTATATAAATTGTATAATATAATAAATTTATTTTAAATGAAACACTTTTAACACTTAGGGACTCGCGCCCTAATTTGTTACGTTAATACTCGCTACAGGGTCCACTGGACCCAGTTTAAAATTTAGTATTTATTTCGAAATTACTGTATAAAAGTATAAATTTACTTTCTGACTAGAATTATATGTAAATAAAAGACAAAAATACTTAATCAAATACTTATATTTATTATTTTTCTTACTGTTATTGTTTTATCAAATATATAACAAATTTAACAAATATTCATCACAAGATTTTCAATCCAAATGTTCTTACAAATGTAATTATTTATTTTAATTAAATCTGTTTTATATTTTTATAAACTACTATAACTAAGTGACTAAGAACAAATAACAATTTTAAATCAATCATATTAGAACTAACAAAACAAGAGCTTCCAAATTAAACAAAAAATAACTTCTTTGGATTCATTAAAATCACATCTCAATGTGATATTATAGTATCAAAAACCTTATTTAGTCTAAATAATGTATATAAAGTTGTTTCATATGCTCTCCACAGACTGGTTGACAAAATTTTACACAGTAAACTTTCTTTCTATCTATTATCCAACTACATAGAGCACAACGCGTTTTCCGATCAGTAGGCGGAGGCGGGTAAGAAACGGTTGACTCTAATGGGGTAGTATGTTTCTGATACGATATTTGATGTGTTGTGGGATGTTTATAATTTAAGCCACCGATATTCAATAATCAAAAAAATATACAAAGTGGCCACCTTGAGTAAATTTTGATACAGAATATGTACTTGTCTGTAAATCTGATCAACTATGTCGACTCCACATTTCAAAGTATTATAATCTGTTATCATCTCAGGGTTTGTTCACCAGTTTTTTGAAAGAACTATTATTTCTTGTTTGGGAACATACGATAACAGAGTGGCATTGGCAATCACATACTACAAACACTTTGAGGCCAAACTTTGCTGGTTTGCTAGGGAGATATTGTCGAAATGGACAACAACCACGAAAGGGAAGTAACATTTCATCAATAGTGACATGTTGACATGACTGAAAGGCAGATATCATATCCGGATCCATCGATAGCCCATAAATCCTGTGTTTTCAAGTGCGATCCTCGCAACTTTCCTATATAAAAAAGGAGTCTCAATAAAGCCTTTACTTCCAGTGTTCACACAGTTCTTGCAGTGTTTAGTTTCAGAACAGTCTTCGTTTTCTAGGTCTTCATTAACATATTCTTCTATCTCATTAGGCCTCAAAGCTCCATTTGTAGCCAATGTTTTATAAAATAAATTAAAAAGTATGAAAAAAATTAAAAGACTACGAAAAAAAGTAAAAAAATAATTAAAAAAATACTTACACATTTACTCGCTACCGGGTCCAGCGGACCCATATGCAACTTCCACATCTGTTGCACTCGCGCACCGCGCGCTGTCTTTCAACTGAGACTGTCAGTGGCCGCGCCACACTATCCTCGACAGGTAATACGAGCGGCAACGTCACAAACGTTAAAAATTTTAAGTTATGGAAGAAATAAAAAGGTCTGGGTCCATTGGACCCTTTAGCGAGTCTTTAAGTGTTAAATGGATTAATCGCGTATATTGAATGGTAAACATTTTTGGGAAACCCGATGTTTCGAACACTTTACAGTCGTCGTCGTACGGACGAAACGTCGGGTTTCCCAAAAATGTTTACCATTCAATATACGCGATTAATCCGTTTAAAAGTGTTTCATTTAAAATGTATAAAAATCGCGAAAATCAAAGACATTATAATAAATTTAAGTACTCAAAATATAACTTTATTTTTTTTAAAAGTCTCTAATCTTACTCCTCTTTATTACCAAAAAAGTGTAGTTTATCTCTTGATATCCACCGTTATACAATAAATCATGACTAAAAGGCAAACCATTTACTCATAGAAACTGACGAACAACACCACATTGACAAATCGAGCTAAAATATACTTTAATAGTATGAACATACAGTTGTTATTGCGTTAATCTTATAAAAAAGTTGGTAAATCTTGAACTTTGAGACATAATGTAATATTTACAAAGGATGTTTAGGCTTAAATTGTATATATGAAAGTTTCATTTTGAGTTTCACGTTTTATAAAGGTTTGAGCAATGCATTCAATATTACAATTATATATATATATATATATATATATATATATATATATATATATATATATATATATATATATATATATATATATATATATATGTATATAATGTATATATATATATATATATATATATATATATATATATATATATATATACATATAATTTATAATATATATAGATTTATCTTTTGGCCTATAGTTGGCTTATAAACGGGACAGGTTGTGGGTTCGATCCTCACTCTAGGAAATTAAGCATTTAAACACTTTTTCAGGTAACAAGGCATAGGACGTCGTTGAGTTCCTTGCTTTGTCACTTGCTCAGGTAATAAGGCATAGGACGTCGTTGAGTTCCACCTCCAACAGCCTTTGCAAAAACAAAAAGCACAAATTCGGTAAAATGCAGCGTGAAGCTTACGAAAATTGAGAGAACGAAAACAGTAGCCAAGTTATTTGGATAACACGTACGTAAATTGATGAATCTCGACGCCTCACTTCAAATTTCAAGAATGGAAAAGAAAATAACTTGAATATAACTATTCCCTCTAATAATGAAAGTGCTTAGGAACTTAGTATTAAGGCATTTCTTTCCTTACGACACTTCCGTTCCCCACCTTACATTGAATACTTAAGGTAATACTTGCTGAGAGACAAAACTCAGCCGCTGTTTGTATTGCTCGTGTGAGAATCGAACCCACAACCTGTCACTCTTACAGTCGTACGCTCATGCCACTACGCGACGACAGACCTATTTCTCTACATAATTAATAAATTAATAATAGGCATAAATAATAAATAAATAGGTTCACTTGACAGTGTTTATTTAACAGTCATCCTACAGTCTACCAGAATCTGCGACACAATGATGTTAGTGAAATATTTATCAAATCAAAAATCAAAGTACATTTCAACACAATTCAACTCAAGTTATAACACAACAAACATAAGCAGCCACTCTCGTTGGAGCGTTTACTGTAATTATGACGTAAGCATACAGAATATTATATAAGTTTTGACGAAATTTGTACCACGTGATACTCAGTGTGGCTTAGGAGTTCATTGAAGTACACGCATAAACCTCATGTAGGAGGTGAATGTTAATTTGATATAGTTTATTCATTTCTTGTAGACCTATCGTCACCAACGTTCATTTTTAACTTTTTCCACTCTGGTAACGAAGCAATACGCAATGTCTTAATTTTAACGGAAAGTTGACAACGGATAGAAATGTTTCAATCGAAAGGTTCCCAAGTTCCATCTAAATTTGAAAATAATCTATATAAATCGTCAGGTTTAAATGATTTATCACGTAAGACGGGAATATATTGATGAACGTTTTCCACGTTCTCAACATATTCCGTGTTGAATTACGCTCAAACTTAACGCCAGTGGACTTTGTCAGACCAAAGAAATGAAAATAGTTGAAGCATATCGTCGGCTTGGAGTGTTGTAGGATACTAATCTACTCGTACAATAGAATGTTAAGAATATTTCATGACATACAAAAATATTTTCAAAATAACTATATAGTGACGCGTATTATTATCGGGTTTTAAATATTTTATCATTAGATAGATTTTCTATTATATAAAATAATATGAAGGTCAGTTTTGTATTCATATATTTCATACTTTCTTTTTTGATAAAAAAAACGTAAGTAGCAACAATTTCAAGGTGGTGATTTGTAAATCTTCCTCTCAAAATGAGGACCGAACTCTCAACGTCTCAACTGAATTAGATAATTTATTTATTGATAAAGGCTACAAGGCTATATATATATATATATATATATATATATATATATATATATATATATATATATATATATATATATATATATATATATATATATATATATATATATATATATATATATATATATATATATATATATATATATATATATATATATATATCTTCAGTCCCTTATAAGATCTCATACACTACTCTTATTTATTTCCGTGGGTGAAACCGACCATAAAACGATAAAAGCTAGTTCCAAAATAGTTCCAAAAGGCTATATGAATACAAATTCATATAGCCTTTTGGAACTAACATCAACAGAATCACGTTTCGTTCGAAAGGCTTAGTATAATTAGGCACCACACTATGTCATAATATTATCTTCATTACGTGAGTCTTTGACGAAAACTTTACTAAAATTCAAATTCACAAGAGTATTTCCATTTCGTCTAAGCTTTTGCTTAAGCGTAGGTATTTAAAGAAGCTGTGGGTTTAGTTCCTGGTTGAAGTTAATATTTTGTGACCTACATTACTGTTAACGTAAATATTGCCAAGAGGCCTGTCGTGGCGCAGGCGCACTAAAGTGTGATTGTAACCTTGACAGTTTGCGGGTCCGATTACCAATTTAGGAAACTGAATTAAATGATATTTTATTTTTTTCCCAACGTTAAATAGGTGTTGTGCGGAGTTGGGATCCGCCACTTAACACGCAAATTTCATATCCGGCGAAAAGCGAGGAAATGAAGCAAGTGTCTTTCACAACTTAACGTTGAATTCTAAGCAAGAAATGTAGCACAATATATATACAATTTATCACTTTGAATTTATTTTCAAACATAAAACGTGTGACGTTCCATCACTCGTTTTTAATACAAGAACGAAGCTCAATGGTACATGCAAATTCATAATTGAGCATCGCTTGCTGTTTTATGTCCTTTTTGGGACTGTTTTGATTATTACTTAAATCAGTTCCAACAAGATCAAAAAACTCATTTCCCTCAAGGACTTTCTTTCGTCTGATAGAGTGGGAGAATTAAACTAAATTTAATAGTAGCACATATTTTAGCGTCACCATTGTGGGCAACACCACTGCACCACGAAAGTTTTTTTTTTAATATTCCGCTGTATACCACACATGGCAAGGTTAACAGAGGGAACTTGAGATCCTAGTGTTAAGACACTCCATTCTGTCCCTCAATTTCCGCTGTCAAAACTCAACGCCGCGCTTTGCTTTATTACCAGAGCGAAGAATTTAAAATGTTCTATATTTCATTGCTTCTTGTGGGATTAAACTGAGTATCTGTCGTGTTTACAATCACATACTTATTCCGATGTACCACAATATGCCTCAAAATTGCGTGATTGTTTATTAAAAAAAAAAAACTAACTGACAATAGAAAATATCAAACTAACCAATCCTTTATCCAAATATATATAATAAATGTACATAAAAAATATTCATAACTTTTTAGTAAAAAAAATTGAGTTTTCAATAATACTGTGCATACAATGTTTGAAATTTGCCGTTTTGACTTTAAGCGGGACGGGTTTTGGGTTCGATTAGAAAATAAATATTAAATAATTATTTCGAAAATAAATATTTCGAGGAAATGAATTATTTAATATTCCTTTTCTAAGCTCGGATACAAAGTTAAATATAGCGTTTAAAAGCGCCAGAACGGGATGGAGGAGGAACGGAAGTGTTCTCAACGGATCTTAGTGTCTTAACACTGGTTCGTTCCTCCTATTCATGTGTAAAATACAGTGCGAAGCTAAATAAAAAAAAATATTATGTATACAATTTGTGTAGTTTTTGAGTTAAGCCACTTTGGTCACATAATTTCACACGACATAATAACAGACTGAACAGCAATAAATAAATAGATTTGGTGTACTTCATATTCATTATGGACATTCATTTAATGGAATAGCTTTTAGATGAATATTTATGAAAATTCAACATGCGTACTGACTTAACTAAATATGAATGTGGTACATTAGAACGGTTATTATTTTACGATTGATGTAAAATAAATGTTATTGTTAGTAAGCTGTGATTGTGATTGCCGTAGATTTGACTCCTAGAAAAGGATTTTATACTACCAATAATATGTTAATTTAAAAATTAACAAAAATAATTGAAAATTTAATTCTATTTATCCTTTGTGGCATGTATCGCTAATTTTTAAGGCGAGTATTGTATACCGTAAAGCGTTGAAACAATTTTCCAGATACAGCGTGAAGCTAAAGCAAAGTAAAAAAAGATATTTGCATGGGTTAATTGGCGTAACTCAACACCGTGATTTGACTTGTTACCAAAGTCATGAAATAAAAATATTAAATATTATCTTATAGTGAGGATCTCTCATAACCTAAAACGCAGTTGGTTGTGTCATGACAGGCTTTAATTTTTTTTAAATATGTTTATATGTCAAAAAAATATCCATACAAAACCATAGAAAACAGCTAGTTTATTTATATACACACTAAACATATTTATCACACGCGCCCAGCACAGGAATTCTCAAAAATGTCCCATTTACTTTGACTGATGAATTTTTTGTTTTCGACCAAAAGGACGTTATCGCTTGCAAAGCGGAAATTTAATAACGTTAAAGCCCAGTTGTGAAATATGGTAGTTTTCAGTTACAGGCTGCACTACGCCGGACTATTTAAGCGTAAAATATTGCCACGCTGATTATAATATGTATAGTCTTTATATAATATTTCCTATAAATTTTATAATATATGATATTGTAAGATGGTTTTAAATATAATTTGAGGTAGTGTATAGTTAATAATGTTAATTTATTAATAGTGTGTTAATTAAAAATCTTTTAAATACTTAGACTCATTTTTTGTATTATTTTTTTGTTGAAAACCAAATAGTTACTAGGAAACAGAGTGTCATGACACTAAGTTCTCTACTGACAGTATAAAACGTATTAAACGCCTTACGAACAAAATTAAAAATTTTATACAAACTAAAAGGGTCACCACGTCATCTTGGGAAAGTGCTAGTAGCTTTCAAATTTCTTATCAGAATGTCATAAAACTTACGTAGTTTAAAACCATCGTAATGAAAAAGGCTTTAAAGAAATAGCACTAAAATCAGTTCATTAATGAGGAGTTACTGTGCTACAGACTATTTTATATTTATTATTCCTTATCCAACTAAACAAGTCAGATACACTGTCCTTATTGTATAGATTAAAATTGCCTTTATAGTAGTCATCACAGTTACAATATATATTAGCTGGATGACCGTCGCGTCGAGCGTGGTATGTCGTACGACTTGCAGGTCTCAGTGCATAGCATGTACCTGTAATATAAATTATAAATATTAATTAGTATGCTTCTTCTAATCAACTTATTAACATAACGTACTGGCTTGACAAAAATATTTTTGTTTATGAGAATGTCCCTTCACCGAGGCTATATAGTAGTGTGCTAATCACACTGACTGAACCACAAGCAAAAGTTAGAATATTTTTCAAGTGTCTTAATAGTCATTTCCTCTTAGAATCGGCATAAAAAATTGAGATAGTAGAAAAGAACGAAACACATTAACTTCTGTTGGTCATAAAGTACTGAAAAAAGGTTTTTTTAGCTTCATGCTATATCCTGCATATGTCAGGATAGGCAAAAGGAACATGAGGACCTAGTGTTAAGACACTCCGCTCCTATGAGGCCTTATTCATTCACTAATGATATATTTGTTATAATAAAGAGTAAGAATCGAACTCAATCTTTCCTGTCTAATGGCGAGATCTACTAACCAAAACACCAATAGCAAAAATAAGAATGTCCTAGAAAAGTTTTTCAACTAAAAAAACTCAAAATACTAGTGTGTTTTGGCATATGTGGTTTCGTTGGTTTGCTTAGTTCTTCTGAAAATTGAAAAATTTTGTTTACCTTTACATATACTTATTTACTTCTACACATATGTGTATTCTGTTGAAGCCTTTATTTCGCAGTGTCTGTTAATGCGTTGGGTGTCAGTTTGATTCTCACTCAGGTAAGATTATTTCAATTATTGTCATTTTCCTGATCTGTCCTGCACTGGCTGTTATTACAGTACACTTCTGAGATAAAACATAAAAAATAATTACTGTCTAAAAGAAAACTGGTGAGAAGATATAGTGCTTTTTTTACACATTAGATCCTAACGTGGTGGGGGTCCTGATACTACCTACCAATTAAATAATTTTTTAAATTAATTTGCAATAACGATGGAATCGACCTACAAACATAAAAAAGTTTGTATAGTTAACGAATATGGTACATTCTTCTTTGTAAAGACGTATATACGAGGAAGGACCCAGAAAACGGGAGTTTCGGCATAATTTCTTTATTTTTAAATATTTTAGCACCAAATTTTGATCACCTTCAAAGTATTCGCCACTGACCACAACACACTTCCCCAAACGATTCTTTCATTGTTCAAAACTGGTGGCAAAACGTTTTCCTTTCATATTCCTTTTGAGACTGGAGTAGAAAAAAATTCAGGATCCTCTTTAAGCTGATTTTGAAGTTAAAAACATACCTGAAGTCGCTCCCTTTGCTCGTATGTGAGAAGGTGCGAAATGAATTTGGCTGCAATCCTTCTCATGTGCAAATCTACAGGATTTTTTGAACTAAACTCCATGACATTCTTGACATGTCACAGAACATTTGGCTTTACTTCAAAATCCGTCTCCCAACACGCGATGCCTAAAATTCGGCGAAGAGTGGAGAATAGAACGAAGTATCTTAACAGGTTTTCTAGGTTCCCAAGTTCCCTCTGCCTCTGCCTGCCCTCCCATATCCGGGAATAGCGTGAAGCTGAGCAAAACGTTGTGTTTACTAATTTATATACTACGTATTTTAAACATGTATCAATATAAATATATATATATTATTTATAGCAAAAAATATACAATAAGGCCCCTGAAGACTTTTATTTTTTATACAAACATAAAAAACAAATGAAAGGATAGCGGTTAAAACAATTGTATTTCAGTGTTATTTCTTTTACGAAATAACTATTCTATTCTAGTAATAATAATAAAATGAATAAATACGGCTCGTTTATGGAAAAAAACTCTGGAGATTTTGTGTTGTGTTCCTATTTCATATCAAAACATTTTGAATCAATTTTGTTTTTGTTTTAAAAACAATACTCTATGTGATATTTTTTTTAAATATATAAGTATATAGGGCATATATTGTGCTCCACATGCTGTGGGTTTGATTCACACTTGTGAACAAGAATATATAATAAATATTTTTATTTCCATATAAAAATATTTATTATATATTTAAAACGCAATGCTTCCAGAATGATTAAAGTAATAAGACCTTAAAAGTGTCAAGCGTAAGTAAAAAAATCCAATGAAATCCAATCAATAAAAAATATACCTGCTATAATTATAAAGATAGAGAACTGTCGTGGCATATGCGCGCGAGCGTGCGACAGTAAATAGGACAGGATGTGTGTGTGTGTGTGTGTGTGTGTGTGTGTGTGTGTGTGTGTGTGTGTGTGTTTCTGTATGAAAAATTCTATAATTCAAGGCTACACACACATACATCATTGTAAAAACGAAAACCAAAGAAACGAAGAACAAAAATATAAAAATTATGATATTTTAAATAATCATTTTATTGAATTAGTTTAAACTTTACTTTTAAACTTTTAAGCCTTTCAAGTTTTTTTAAACTTTTTAAGCTTTTAAAGCTTTTTAAGTTTTTAAGCTTTTTAAGACTTTTTAGCTTTGTTAACGCCACTAAGTATATGTATATGTATGTTTATACATATTGTATTTAAATGAAATTTAATATACCATTCACTTGAATATGAAACATTGAAAACAATAAAGTAACGAATAAATGATAATTTAAATAATAATTACATATTTGTACTTGACTACGTACACATGAAAGTTTTACAAAATACATCAACTTTAATAAAATAATGAACGAGTACATCGGAATATACGATTTATGTTTAAAATAAAGTTTTATTACTGTATTTTCATAGTATTTACATTTTATTAAACCTTTGACAACACATGCATGTGACTGTAAAACGCGACAGGTTGTGAGTTTGATCCTCGCTTGAGAAAATGAAAATTTTAATGTTTTCAAATTATATATTTATTGATTTCATTTCTTTTTTCTGATAGCAAGGCAAAACTCGGCGTTGTGTTCCGCCATGCATCACACAAAGCGTAAAGCATATCTGCGGAAACTGGGGAACGCGACGAAGTGTCTTAATGCTAAGTTAAGTTAGGGATAAAGCGTGAAGTCAAAAAAAATACTACTACATTGTAATTCTGCAACTTGTTTACTGTGATTGTGGGCTTAAACCGTCTCGGGGGATGGAACTACTTTTATTTGAAAGTTGGTCTACATTTCCTCTGCCTACCCTAAATAAGACATAAAGCGTCAAGTTAAATAATAAAAATATGTATTTTGTAAACTTTTGTATGAACATAGCAAAATAGCTTGCAATTCAGAACTACTAACGAGGGGTGCTTATCAGTTGCTTAATTTTGGGCTGTTATTAGGTTGTGATATAATATATATATATTTTTAATAAATTGAACAAAGTTTTGCTTCGGGGGAAAGTGGGGAACGGAACGGAGTGTCTTCACACTAGGTTACCAAGTTTCCTCTGCCTACCCTGCCATGTGCATAATGTTTGTTTTTTTTTTTATTTACGCTGAATCCTCAAGTGCAGAAGAATACATACATACATACAGAAAATTTCATTATAAGACAATGTGTTCAGTAGTTTTCACTCAGTGTTACATTCATTAAGTGTGAAGTACTGAAACTCATTGTCTTAATACCAGATCCAAGTAATGAAAATAATTCCTTTTTTAGCAGCGGAAATGGAACCAACAATTGTTTATTTTACAGATTCTACTTATTTTGCTGTACCGCTACACTACAACACTCTATTTTATTCTCAGTACATTATATATTGCGCGTCATTTAGCTGAAAACGTTGTTCTTTGACTACTGAGACTGAAGAAAATATTAAAATGAAAATATTTGTGTAATAAATCTTTACTTATATCTTGCCAAAAAATATAAAATAAATTATATGGTTTCTTAAACAAAAAAGGCCGATAAATTTAGAAATGATTCATTTTAGGAAATTACAAAAAAAAAGAAGAGAACATAAGGTTCTCTAGCCCATAGCTATACCGCTATATGAAAACGCCCTTACTTTGAACTAACACGCGAAACATTATTTTATCTCACATTTAGAGCTTAAAACTCAGTGTAACCAATGTTTAGTTGGTACTCGGACGAATGTAATTGTGTTGGGTAGTTTGTATGTGGTGAGAAATTTTATTTTAGGTTATTAAGAGGCTTCGCCCGCTGCTTGGTTGCTTTCAAACTACTGCTACTTCGGCTTAGTAATATACTTTAAAAATAATAATGAAATTTTTTGGAGTATTTTATTGAACAAACCAAGTTCTTCCTACTGATCTTAAACAAGTAACTTACACTGAAAACTTTCTATATATTAGAAATATATGTATGTAAGCATTCAATGTATAGACAAGACTTATAAATAATTAATTATTTCGATTAATTTCTTAATTATTATATTTTTATTTATGGCTTATAATGAACGTCGAGAATCAACGCCACATCTTATCTAGCTAGAGTACCGAAAAAGTATTAATAAATATTATAAGTGCCGAAAAAGTATTATACAGTTTGCCAAGTTAAGCTGAGCTTTGCTACGAGCTACGAGCAAACAAAGTAAACATAGAAAATAATACAAACACATTTTATATAATATATACATCAAAGTAAGGGCGTTTTAATAGGATATCGGAAAATGCAGTTTATAAATGTTGCTAAACTTATATGTCTGGATGTATGCACTTATTATATATGAGATGAAGTACAATTTCAATTGTTTCTTTATTCTAATGTTTTGACTGTATTGAATTAGAAACTAGACGTTTTCTGTTCTTTTCATAAACAGTAAAGACTCAGCTTGATAGCTGAAATTGATATAGTGTTTTCTAAGGTAAAGGTATCAACTTTCATTCGATTTTAGGGAAAATATTTCAATTATTCAAGGCTCCACTTGTTCTTTTTGAGATACGAAACCCTAAAAGTGTAGTTGTAGCTAAGCCACTTTGATCACATAATTTCACATGACATATAACAGACTGAACAGCAATAATAAATAGATTTGGCGTACTTCATATTCATTATGGACATTCATTTAATGGAATAGCTTTTAGATGAATATTTATGAAAATTCAACATGCGTACTGACTTAACTAAATATGAATGTGGTACATTATAACGGTTATAATTTTACGATTGATGTCAAACAAATGTTATTGTTAGTAAGCTGTGATTGTGATTGCCGTAGATTTGACTCCTAGAAAAGGATTTTATACTACCAATAATATGTTAATTTAAAAATTAACAAAAATAGAAAAAATGAATTCTATTTATCCTTTGTCCATGTATCGCAAATTTTTAAGGCGAGTATTGGATTGCCGTACAGCGTTGAAACAATTTTCCAGATACAGCGTGAAGCTAAAGCAAAAGTAAAAAAAGATATTTGCATGGGTTAAGTGGCGTAACTCAACACCATGATTTGACGTGCTACCAAAGCCAAGAAATAAAAATATTAAATATTATCTTATAGTGAGGATCTCTCATAACCTAAGGCACTGTTGGTTGTGACATAACAGGCTTCAATTTTTTTTAAATATATTTATATGTCAAAAAAATATTCATACAAGACCATAGAAAACAGGTAGTTTATTTATATACACACTAAGCATATTTATCACACGCGCCCAGCACAGGAATTCTCAAAAATGTCCCATTTACTTTGACTGATGAATTTTTTGTTTTCGACCAAAAGGACGTTATCGCTTGCAAAGCGGAAATTTAATAACGTTAAAGCCCAGTTGTGAAATATGGCAGTTTTCAGTTACAGGCTGCACTACGCTGGACTATTTAAGCATAAAATATTGCCACGCTGATTATAATATGTATAGTCTTTATATAATGTTTCCTATAAATTTTAAAATATATGATATTGTAAGATGGTTCTAAGTATAATTTGTGGTAGTGTATATTTAATAATGTTAATTTATTAATAATGTGTTAATTAAAAATCTTCTAAATACTTTAGACTCATGTTTTGTTTTATTTTTTTGTTGAAAACCAAATAGATACTAGGAAACAGAGTGTCATGACACTAAGTTCTCTACTGACAGTATAAAACGTTATGGCCTTACGAACAAAATTAAAAAAATTATACAAACTAAAAGGGTCACCACGTCATCTTGGGAAAGTGCTCGTAGCTTTCAAATCTCAAATCAGAATGTCATAAAACTTAAGTAGTTAAGAACCATCGTAATGAAAAAGGCTTTAAAAAAATAGCACTAAAATCAGTTCATTAATGAAGAGTTACTTTGCTACAGACTATTTTATATTTATTATTCCTTATCCAACTAAACAAGTCAGATACACTGTCCTTATTGTATAGATTAAAATTGCCTTTATAGTAGTCATCATAGTTACAATATACATATAATAGCCGGATGACCGTCGCGTCGAGCGTGGTATGTCGTACGACTCGCAGGTCTCAGTGCATAGCATGTACCTGTAATACCTATTATAAATATTAATTAGTATGCTTCTTACAATCAACTTATTAACATAACGTACTGGCTTGGGTTGATAAAAATATTTTTGTTTATGAGAATGTCCCTTCACCGAGGCTATATAGTAGTGTGCTAATCACACTGACTGAACCACAAGCAAAAGTTAGAATATTTTTCAAGTGCCAATATTTTTCAAGTGTGTTTTTTTTTATACATTTTCTAAGAGGAAATGACTATTTAAGTCATTTCCTCTTAGAAAATGTATAAAAAAATTGAGATAGTTGAAAAGAACTAAACACATTAACTTCTATTGGTCATAAAGTACTGAAAAAATGTTTTTTTAGCTTCATGCTGTATCCTGCATATGTCAGGATAGGCAAAAGGAACACGAGGACCTAGTGTTAAGACACTCCGTTCCTATGAGGCCTTATTCATTCACTAATGATATATTTGTTATAATTAAGAGTAAGAATCGAACTCAATCTTTCCTGTCTAATAGCGAGATCTACTTACCAAAACAACAATAGCAAAAATAAGAATGTTCTAGAAAAGTTTTTCAACTAAAAAAGCTCAAAATACTCGTGTGGTTTGGCGTATGTGGTTTCGTTGGTTTACTTAGTTCTTCTGAAAATTGAAAAATTTTGTTCAATTTTACATTTACTTATTTACTTCTACACATATGTGTATTCTGTTAGGCTTTTATTTCGCAGTGTTTATTAATGCGTTGGTTATCAGTTCGATTCTCACTCAGTTAAGATTATTTCAATCATTTTCATTTTCCTGATCTGTCCTGCTCTGGCTGTTATTACTATACACTTCTGAAATAAAAAATAAAAATAATTACTGTTTAAAAGAAAACTGGTGAGAAGATTTAGTGTTAAGGCTTTTTTACACATTAGATCTTGGCGTGGTGGGGGTCCTGATACTACCTATCAATTAAAAGAAATAATTTTTAAAGTTAATTTGCAATAACGATGGAATCGACCTACAAACATAAAAAAAGTTTGTATAGTTAACGAATATGGTACATTCTTTATTGTAAAGACGTATATACGAGACCCAAAAAACGTGAGTTTCAGCATAATTTCTTTATTTTTCAATATTTTTAACACCAAATATTGATCACCTTCAAAGCATTCGCCACTGACCACAACACACTTTCCCAAACGATTCTTTCATTGTTCTAAACTGATGGCAAAACGTTTTCCTTTCATATTCCTTTTGAGTCTGGAGTACAAAAAAAAGTAACAGGGGGCTAGAAAAAAATCAGGATCCTCTTTAAGCTGATTTTGAAGTTAAAAACATACCTGAAGTCGCTCCCTTTACTCGTATGTGAGAAGGTGCGAAATGAATTTGGCTGCAATCCTTCTCATGTGCAAATCTACAGATAATATTTTTTGAACTAAACTCCATGACATTCTCGACATGTCACAGAACATTTGGCTTTACTTCGCTCTGGTAATAAGGCAAAGCGCGGCGTCGAAATCCGCCTCCCAACACGCGATGCCTAAAATTCGGCGAAGAGTGGGGAATAGAACGTAGAATCTTAACAGGTTTTCTAGGTTCCCAAGTTCCCTCTGCCTCTGCCTGCCCTCCCATGTTCGGGAAATAGCGTGAAGCTGAGCAAAACGTTATGTTTACTAATTTATATACTACGTATTTTAAACATGTATCAATATATATATAAATATTATTTATAGCAAAAAATATACAATAAGGCCCCTGAAGACTTTTATTTTTTATACAAACATAAAAAAACTAATGAAAGGATAACGGTTAAAACAATTGTATTTCAGTGTTATTTCTTTTACGAAATAACTATTCTATTCTAGTAATAATAATAGAATGAATAAATACGGCTCGTTTATGGAAAAAAACTCTGGATATTTTGTGTTGAAACAGTTTGAATCAATTTTGTTTTTGTTTTAAAAACAATACTCTATGTGATATTTTTTTTAAATATATAACTATATAGGACATATATTGTGTTCCACATGCTGTGGGTTTGATTCACACTTGTGAACAAGAAT
The DNA here is from genome assembly GCA_019049475.1 of Eueides isabella. Lineage (NCBI taxonomy): Eukaryota > Metazoa > Arthropoda > Insecta > Lepidoptera > Nymphalidae > Eueides > Eueides isabella. Next base: position 12,589,610 of record CM032398.1, on the reverse strand, counting down.
ATATAATAAATATTTTTATTTTCATATAAATATATTTATTATATATTTAAAACGCAATGCTTCCAGAATGATTAAAGTAATAGGACCATAAAAGTGTCAAGCGTAAGTAAAAAAATCCAATGAAATCCAATCAATAAAAAATATACCTGCTATAATTATAAAGATAGAGAACTGTCGTGGCATATGCGCGCGAGCGTGCGACAGTAAATGGGACAGGATGTGTGTGTGTGTGTGTGTGTGTGTGTGTGTGTGTGTGTGTGTGTGTGTGTTTCTGTATGAAAAATTCTATAATTCAAGGCTACACACACATACATCATTGTAAAAACGAAAACCAAAGAAACGAAGAACAAAAATTCTTAACTGATTTAAATATCACTATTTAAATCAGTTAAGAAATATAAAAGTTATGATATTTTAAATAATCATTTTATTGAATTAGTTTAAACTTTACTTTTAAGTTTTTAAGCCTTTCAAGTTTTTTTAAACTTTTTAAGCTTTTTAAGCTTTTTAAGCTTTAAGCTTTTAAGTTTTTAAGCTTTTTAAGATTTTTAAACTTTAAAGCTTGTTAAGTTTTTTAAGCTTTTTAAGACTTTTTAGCTTTGTTAACGCCACTAAGTATATGTATATGTATGTTTACATATATTGTATTTAAATGAAATTTAATATACCATTCACTTGAATATGAAACATTGAAAACAATAAAGTAACGAATAAACGCTATCATTTAAATAATAATTACATATTTGTACTTGACTACGTACACATGAAAGTTTTACAAAATACATCAACTTTAATTAAATAATGAACGAGTACATTGGAATATACGATTTATGTTTAAAATAAAGTTTTATTACTGTATTTTCATAGTATTTACATTTTATTAAACCTTTGACAACACATGCATGCGACTGTAAAACGCGACAGGTTGTGAGTTTGATCCTAGCTTGAGAAAATGAATATTTGAATGTTTTCAAATTATATATTTATTGATTTCATTTCTTTTTTCTGATAGCAAGGCAAAACTCGGCGTTGTGTTCCGCCATGCATCACACAAAGCGTAAAGCATATCTACGGAAACTGGGGAACGCGACGAAGTGTCTTAATACTAAGTTAAAGTAGGGATAAAGCGTGAAGTCAAAAAAAATACTACTACATTGTAACTCTGCAACTTGTTTACTGTGATTGTGGGCTTAAACCGTCTCGGGGGATGGAACTACTTTTATTTGAAAGTTGGTCTACATTTCCTCTGCCTACCCTAAATAAGGCATAAAGCGTCAAGTTAAATAATAAAAATATGTATTTTGTAAACTTTTATATGAACATAGCAAAATAGCTTGCAATTCAGAACTACTAACGAGGGGTGCTTATCAGTTGCTTAATTTTGAGCTGTTATTAGGTTGTGATATAATATATTTTTAAACTTTTTTCATATATTGAACAAAATTTTGCTTCGGGGGAAAGTAGGGAACGGAACGGAGTGTCTTCACACTAGGTTACCAAGTTTCCTCTGCCTACTCTGCCATGTGTATAATGTTTGTTTTTTTTATTTACGCTGAATCCTCAAGTGCAGAAGAATACATACATACATACAGAAAATTTCATTGTAAGACAATGTGTTCAATAGTTTTTACTCAGTGTTAGTCATTAAGAGTAAAGTACTGAAACTCATTGTCTTAATACCAGATCCAAGTAATGAAAATAATTCCTTTTTTAGCAGCGGAAATCGAACCAACAATTGCTTATTTTACATACTTGCTGTACCGCTACACTACAACACTCTATTTTATTCTCAGTACATTATATATTGCGCGTCATTTAGCTGAAAACGTCGTTCTTTGACTACTGAGACTGAAGATAATATTAAAATGAAAACATTTGTGTAATCAATATTTATTTTACTTACATATATGTAAGCCTTGTCAAAAAATATAAAATATATTAATTCATTTCTTAAATAAAAAAAGGCCGATAACTTAAGAATAAACTTATTTTATGAACCTACAAGAAAAAGAGAAAAACCTTGTAGCCCATAGCCATACAGCTATATGGAATCGCCCTTACTTTGAACTAACACCCGAAACATTATTTTATCTCACATTTAGCGCTTAAAACTCAGTGTAACCAATGTTTAGTTGGTACTCGGACGAATGTAATTGTGTTGGGTAGTTTGTATGTGGTGAGAAATTTTATTTTAGGTTATTAAGAGGCTTCGCCCGCTGCTTGCTTGCTTTCAAACTACTGCTACTTCGCCTTAGTAATATACTTTAAAAATAATAATGAAATTTTTTGGAGTATTTTATTGTATAAACAAAGTTCTTCCTACTGATCTTAAACAAGTCACTTACACTGAAAACTTTCTATATAATTAAAAATATATGTATGTAAGCATTCAATATATAGACAAGGCTTATAAATAACTGATAAGTTCAATTAATTTATTAATTATTATATTTTTAATTTATTGCTTATATTTTTTTTAAGCTTCACGCTGTATCCCGCACGAGGCAAAAGGAACCCGGGAACCTAGTGTAAAGACATTCCGTTCCACTTCCATTCCCCACTTTCCGCCGAATTTGAGGCATTGTGTGTTGAGTGGCGGAACTCAACGCCGCGCTTTGCCTTATTACCAAAGCGAAGAAATGAAATATGAAATGTTTAAATTGAAAATATTAAATATTTCATTTCCTCGGCTGGGGATTGAAACCAGAACCTGTCGGTTACAGTCGCTTTTGTGCTGCTGCGCCACGACATTGCTTATATTGAACGTCGAGAATGGCGAGAACGCCACATCTTATCAAGCCGAAAAAGATTTAATAAATATTATAAGTGCCGAAAAAGTATTATACATTTCGCCAAGTTAAGCTGAGATTTGCTACGAGCTACGAAGCAAACAAAGTAAACACAGAAAATAATACAAACAATTTTATATAATATATACATCAAAGTAAGGGCGTTCTAATATGTTATCGGAAAATGCAGTTTATAAATGTTGCTAAACTTATATGTTTGGATGTATGCACTTATTATATATGAGATGAAGTTCAATTTAAATTGTTTCTTTCTTTTAATGTTTTGACTTTATCGTATTGGAAACTAGACGTTTTCTGTTCTTTTCATAAACAGTAAAGACTCAGCTTGATAGCTGAAATTGATATAGTGTTTTCTAAGGTAAAGGTATCAACTTTCATTCGATTTTAGGGAATTTCTTTTTTTCAATTTTTTTCGAGATACGAAACCCTAAATAAAATTGCATTCAATCCACAATAATAAATATTTTGGTTTTTATATAAATTGTATAATATAATAAATTTAAGTACTCAAAATATAACTTTATTTATTTAAAAGTCTCTAATCTTACTCCTCTTTATTACCAAAAAAGTGCACTTTATCTCTTGATATCCACCGTTATACAATAAATCATGACTAAAAGGCAACCCATTTACTCATACAAACTGACGAACAACACCACATTGACAAATCAAGCTAAAATATACTTTAAAAGTATGAACATACAGTTGTTATTGCGTTAATCTTATAAAAAAGTTGGTAAATCTTGAACTTTGAGACATAATGTAATATTTACAAAGGATGTTTAGAAAGGAGTTGTAGGCTTAAAATGTATATATGAAAGTTTCATTTTGAGTTTTACGTTTTATAAAGGTTTGAGCAATACATTCAATTGTAAAATTCAAAGTGCTTATTATATAGATTTTTCTTTTGGCCTATCATTGGCGTATAAACGGGACAAGTTGTGGGTTCGATCCCCACTCTAGGAAATTAAGCATTTAATATCTTGTGTCACTCGTTCAGACAACAAGGCATAGGACGTCGTTGAGTTCCACCTCCAACAGTCAATGCTACAAATTCGGTAAAATACAGCGTGGCTTATAAAAATTGAGAGAACGATAAAAGGAATGTCGTGGCGTAGTGGCACAAGTTGACTGTAACCCAGAACCTGTATCTGGGTTAGATTCCCACTCGAAGAAATGAAATATTAAACATTTTCAATTGCAATATTTAATGTTTTCATTTCTTCGCTCTAGTATAAGGCAAAACGCGGCGTTGAGTTCCGCCAATCAACACGCAATGCCTCAAATTCTGTGAAAAGTGGCGAACGGAAGCAGCACAGAGTGTCTTAACTAGGTTCCCAAGTTCCTATCCTGCCATGTGCGGGATACAGCGTGAAGCTGAGTGAATGAGAACGAAAAGATTAGCCAGCCTAATTTGGACAACTTGAATGTAAAGTAACAAATCTCAACGTCACATTCTAAATTTCAAGAATGGAATAGAAAATAATTTGAATATAACTATTTCCTCTTACTCTTAGAGAGCTCTTAGCTAGTATTAAGGCATTTCTTTCCCTACGACACTTCCGTTCCCCACTTTCCATTGAATACTTAAGGTAATACTTGCTGACAGACAAAACTCAACGCCGCTGTTAGTATTGCTCGTGTGAGAATCGAACCAACAACCTGTCACTCTTACAGTCGTACGCTCATGCCACTACGCGACGACAGATCAATATCTCTACATAATTAATAAATTAATAATAGGCATAAATATTAAAATAAATATGTTCACTTGACAGTGTTTATTTAACAATCATCCTACAGTCTACTAGAATCTGCGACACAATGATGCTAGTGAAATATTTATCAAATCAAAAATCAAAGTACATTTCAACACAATACAACTCAAATTATAACACAACAAACATAAGCAGCCACTCTCGTTGGAGCGTTTACTGTAATTATGACGTAAGCATACAGAATATTATATAAGTTTTGACGAAATTTGTACCACGTGATACTCAATGTGGCTTAGGAGTTCATTGAAGTACACGCATAAACCTCATGTAGGAGGTGAATGTTAATTTGATATAGTTTATTCATTTCTTTGAGACCTATCGTGACGCAGAGACACCAACGTGCAGTTGTAAACGCGACCAACAACGGGTACGATCCTCATTCGAGTAAATGAAATATTTATTTTTTTCGCTCTGGCAACAAAGCAACACGCAAGGTCTTAAATTCAACGGAAAGTGGACAACGGAAAGAAATTTTTTAATGCTAGGTTCCCAAGTTCCATCTAAAGTTGAAAAATAATCTGTATAAATCGCCTAGTTTAAATGATTTATCAAGAAAAACAGGAACATATTGATGATCGTTTTCCATGCTTCTCAAGATATTCCGTGTTGAATTACGAAACTCAACGCCAGTGGACTATGTCAGACCGAGGAAATGAAAATAGTTGAAGCATATCGTCGGCTTGGAGTGTTGTAGGATACTAATCTACTCGTACAATAGAATGTTAAGGAATTGTCATGACATACAAAAATGGTTTTACTCACTCAGCTTCACGCTGTATCCCGCACGAGGCAGGGTAGGCAGAGGGAACTCGGGAACCTAGTGTTAAAACCACCCACTTCCACTTCCGTTCCCCACTTTGGGGAGGCATTGCGTGTTGAGTGGCGCAACTCAACGCCGCGCTTTGCCTTATTACCGGAGCGAAGAAATAAAACATTAAATATTTAAATTGAAAATATTAAATATTTCATTTCCTCGACTGGGGATCGAACCCAGAACCTGTCGATTACAGTCACACATTTGTGCCGCTGCGCCACGACAGGCCTCAAAATGGTTTTAAAATAACTATATAGTAACGTATTTTACCAAGGTTTAGAATTGTTTAAAATAAGATTATTACTAAGATACTTTATTATATAAAATACTATAAAGGTCAAGTATTGTATTTACTTTCATACTTTTTAAAATAATTAAAAGTAACGATTATTAAGCGATAAAATACGTACGTTTACAATTTCAAGGTAGCTGTTTGTAAATCTTCCTCTCAAATAGGGATCGAACTCTCAACTTCTCAACTGAATTGGCTAATTTATTTATTGATAAAGACTACAAAGCTATATCAGATCTTCAGTCACTTATAATATCTCATACACAACTCTTATTTATTTCTGTTGGATAACGTGGATGAAAACGTCGGTAAAAGCTTGTATTCATATAGCCTTTTGGAAGTAACATCAACAGAATCACGTTTCGTTCGAAAGGCTTAGTATAATTAGGCACCACACTATGCCATAATATTATCTTCATTACGTGAGTCTTTGACGAAAACTTTACTAAAATTCAAATTTACTAGAGTATTTCCATTTCGTCTAAGTTTTTTGCTTAAGCGTAAGTATTTAAAGTAGTTGTAGGTTCAGTTCCTGGTTGAAGGAAATGTTTTGTGACCTATATTACTGTTAACGTAAATACTGCTAAGAGGCCTGTCGTGAAGCAGGTGCACAAAAGTACGATTGTAACCTCGACAGGTTGCGGGTCCGATTACCAATTTAGGAAAATGAATTAATTGATATTTTATTTTTTTCCCAACGGTAAATAGGCGTAGTGCGGAGTTGGGATCCACCACTTAACACGCAATATTTCAAATCCGGCGAAAAACGAGGAAATGAAGCAAGTGTCTTTAACAACTTTACGTCAAATTCTAAGCAAGAAATGTAGCACAATATATATACAATTTATCACTTTGAAATTATTTTCAAACATAAAAGTGTGACGTTCCATCACTCGTTTTTAATACAAGAAAGAAGCTTAGTGGTACTTACCAATTCATAATTGAGCATCGCTTGCTGTTTTATGTCCTTTTTGGGACTGTTTCCAGTATTACTCAAATCAGTTCCAACAAGGACAAAAAAACTCATTTCCCTCAAATCCTTTCTTTCGTCTGCTAGAGCGGGAGAATTAAACTAAATTTAATAGTAGCACATATTTTAGCGTCACCATTGTGGGCAACACCACTGCACCACGAAAGTTTTTTTTTTTAATATTCCGCCGTATACCACACATGGCAAAGTTAACAGAGGGAACTTGGGATCCTAGTGTTTAAGACACTCCATTCCGTCCCTCAATTTCCGCTGTCAAAACTCAACGCCGCGCTTTGCTTTATTATCAGAGCGAAGAATTTAAAATTGTTTAATATTTCATTGCCTCGTGTGGGATTAAATTGAGTATCTGTCATGTTTACAATCACATACTTATTCCGATGTACCACAATATGCCTCAAAATTGCATGATTATTTATTATCGAAAAAAAAAAAACTAACTGACAATAGAAAATATCATACTAACCAATCCTTTATCCAAATATATACATAATAAATGTACATAAAAAATATTCATACATATTAGTTATAGGGTATATGCTTGAAATGGTCCTAACCCACTTTTCTAGTACTTGACCCTTCACGTCATTCGCATTCAATTCCTAAGTGCTTCACTTGTACCAAAATTCTTAGCAAGGACACTCAAAGAAAGTTTCTCTTTAACTTAGTATAGTAAATAATACTTTTACTTTTTAATATTTCTCTTTTTCGTAACTACTAATCTAACTGACGTTAAGTACGCTACATTGATTTCTTTCACCGAGAGAGAATCGAATGTTTAACCGCCTCTCAATGGCCCCACAATGGCTTCTGAATTTCCACCATTGTAACAAGCAACATATGGAAATGATAATTGAAAAAATGAGAAAAATGTTATAATAAAATTAATAATCAAGATCTAGTATTCTTGATTCTTGATTTTTTACTCATTTGTCTCTCTCACTCTCTTGCTTTTACTAACTACTACGCTTCTGTGTGTGTACTCAAGGTAACTCTAACCGAAGAAATAGTAGCTTTATATTTTTAGCTTTACGCTGTTTCCCGTACATATCGAGATAAGTAGAGGGAACCTGGGAACCTAGTATTAATATACTCTGCTATCATTAGGGAACTTCCGTTTCAAAATGTTTACCAAACTTTGGAGGCATTGCGTGTTTTGTGGCGCCGTTTAACGCCTTAAATGAAGTATTTTATTCGAGAATTGAACTCACAACCTATCGTTGCAGTTGCTATCGATAACGATTTACCAGATCTAATACAACCTACAAACATAAATGTACTGACGGCCAAACAAATAGTTTCTCAAAGTAATCCACACTCATTGACTTTATTATGTGTAGAACTAAAATTATATTGAAACGTAAAGTATTTAAAGCTTAATTAGTTTAGTAGTAGAATGAAAATCTATCACCATAGTTGTGCGTACAGATCTTTATCGTAATTATTACTTACGTAGCGGTATTGGAACCTGCGCCTATTGGAATCCGTCTAAACACTCTAACCACTAATCCATACGCGGCATAAGAAGCGAGGGTTCGAATCCCGCTGCGTTCAAACATTTTCTAAATAAGTAACATAAAAATCCCACCTTCATACAAATAACATTCACGCGTTCACGGGCAATAAAAACACTGTGTTAATCATTTCGTTGAGACGACGCAGTAAAATTACAATATGAATAAATGGAAACGAATGTCTTTGTGTTTCTGCGGACCGTACAATGAAATATGATAAATTTATTTATGTTCGCGTAATGTGATAAAGTTAAATAATGTACGGCCAAAATCTGAAAAATGTACCTAAAGTTACGTATTTTAATGTTTAAAATGTAAAATTTTCTATAAATATTATAAATACTAGCTAGATAGTATCTTTCTTAGCATGCATTATATAATTCTATGCTGAGAAAGTTATTTGTAAATACTTGTTTCTTCCTATTTCCGTAAGAATTTTAACAATTCCTTTTCTACACTCTCTCATCTGCCTGATATTAACTTAAGTTAAGTACTTCTTTTAATTTAAGGTTCAAAGTTAATTATAAGTCCAGTAATTTATTTTACGCTTAGTCTGTCTGTCAATCAGTAACCAAAGTGAATTGACCCTTGGAAGGTTTTCTAATCGTACAAAAGCATCTTTCATCCATCTGAATGGATTTTAACGAGCTTATCGCAACAATGCATAAAATTTTGTAGAATATATTTCATGTAATTATGAACTTGACACTTATAACATTTAAAGAGTAAACAGTAAATCACATTTTTTTAAAGATAAGTTTATAGTGAGAATTGACTGTGGCAAAATACTAGGAGGTTTATACCGAAAGTTTTACTGAAAGCACTATAATTGTGGATATAATCTCGAAAAGAATTTCGGAATTATCGGGTATATTTTTATTGAAATAGTTTTCATTTTCTTTTTCTAATAAACTAGATACAGAGTTCACTCAATAACTACAATTCGATTGAAATGGTTGTTGTCGGTTAAAAACTCCATTTGACACCTGCCACGTTTCGTAAAAACTATGTCTTCGTTTACGGGATAAAGCTTAAAGCTACAAAAAATATAAATAATATCACATTTTTTGTAGCAATTTAGCAATCTGAATACTATCCTATTCGTATTTTACATATAAATCAACTTATGCGTTTGATTGTCAATTGATTGTCAATTTCGTTCCAATACGTAGCGAAGCTTATATTTCAATATGAAAAGCTCTATGGAAACAAGCTCAGGTAGAATGTATGTAGGTAAATCGCTGACAATGTTATGTAGAGAGTAATCAAGTTACCGTCTTTATACCAAAAATTAAACCATGTTATCCCTATTAATATGAGAAATAAAACCGGTACATAACAAAGTAGGTAGTTAGGGCTTGACTATATTTTTTATTGGGATATATTCATTCAATCGCCGACGTGTCACGTCACGCCACAACAGCGGCGAAGTGATTTAGTGTCTAAATGTAAACGCAACCGTTATTAATTCGAATCCCATTCGGAATGTGGAATCATGTGGAATATTTAAAAAAAAAACCTTTCTTGGTGCAGTGGTGTTGCCCATAATGGTGACGCTAAAATATGTGATTACTCGTAAGTCATTAAATAATAAATTTAGTTTAATTCTCCCACTCTATCAGACGAAAGAAAGTCCTTGAGGGAAATGAGTTTTTTGTCCTTGTTGGAACTGATTTGAGTAATAATTAAAACAGTCCCAAAAAGGACATAACACAGCAAGCGATGCTCAATTATGAATTTGCAAGTACCATTAAGCTTCGTTCTTGTATTAAAATCGAGTGATGTGACGTCAAACTTTTATGTTTGAAAATAATTTCAAAGTAATAAATTGTATATATATTATGCTACATTTTTTGCTTAGAATTCAACGTTAAATTGTGAAAGACACTTGCTTCATTTCCTCGTCTTTCGCCGGATTTGAAATATTGCGTGTTAAGTGGTGGATCCCAACTCCGCACTACGCCTATTTACCGTTGGGAAAAAATAAAATATCAATTAATTCATTTTCCTAAATTGGTAATCAACCCGCAACCTGTCGAGGTTACAATCGCACTTTTGTACGCCTGCTTCACGACAGGCCTCTTGGCAGTATTTACGTTAACAGTAATATAGGTCACAAAATATTTACTTCAACCAGAAACTAAACCTACAGCTTCTTTAAATACCTACGCTTAAGCAAAAGCTTAGACGAAATGGAAATACTCTTGTGAATTTGAATTTTAGTAAAGTTTTCGTCAAAGACTCACGTAATGAAGATAATATTATGGCATAGTGTGGTGCCTAATTATACTAAGCCATTCGAACAAAACGTGATTCTGTTGATGTTAGTTCCAAAAGGCTATATTAACCGCCCACGTTACCCAACGGAAATAAATAAGAGTTGTGTATGATATATAAGTGACTGAAGATCTTTGTAGTCTTTATCAATAAATAAATTATTCAATTCAATTGAGAAGTTGAAAGAAAGATTTACATATCACCACCTTCAAATTATAAACCGGCTACATACGTTTTTTTATCTTTATATATTCGTACATTTTTATTCTATTAGAAAGTATGAAAGTAAATACAAAACCTGACCTTTATACTATTTTATAATAATATAATATCTATCTAACAATCTAATATTTAAAATTTCAAAAACTTGGTTGTATACGCTACTGTAAAGTTATTTTGAAAATATTTTTGTATGTCATGAAATTTTCTTAACATTCTATTGTACGAGTAGATTAGTATCCTACAACACTCCAAGCCGACGATATGCTTCAACTATTTTCATTTCCTTGGTCTGACAAAGTCCACTGGCGTTAAGTTTGAGCGTAATTCAACACGGAATATCCTGAGAACGTGGAAAACGTTTATCAATATATTCCTGTTTTACGTGATAAATCATTTAAACCTGACGACTAATACAGATTATTTTTCAACTTTAGATGGAACTTGAGAACTTAGCATTGAAACATTTATTTCCATTGTCTATTTTCCTTTGAAATTAAGACATTGCGCATTGCTTCGTTACCAGAGTGGAAAAAAAATAATTAAATTTCGCGAATGGGCACGTCATGAACGTCGGCAATGAACGTTGATGACGATAGGTCTCAAAGAAATAAATAAACTATATCAAATGAACATTCACCTCCCACATGATGTTTATGCGTGTACTTCAATGAACTCCTAAGCCACACTGAGTATCACGTGGTACAAATTTCGTCAAAACTTATATAATATTCTGTATGCTTACGTCATAATTACAGTAAACGCTTCAACGAGAGTGGCTGCTTATGTTTGTTGTGTTATAACTTCGGTTGAATTGTGTTGAAATGTACTTTGATTTTGGATTTGACAAATATTTCACTAACAAATGACAAATATTTTATTATTTATGCCTATTTTCATTCATTATTTATTAAGAGAAATTGATCTGTCGACGCGTAGTGGCATTAGCGTACGACTGTAAAAGTGACAGGTTGGGTTCGATTCTCACACGAGCAATACAAACAGCGGCGTTGAGTTTTGTCTCTCAGCAAGTATTACCTCAAGTATTCAATGGAAAGTGGAGATCGGAAGTGTCACAGGGAAAGAAATGCCTTAAGTATATATTTCTAAGCTCTCTAAGAGTAGTAGGAAATAGTTATATTCAAATTGGCGTTGTGATTCATCACTTTACATACGTGTTATCCAAATAAGAATGGCTACTCTTTTTGTTCTCCCAATTTTCATAAGCTTCACGCTTCATTTTACCGAATTTGTAGCATTGACTGTTGGAGGTGGAACTCAACGACGTCCTATGTCTTGTTGTCTTCACGAGTGACACAAAATATCATATGTTTGATTTCCTAAAGTGTGGATCGAACCCACAACCTGTCGCGTTTACAGTCAGGTTTTGAGTTCAATACCCACTCGAGGAAATGAAACATTTAATGTTTTCAATTTTAAATATTTAATTTCTTCATTTTTTCGCTCTGGTACAAGGCAAAGCGCGGCGTTAAGTTCCGCCGCTCTACAAGCCATTCCTCGGATTCGGCAGAATGTGAGGTACTAAAGTAGAACGTAGTGTCTTAATACTAGGTTCCCAAGTTCCCTCTGCCTACCCTGCCATGCGCGGGATACAGCGTGAAGCTGAGTAGAGTAAAATTTTACAATTTAATATGTTTCTCAAACCTTTATAAAAAGCAAAATTCAAAATGAAACTTTCATATATACATTTTAAGCCTAAAACTCCTTTCTAAACATCCTTTGTAAATATTACATTATGTCTCAAAGTTCAAGATTTACCAACTTTTTTATAAGATTAACGCAATAACAACTGTATGTTCATACTATTAAAGTATATCTTAGCTTGATTTTTCAATGTGGTGTTGTTCGTCAGTTTCTATGAGTAAATGGGTTGCCTTTTAGTCATGATTTATTGTACAACGGTGGATATCAAGAGATATAGAGCACTTTTTTGGTAATGAAGAGACTTTTATAAAAAAAAAGTTATATTTTAGATATTTAAATTTGTTATATCATACAATTTATATATTAACCATAATAATTATGCCATTGATTTTCGCGATTGTTACACATTTTAAATGAAACACTTTTAACCGGATTAAACGCGTATATTGATTGGTAAGCATTTTTGGAAACCCGACGTTTCGAACACTTTACAGTCCGTGGTCACGGGTAGACTGAGGTGACATTTGTCTGTCAGTTGATATAATTATTATATCAAACTACCGCCAACGATTCCTTAATTGCCTCGCGCATTGCCCTGGATTCTTGCAGAATGAGCTAACTGTATCTGGTCCTCTAGTGTGGTGTGCTTGAGACTTTATTTTTTTTAAGAGTGGGCCCTTGGTGATGGAAAGTTTCCAAGCATCTTCTCTATTGAAATTAGGATGTTTTTGTATATATACCTAGATTGATCATTCTAGGGATATATCTATTCTACCTAGCGAGTTTGTGTGATGTAATAATTAAAGACTAACACTAACATACACGTGTATACATAACATTATTTATTCAACCTAATGATAAACAGTTAAAATACTATTTAATTTAACAGAAGTAAGTTAATAATGGTCTAAGCCTGAATGCGAATATAAGACGAAGGTTCTGGTATTTGAAAGAAATGAAGAAAGAACAGTTTCCAAGGTCAGTGTAAATGATAAGATATTAGAACAAGTGAATGAGGTAGTATATCTGGGAAGTATGTTTAGCAGAGACGGTAGATACGAAATGGATGTGGAAAGGCGTATTGCTGCCGGTAACAGAGTTAACGGTGCCTTAGCTGCATTGTTGAGACGGCGAAACTTCAGCATAGCTGCACGTTTGGCCGTACACAATGCAGTGTTGGTATCGACACTGTTATACGGCAGCGAAACGTGGGTATTACATAAGAAGAATGTAAGAAAGATGATTGCTGTAGAGATGTGATCTCTTCGTCGGATATGCGGAGTCAGTTTATCTGATCGCATGTCCAATGAAGAAATACACAGAATGGCAGGTACTAGCGTGGAAGTCACAGTAACAATGAAGAAGAACGTGCTCAGGTGGTTTGGGCACGTCGAGAGAATGAGTAAAGAAAGAATGGTAAAAAAGATTTATGAAGGAAAAGTGAGTGGTAAGAGAGGGAGGGGGAGACCTCGGTTGACCTTCGAAAACACAGTATCGACGATACTGGAGGAAGGTCACGTAAAAAGCATGAGGACCCCCCGGAGGGCATATATGAAGAGGTTGATGACAGTGGACGAGGCGAAAGAGGTATGCCGAGACCGTAGCGTTTGGCACTCCGTTCTCTCTGCCTACCCCGCTAGGGATATAGCGTGAAGCTAAGTAAGTAGAAGTAAGATTAGATTGCAATACATTTTTAAATAGAAACTATTGCTATAATAAGTTCATATATAGAGCTTTACGCTTATTGCTCAATGAATCCGGCTTATACTAATTTAAGACCCAGCCTACACCTCTTGTATCGATAACAGCGTCACATATTTTTTTATATTTTATTGTTAAACTCCACTATTTTAAATAAAAAGCTCGTAGCAAAGCTCAACACTTTGCTCAGTTTTTTTTTCTTTTTTTAGAAATGAGATTTTTGTCCTCGTTGGAACTGATTTGAGTATCGCTTAAAACAGTCCCAAAAAGGACATAAAACAGCAAGCGATGCTCAATTATGAATTTGCAAGTACCATTAAGCTTTGTTCTTGTGTGAAAAATGAGTGATGTGACGTCACACTTTTATTTTTGAAAAAAATTTGAAAGTGATAAATTTTATATATATTGTGCTTCTTTTCTTGATTTGAACACTTTATTTCCTTGCTTTTCGCCGGATTTGATAAATTGCAGTTGAATGGCGGAGCCCGATGTAGAGCAGGCGGCCTCATCGCTATCAGCGATCTCTGCCTGGCAACCTTAAGGTATCGTTAGGTGTACTTGCTTTAAATATATATATAAACATACATATATACATAAATACTTACATAAATGTAGACACACATATATTCAAAAATAAACAATAAAATATTCTAATAAGGGCAAGTTCATTAATAGTAATAATTAAAGACTAACACTAACATACACGTGTATACATAACATTATTTATTCAACCTAATGATAAACAGTTAAAATACTATTTAATTTAACAGAAGTAAGATTATTTTAAGATACAAAAAGATTGCAAGACATTTTTAAAAAGAAACTGTTGCTATAATAAGTTGTAAATTTTACAACATATTGAGATTTTATCTAAACGGTCTTTTATTTCGTTGTTTTCTTATTTTGATTTATCTATTTGTTCCTTTAAATTAGTATAAAAACATAGATTTACATCTTATATTGCAGAAGAAACCTAGTGTTAAGACACTCCATTTTCTACTTTTCGGGCAAATTCAAAATATTATGTGCAAAGCAATTAAGCTCTGGTCAGATCAAGAAAATGATTCCATATTTGATTCGATTATTGAAAGGCGGAACTCAACGCTGCGTTTTTTGCCTTGTATGAGAGCGAAGAAATGAAAACATTAAATATTAAAATAGAAAATATTGA
This sequence comes from Eueides isabella, assembly GCA_019049475.1. NCBI lineage: Eukaryota > Metazoa > Arthropoda > Insecta > Lepidoptera > Nymphalidae > Eueides > Eueides isabella. Next base: position 12,574,381 of record CM032398.1, on the reverse strand, counting down.
ATATAGTCATTTCTTCGAGTGAGGATCGAACCCACAATCTGTCGGTTACAGTAACACGCTTGTGCCGCTGCGCCACGACAGGCCTCAGGCCACAGGCTTGTTTCTATATAATTTTATAGTATTTGTTATAACGGAAGTTACAGTTGTAAGTTGTAAAACTCATTGTATTTCGTAATTAAAAAAGCTCTGATTTCTATGAAACAGTTGACTTCTGTACAAGCTATCGTACGAGAATAAACTAAATACTGTTAGTGTGTGTTTTCATTGTAAAAATGGACTCTCACCTAGTATATACTACCGTGAATGTTTTTCACACGTCCAGCAAAAAGAGTTTAAAGATAATTTATAATTCCAGCTAAATTAATACAAATTATGTATACAAACAAGTATATTTAACTTTTTAGTTTATTAACCGATTTAAATAAAATAAACATTAAGTGTTGAAAGAAGATTGTTAAAATTAAATAATGTTTATGAGATTAAATACATACAGACATACAAACAAACGGACTAAAATAAAAAAATATATATAATAAGTATTCATACAAGTAAGCCTCTCCAATATGCCTCCAATATGGACGGTTCTGTGCGGGCTGTGTCCAACAGCTCCCTGCGACCTTTACTAGGTCGTCAGTCCATTGAGTGGGGGGCTGACCCTTACGGCCCCAACGGCCATCAGTTCATCGAGTTATAACGTCGCTGCCGCTGGACTACGTCGGTGGCTTTCGTTCTTCTACGGATCTCCTCGTTTCTGATTTTATTATGAAGAGAAACATCTAGAATAGACTCTCTCCATGGCTCGTTGAGTGACCTCGCTTTATTAACATAAATACTACCCTAAAACATAATACCATAAGTACTAAGAAAGTGTCAATCAACCTTTTTAATCATATCTCCAAAATGAGATCTTTAAACCTAAACACCTAGATCTATTTGATTATAAACTTTAAATTACTTCAGCAACTTCGCCAATTCGCCCCTTTCATGTTTACAGTTTGAATAATTACATTATATTGAGTTTTCGCGTGGTTCTGTTTGGCTTAACGAAGATTGTGTTTTGTGTAAAAGAAATGAACTAAACTTAGAATGACTTAGTATTCATAATGCAATAAAGTTTTAAGCTAAAATGAAAATTACATAGGGCATGGTGCCTGCTGTGGCGCGGGGCAGAAGCGTGTGACTGTAAAGGTGACAAATTATGTGTTCGATCCCCACTCGAAGAAATTAAATATTTAATATATTCAAATAGATATATCTTATGTGGCAGAGTAGGCAGAGGGAACCTGGGAACCTAGTGTTAAGACACTCCGTTCCACTTTCGTTCCTCATTTTCCACTGAATTTTGAGGCATTGCATGTTGAGTGCCGGAATTTAAGGCCGCGTTTTGCCTTGTACCAGAGCGAAGAAATGAAAACATTAAATATTTAAATTGCAAATATTAAATCTTTAATTTCCTCGAGTGGGGATCGAACCCAGAATCCATCTCAATCAGAATCAGTCACACGCTTGTGCCGCTGTGCCAGGACAGGCCTATTGAACGAAGCAGGATTTGAACCTACGCCTCTTGGAAACCGTTCAAATGCTCTGACCAACTAAGCCATTCGTTAAATTTTTTATACGTTTTTAAATTTAGTATTTCTTTTTTCTTAAGTGTGGAACAACAATTTAAAAATAATCAAAATATTTCATAAATAGCATTCTCCTAGCCCGACGATAATTTGTAAATAAAAAAAGAGATGCTAACAACTAATAAATACACTGTAACAAACGTATAATAATATCGACGTAGCTTGATGAGATAGAATGGCTTAGTTGGAGCGCTTGGACGAGCGCTTTCCAAGAGGCGCGGGTTCGAATCCTACTTCGTTTTGTGTGTTTGTTTATACATATTTAAATTAAGTTGAATATCTTTCTTTCTTATTTCTTCCCTCACTTTTATAAGATGTACTCGGCGTTTACTTACAACCCTGCTATAACGGATCTACCTATTCACCTACAATCCTCAGGTTACAGAAACCAAGATAGACGAGTCTGATTGGCACTTGCCCGATTGTGCACTCATTATAAAACACAGTGATTATTAATCACTAGCTACAACATTTATAACTTTCAAGAATAACTTTCAAGTCAAACTTCTAGATTACGCCATAGAAAAACGACCAAAAATTATACCAAATGAACATTTATAGGTAAATACAAATATTATACGTCTATGCGAAAATTATATTCAAAGAAAACAATCAACTCAATATGCTAAATCATAAATATGAAAAGTATGATAGCTTTTCAAAGAATTTCACAACTTCATTTGCCTGAACTATGAAATGTGAAATTCCGTTTTTTTTGTCAGTTCCATACCAAACAAACTTATCGCGTTTACAGACGCAGGCTAGTGTTCCTGTGCCACAATAGGCCTCTAAAGCATAACTTATAAATCAATAAGGTTTTATTATTATGCATTAAAACTAACGCCACACTTTAATTAGCAAAGTAGCTTTTATATCGACAATTTTGTTTTCATTTTTATATCTCAGAAGATTGCACTGTAAAATTGCACTGCATGCAAAGTGGGGATTAATTAAGATTCCGATAACTGCAGCTTTATTTAAAAATTGTTTTACCGATCAGAGCGTGCGTATACATAATTTGTTTCACTAAAATGTTATTTATTAAATATTTTATATTTTTATGTCTTCGGTCGTGTAACAAGGCATAACGCGGCGTTGAGTTCCGCTATTCAACGGAGAACGGAGTGTCTTAATACTAGATCCCAAACTCTGCCTGTCCATGTGCTAAAAAATAAATTTATTATTGTATATTTTATAACGTTTGAAGCCAGTAGTGGCCAGTAGTACAAGCGTGCGTCTGGTAACCCGTTAGTTGTGTTGTGGGTTTAAGTCGTATTCCAGGAAATTTAACTTTCCCATTTCCTGGCTGAAGATATGATTTGGATATATGTGTAAGATTTTTTATAAATATAAGAATTAAAATTTCAATTAGTGTCATTTTATAAGATATCTAAATAGTATCTTAGTGTAGAAACTAAATCCGTGTTGAATTTTCTGTTATTTTTTTTATAGATCCATACATTTTTATGTACCTTGCTGTATGTACGTTATATGTACCTTGCTGTATCTTATTAATATCTTCACCATCCCCGGTATTTCTCACAGTTCCGGGTATAGCGTGTTGGGCAATGGTTCCCAAGGCTGCTTTTACCGCAGTGACGCCCTTACATCGTGTATATGGTGGTCATAGTGGATAGAGTGAAGCAGTCGTATAGGAAATACTATATATATATATATATATATATATATATATATATATATATATATATATATATATATATATATATATATATATATATATATATATATATATATATATATATATATATATATATATATATATATATATATATATATATTATATAGTCAGTCCTCTATTTCAGGTTATTTGATAAAACACATAAAACAATACTAAAACGTTTGAAAAGTTTGCCAATAACAAAAATGAACTTAATACAAGTGAAGTGTGACACACTATCAATCATACGACGAACTCTAAGTCAAAGTAACCATTCATCTATAAGTATATTTGAAGATAACAGTACCATATACTTAATAAGATATAAGTCGCTTGTATGACAAGGATTATTAAAAAGAAGTCATTCATTCATTCATTCCATTTTGAAGAATAAAAGAATGGTACAAATTTACTTCTATACTAATATTATAAACTTTAAATGACTGAACACGCTTATCTCAGCAACTATAAGATTCCTTGACGAAGGTTATAAGTATCATAGCGATAACTCTTTTGAAGTACATTCCAGTCAGTAATTCTAGCTCTAAGATATTTTCTTTTATCTATGGAAGCGAAGCTACAAGTGAAATATTTTCATTTTAAGTACAATGATATCCGAATCTCGACATTATTTAAACATGACTTTTATTATAGAATATACTATTATTTTATAGCTTCCAAGGCAAGCAAAACGAATTTAGGAAACTCTAAGGAAACCTAACATTTTGCTCCATTAAGATACTTCTATTCCCCACTTTCCGCCGAATTCTCAGGGCATTGCGTGTTGAGTGGCGGAATTCAACGCTACACTTTGGCTCGTTAACAGAGCGAACTAATGAAAATACTTATAATTCCTCAGTTTCACGCTTATGACCCTGCGCATAAAATCAAAATCAAAATATTCTTTATTCATATAGGTCATTGCAAGCACTTTTGAATCGTTAAGCTACATAGAAATATGTGTAGTGTCAGTCGTATAGAAAGCTACCACAGGCTTCATCTATCCAGTGCCTGATAGTTAATTTTTTTCTTTATCAGCCAATTTAAAATAAGTGTGAAGCTACAAAAATACTATAAATACAACGCAAGTGTACGCCCACCTTTTAATTTACTCTGTTCTCCCACTATGAACCCAACAGACGTTCCACTCGAGTGAATATTGTAATCCAATTACTATTTAATGAATCTAACATTTATTACTTTTCTATTTAGTTTTAGCATTCGAAATATTCTTTGAAGAATTCCGACGTTTTCATAGATTGAAATTGAAATTATGGATTCGTAGCAAATTCGTAGACCGTACCGTAGACCTCGTAGCAGCTTAAGTAATAAAATTTAAAAGCTGTATCTAAAATGGAACTTCTGTCTAAGTTTATTATTTTTCTTTTTCCTCGCAATTACAGAATACCTGAAAGTGTATAACGTAAAGAGGTATCTGCAAAAAATACAATTTTGTTGAAAGTACTGAGAATGATCAAGATACGTTTACAAAGTACGTTCCTAAGTATGGCGAGGTAAAAGTAAATGAAAAAAATAAATAAAATATCATTTAATACTTTCAAAATTAAAACTATGTTTAGTAAATGGAACACGATTATGTTGTGCAGTATGGTTTTAAAGTTAAAATCTGTATCGAAGAATTACGTCTATTACGTAAATTCTCTACTCAACATTAGAGAAATAAATGAAAAATTAAAAAAATATATATCCATCATAACACTGTGTTCCTCGGCGTTGTCAAAATTTTAAATATATTGCGTTTTTTATTCAATACGGTACTTAACGCAGCGATTTGCCTTCTTACCACAGTGAGGATATGAAATAAATTTATTTGGAGAATAGAAATAAATTTTACAGCTGTCTTACTTACATTGTTATAAGTTCCACGTTGCAAGTGCTTCAAAATGATGTATGATTTTTTTAATCATTAGTTATAAGTTTTTTATATTAGCTAAAAGTTGTCCATTGATGGGCAAAATCGCTACAAAATTACAGTGATAATAAAAATAACTAAAAGAGAATTCTAATATGGCAGGGTAAGCAGAGTTAAATTGGGAACCTAGACACTCCGTTCCATTTCCGTTTACCATTTTCGGCCGGATTTTGAGGCATTGCATGTTGGGTGGCGGAACTCAACGCCGCTTTTTGATCTTGATTTTAGATTTTTTTTCTAATCTCCAATCGTCTTATACTTAGTTCACACTTACATATAACAAACTAAACTTTTTACCTTCTTTTTTTAGGATCGCCATACCGGTTCTTCCCGAACTGAATAATGAATTACAATCGCATCTTTTATATATTTTTTTATCTATAGATGTAACGTATCAAGTAAATAATTTGTACACAAATCAGATCCTCAAAACGGACACAACTCGAATACTTTCTCTTCCTTTCTTAAACAGCATTTTTAAGATCCAGTGGTTTTTTTCTTAAAAATAATATCAATTTTGTAACTTAAGTCAATGTAGCACTAAGATAAAGAATAAAATTCTTCACTACTGATAGTGCACAGACCCAACTATAGATTCAACTAATAAAATAACAAAAACAATCTCTGAACATTTGATTTCCAAATGAAAATCAATCTTATTTAATTCACAAAGTGATAGCGCAACAAAATGAATCGGAGAACCGCCAGTATCTCGATATGCGCCTTATCTTGTGTATTTCATTTACATAATGCGACGCTACGTTTACAAGTGGAATACACGAGAACGCTTAGTCGCTTAACAAAACTTAGCTGATATACGGTCCTGGAGAATATGTTTTACTGAAAAACAAGAGAAAAAGATTTATTATACCTAAAATTTTAATAATATAAAGACAACACCTGATATTTTATAGAATTATTTCCCTTTTTTTTTTTCAAGGAAAAGACAAGGCTAAGGAGTATACGGTTCACCTGATGGTGAGTGATCATTGCCGCCCATGGTCCCGAGTTACACCAGGGGATCTACAGGTATGCTGTCGCAATATCTCGAGTATTGAGGGCCAAGTAGGGAACTGAGTATCTTAACACTTAGTTCCCTCTGCCTACACTAGTCAATAAGAGATACAATGTTAACATTAAAAATCGTGCGCAAGCGTTATGGGTTCGGTGCCCACTCAAGGAAATGTAATATAAATATAATAAAAAAACATATAAATAAAAAAAATATATATATTAACGTTTTCATTTCTTTGCTGTATAAGTAAAGCAAATCACGGTGTTGATTTTCGCCACTCAACACAACACCTCAACGAATCCAATTCTACGGAAACTGGGGAACGGAACGGAATATCTTAACACTGGGTTTCCTAGATCCCTCCGTCTACTCTACCATGTGCGGGGTGCAGCGTTACCGCCTTACTGTTACCGTTCCTTCCAAAACGTTTTCTACTCAACTATTGGTTATTCTTGAGATACCTCATATATTGGCCTGTCTTGGTGCAGCGGCACAGGCGTGTGACTGTAACCGACAGGTTCTGGGTTCGATCCTCAGTCGAAGAAATAAAATATTTAATATTTTCAATTTAAATATTTAATGTCTCATATCTTCGCTCTGGTAATAAGGTAAAGCACGTCACCTCAAATTCGGCAGAAAGTGGGTAACAGAAAGGGGGCCAAGTGCCTTTACACTAGGTTCCCGGGTTCCTCGTGTGGGATACAGCTCGAAGCTGAAAAAAAAACCTCAGTATTTAGGTTATTTTTCCCAACAGTGTGTATTTTAAAATAGCGCTTAGGTTTAAAAGCTCGATCGCCGAGTCGTCCGGTATTGAAGTGTATTCTAGCTGCGAATACATTGCTCCTTCCTGTTTAACGAAAGAATTGTTTGTTTTGTTTAATTAAAATAATTAAATAAAAAAATATATATTTTATTTGAAATGGTACATATTTCTAGCTTGTCACTGTATTCCGCACATGAAGGGAACTTGGGAACCTAGTGTCAAGACACTTTCTTTTCTCATTCCTTTTCTCATTCTCCGCTGGGTTTAAGGCACTGTGAGATTAATGGCGGCACTAAACTCCGCGCTTTCCTTAGCCACCACAGCGAATAAATGAAAGCATCAAATATCTTAATTGAAAATATTGAATATTTCATTACTTTGTGCCAATACTCAAAAAGTATATATAATTTGTATTATTATTAAATGTAGAGATTTCCATAGAGTAGCAGTGATATAGGGTAAGGGTTTTATGCCTATTCAGATATCAACGATATTTCTTCTGCCTACTCTGCTTAGTAAACTAAAGCGAGAATCTACTATAAATGCAACGTTGTAATATGGCACGGTTGTACCGGTAAGATACGCTATAAACAAGGGTTGCTGGTTCAAAATCAAATAGGATGGACCCCATCAATGTTTTTATATTCATACTTTACTTTGAAAATGTTTGTTTTTTTTTTTTCAAATAAATCAAGAGTATAAAAATTATATATATCAGATAAAGCAGACATTCCATTCCCGCTATCATTAAAACAACAAGTCCTGAAAAACGGCGTATAACACCGCAGTTTGTATTACTGTATCTGTTTAATGAAAATTTCATTGATACGAAATGAATTTACAACTACTGATTTTCTCTTATGCATTTTTCCACTAAAAATATTCAATCCACCATCTTATATAATATCAGCAACATTTAAATTCCCAAACCGTTCCGTTTAACTTAGTTCGTCGAGTCTCTATCATGTTACGAATAGATTATTTGGACGTTTTCATTTATATTTCGAACAAATTTGGCATTTTTTTTTATATATTATTTTTTTAGGGTATTAGTTCTATCTGTATTCATTATTAATTTTGTTTTTGAATTTTAAAAATCATTCTTCTTTTTCCTGGCATTAATGCCGGCGTGCTGTGCCAGAGTCTGTCTTTCTACTAAACTTACTCCACTTTGAACGATCTTGCACGTCCTCAGTGGTTAGACCATTGGCTCTCATATCCTGCATCACGAGATCCAACCAGCGCTTCCTTGGGCGTCCGGGAGGTCTAACTCCATGGACAGACATATCAAGGTACTTGCGTCCGACATGGTATATCAAATGTATTTGTACAATTTTACGTAAAAAACAACATTTAAACGTCGGTGTGATGAGAATTTTATCTAAATATAAATATATGCTCGGATTGATCGTCATGAAGATCCCTAATAAGGCCATATTTCCAGCAGTTTTAATCGCTGTGCGTTTGATTGTGATAATATTTGGATCAAATTAGTAGAATTGAAGACATGACTTTTGAAAGATAGAGTTAAAAAGAGACAAAAAGTAGTATTGCGTTTCATCAATCAACATACATGCATGATGGCAAGCGAGGTCAAACAAATAAACTCTTTTTTTAAAGTCAGTGAAAAAACTTTAAGATTTATATACTATACAGTTTATGAAAATCTTTTACACACTATTGCCAATGCTTTTATTACGAAGGGCGTTCCACCATTCAACCGAGCGAAACAATTGTACAGTGGGAGAATAAATGCTTGGAAATTACTACTCAAACTGGAAAACTATTGTGAGTCTATGAATATGATTTTACGCTTAAAACATATATAAGTGTTTTTACATTTTTCTTTCTTTCTTATTTTTCTTTATACAAGAATTATTGCGACTCACATTTAATATTACAACAGTATTAAATATGTGTCATTTCCTTGCTCAGTTAATGAGGATTTCGGTTTTACCACTCATTACGTAATGCCGTGAAAATTTTGGATTTTTTTACAATTGGAAAACTGAAGTGTCTTAATGGCAACGGAGTATTACAACAATAGCATTTCTGTAATTCATTGTAATGTGCGGGAAACAGCGTGAAGCCAAAAAGTTATTTATCACTAAGTTTTCTCTAACTACCCTCAAATAACGAAATTCATACAGATAAAAAATAATCAGTACCATAATCATAAAAATATATCGAATCCGAATTATATTTGTATGCGGAAATAAAACTAAATGTATAAATAAAAATTCATGGTACTGTATATACGATATATGTATATATATTTTTTATAGCTTCACGCTGTATCCCGCACGAGGCAGGGTAGGCAGAGGGAATCCGGGAACCTAGTGTTAAGACACTCCGTTCCACTTCCGTTCCCCACTTTCCGCCGAATTTGAGGCATTGCATGTTGAGTGGCGGAATTCAACGCCGCACTTTGCCTTATTACTAGAGCGAAGAAATAAAACATTAAATATTTAAATTAAAAATATTAAATAGTTCATTTCCTCGACTGTGGATCGAACTGCGCCACGACAGGCCTCATATATGTATATACAAAAATGTATATACAAAATAATTTCACCTATAAAGCATTACTTGTTGATGGCACTGAGAGGCTGTTAAAACACGTATTAGAAGTGCTTCAGGTAAAGCTTAACTTAATAAGGCGTTACCTGCAAGTTTATTTGTGTGGATTTTTATATTTTTTTGTCACCTTCACGTAGTATCCCGCACATGGCGTGATTGGCATCTATTGGTAATATCCTCCCTTCCGTTCCCCATTTTCCGTTTAATTTGAAGGATTGCGTGTTCAGTGGCGGAACCTAACGCCGTATTATAACACAGTTCCGTTATAAAAATTGTTATCTATCTTAAATAATCGAAACACGAAGAGAATCTTATTACAGTACTCTCTCTCTCTCTGGTTCTTAACTTAAATGAAAAGATAAAAGGCGCAATTTCTCCACTTGTCTAACAAAGTCGTGCCGTACAAAATTGTTAGAACTTCTATTTATTATTATTCCAAGCACGGCTCGTAAGACTTGACACTCAGCTTGTGGGAGTAATATACACACTATTACCTTTATAAACCACATAAAGTGACCAAAATTTTGCTACTTTACTATCCATTACCTACTTTTAACGTCACATTTTAACTTTTTATAATAAAAACGAGCAATGTATATGAATTGCGAGAAAAAATCGTCGGAAATGTATCTGAAAATAGTATTACAGCGTCACGTACTAAGATCGAGTCGAGTGTATTTATATGCCTACGCTTGTTTCAACACGTACGCAGTGAATAATCATCTGCTTATTAAAAATCTTGAACATGAATAAAATGTAGATATGTGTAAGGGAAAAAATAATTTGTTTTTGTTACACAGATTGCTGGTTGGAATATTTTGATTAAAAACTAAACTTTGTGATATTTCTTTACATTTCAGATTAATATTTGATTTTTTTTTTCAGCTTCACGCTGTATCCCGCACTAGGCAGGGTAGGCAGAGGGAACGGAAGTGAAACCCAGTGTTATGACACTTCGTTCCACTTCCGTTCCCCACTTTCCGCCGAATATGAGGCATTGCGTGTTGAGTGGCGGAACTCAACGCCGCGCTTTGCCTCATTACCAGAGCGAAGAAATGAAACATTAAATATTAAAATTGAAAATATTAAATGTTTCATTTCCTCGACTGGGGATCGAACCCAGAACCTGTCGGTTATAGTCACACTCTTGTGCCGCTGCGCCACGACAGGCCTCTTAAAATTTGATCATATAATATAAAATAATTGTAACCATTCACTATGTGTTCACTCCATTCAATGATGTCTGACAGTTGTGTCTGTTTGTTTACCTGTGAGTTTATGTACGCTTATCTCAGAAACTGCTTAACCGATATGAATGCTGTTTTCAGTATTGCATTTTGGAAAAATCCTTTAAAATTAAGTGTTTGTTTCATTGAGGCCTGTCGTGGCGCAGCGGCAGAAGAGTGTGACTGTAACCGACAGGTTCTGGATTTGATCCCCAGTCGAGAAAATGAAATATTTAATATTTTCAATTTAAATATTTAATGTTTCATTTCTTCGCTCTGGTAATAAGGCAAAGCGCGGTGTTCAGTTCCACCACTCAACATGCAATGCTTCAAATTTGGCGGAGAGTGGAGAACGGAAGTGGAACGGAGTGTCTTAACACTAGGTTCCCGGGTTCTTGCTGCCTACCCTGCCAGTGCGGGATACAGCGTGAAGCTGTTTGTTTCATATAAATAAGTTAATAAATAATAAAGGTTATATCAATATAAAATATTTGGTTTGACAAAGTTGTAAAAAAATAAATGTTTTATTCGATTAGGTTCAGCTATAGTTTTCAATTTAGGAATATTATTTTAAATTTTTTAATTTTATTATAACATGAAAGTTCTTATAGTAATTAAGTAAATAAATAGTTGATGAGTAGAAGCGGGCGAAGCCCCAAGCACAGTTGTTAGTATAAAACAAATTTAAACTATGTATATACATTCACCGTATGGCTCAGTGGTTAATGAGCTCGGATGGTTCTTTTTCGAAGGTTAGTTTTCGAAGCCTTCAATTCCGCAAAAAAAAGATTTTTGTACGTTAAAAATATTTTCGTTTACTCACTTTATTAAGAGAAATATAAAATACTTTTTTAAAAACCAAGCCGTGCCGTATTATTCATCTAGTATTATTTCATCTAGTATGAAGCAAGATCTTAAGCGTATGCCATTAATCAGACAATGTTCTAAGACGGAGATAAAAGCTAAGGAAGAGCTAACGCAATTAGTTTAATATCTTAAATAAGATGTCGCCTTGAAAATGTAAATGCAACTTAACTGGACGTGACTCCGAAATTGTGAAATTAAATTGAAATGCGGCGAAAGCCCGAAGATGCTTTTAGCGTTTAAGATATTGACGTTAACTGTTATTGTATATCTTTTTCTTTAAGAATGGTTTTTTGGTGTCGTGGTTCAGGGGCATAAGTATGTATATTTATGATTGTATGATAGGTTGTGTTCAATCCCTACTCGAATTGAAGACATATTTAATATTTTAAAATTAAATATTTGATCTTTTCATTTCTTGGCTCTGGTAACAAGGTAAAGTGTGGATATCACTTCCTCAACTCAATGACTCGAATTTGGCGGAAAATGGAGAAGGGGTATGGTGCGAGATACAGTGAGAAGCTAAGTAAGGATCAAAATAATTCTCTGTGGATGTTTTTTTTTATATAATGTTAAGACAGTCGGTTCCATTCCCATTTAACGCTGAATTAGAGGCTTTTGTTATCTAGGAGTGAAACTCAACGTCGCCTTTTCCATTGTTTTCAGACCGTTTTTTTTTACCAGAACGAAAATTTCAATTTTTTCATTTCCTAGAGTGGAGATGGAGAGAACCTACAATCTGTCTTGCGCTCTGTTCCACTATAGGACACTCATTTAGGGGAATGAATTTGTATTTAGTTCGCCACTTTAGTATATAAAGCACGGTGTGGAGTTACGCCACTCAACACATATGATGAAATATGCTTTATTAAAAAAATATATTTACTCATACTCATCTTCACGCTGTATCCCGCACATAGCAGGGTAGGCATAGGGTTCTTGGGAACCTAGTGTTAAGACACTCCGTTCCACTTCTGTTCTCCACTTTCCGCCGAATGTGAGGCATTGCGTGTTGAGTGGCGGAATTGAGCGAAGAAATGAAACATTAAATATTTAAATTGAAAATATTAAATATTTCATTTCCTCGACTGGGGATCGAACCCAGAATCTGTCGGTTACAGTCACACGCTTGTGCCGGTGCGCCACGACAGGCATCAAAAAAAAATAATTATTTAAAAAAATATATTTAATTGTTCTTTATTAGTATAAAGAACAATTAAATAGTATTTTATAATAGTTTTATAAGCGCTTTAGAATTGTTAGTTATTTTGGCAAATATTATCTTTTCCACTTGAGAATCAACCATATTTAAATTTACTTAGAGCTTTTGAATTGATTTAGAATTAGAGCCTGTCGTAAAGTAGGGGCATTAGCCAGGCTAGGCTAGTATGACTAAGAATGCTACAGGGTTCTATCTACCGAGGAAATGATATATAGTACTTGATCTTTACATTTTATCGCTAAGGTATCAGCCAATTGTGTAACTTCCAGAATTAGCGAAAAAAGAATGAAAAGAATGATATAAAAAAGGGATTATCTTAATTTTAAGTTCCCAAGGTCCTTATGCCTATAGGTTTGAAGCTAAAAAATAATAAAAACATAGTATATTTACCGTCTTGACATCATGCCGCGTTACATCTATTTTCATTTCCCCGGTAAGGTAGACGATATGCGTCGTTGGCACAAGCGTGTGACTGTAACCGACAGATTCTGGGTTCGATCCCCAGTCGAGGAAATGAAATATTTAATATTTTCAATTTAAATATTTAATGTTTCATTTCTTCGTTGAGTCCCGCTACACAACACACAATATCTTGAATACATAGCGAAGTATTAGGATCTGAGTGTTTCAAAATAAGATTCGTTTGGAATTCTGAAAAAGGGGGTAAGTACATTTTTTTTCAATATTAATATATTGGATGCTCTCGATGGTGGTGGCTTCGATGTGCACTTAATTAGGTTTCTTATGCTTTAAAACAACTCAAGTCAATTTAATCAAGTCAAGTTTCAATTATTTTTTATGAATACTTCTGTAATTAAAATTCAAAGTATTTTTCACTTGTTGTAGCGCAGGGGCGCAAAGTTTTTACTGTAAATGTAACAGGTATTGGGTTTAATCCCACTTGAGGGGTAAAAAAAAATACTATCATTTTCTCTTTCGAATAAAGCCACAAGCGCGGCGTTAAGTTCTGCCTATCCATACGCAATGACTCCGGAAATGGGGAAATGAAGTGTGTCAATTAGAACAGAGGGTCTGAACACCAAGTTTCCAGGTTTCGTTCGCCTATCCTGTTATGTGAGGTACATACATGTACAAAATACATAAACGTAACAACGACTAAAATATATTTCTCCTTTACTAACAGACCAATTTTCTTGGAGTAAAAACACAGCATCGCTTACTAGAATCGTCTATTATTGATGAAAATTCAATTTTCAAAGTCGTCCGTACCCGTGTAGTCTGCAATTTGTCAAGTAAAATGAGACCAGCGACACGAAGATGTCTCGTTATAGGGTAGTTCGGTTTTTACATAATTTTTTTTTATAACTTATAGTGCTTCCACACTTAGTATATAATGTTAAGTTTAATTGAGGCCAGTTATGGCACAAATGTGTGAATTGAAATACGATAGGTTCGATTAATAAGCGAAATAAAAAAAAAAATATTTTTTTTAGCTTCACGCTGTATCCCGCACGAGGCAGGGTAGGCAGAGGGAACCCGGGAACCTAGTGTTAAGACACTCCGTTCCACTTCCGTTCCCCACAAAAAATATAAATATTTTCATTATCTCGCTGGTATTACCAAGTGTAGCACGATTTTGTGTTCTACCACTTAACACGCAATGCCTCAATAATTTGGCAAAACGAATGTATTTATTCCTATATTAGTACCTAAAAACATATGTTTTAGTTAAAGTAGATTTATTGTATTATAACCGTCCCATCCAATCCATTCGAGATATAATATATTCAATTTTATAATACAACATCTTTTGTCTCCTTTTTGTCCTTATTAGAGGATGTCGAAAAAAATAGACTTAATTAATTATAGATTATAAATATATCTTTTTTTTATTATAAAACTAAATTGGAAAACGTTTGTATTATTTTACAATAGAAGAGTATCTTTAACTTCATTCATTGTGGGTTCGATCGCCACTCGAATAAGTAATATTTATTACTTGGATTTCTTCGTGCTTTGGAAATCAGGCAAAGCGCGGTGTTGAGTTTCGCCACATAACAATGCCTCAAATTCGGCAAAAATTTGGATTATATACATATATATATATATATACATATATATATGTATATTGTTCTATTTCTGTATGTCTGCGCATTTATGCACGCTAACCTCACAAACGGATAATTTTCAATATAAAAAACGTAAACTTTCTTTCTCTTTAACATTTATCGCTTATTTTATTTCAATTGGTTCATAAATTTAAAAGTAATATTAATATAAATTATTTACTTTAATAAAGTTGCTACAAAACTGTTGAATTGAATTCCATAAAACTTTACTTTTGAATGTATATATTTTCATTGTCTTTAAAACGTTATTTTTATTAGAATACAAAATGAAACGTATTAGAAAACACAAATTCTAATCTCTTAGTAGGCAAAGTCGTAAGCTGGTTGATAGCCATATGAAATTTAATATATTTTAATTCTTATTTTCTAAGCAATAGTATTTTAAAAAAAATCCACTCAATTTTATTCAGCACGGTATAGGAGGGTAAGTAGAGGGAAATTGAGAACGTAGGAGTTAGTTAAGCTAGATACACTATATATACTCCTAATCAACTAAAAACAGACCGTTCTGTTCATATTCTATAACCATAAAAAATATTCCTCAACGAAATAAAATACCAGAGATTCTCTCTCTTTTAAAATCTTTTCGCATTTATGAAAGATATAAAGTAAGTGTTATTAAAAATATTGAAAGTATCAAGCCCTGTCGGTTGTAGAGCTGTTGACCTACAGCAGTGACACTATTGGAGATACTTACGACAAAATATATTGTAAAATACTGCATAAATATTGTTATATCGAAGTGTATTTTTTTTCCGGTTTGATAAGTCACAGTGCGACGCTGAGTTCCGCAAATTAAAATGTGTCACACTAGGTTTTCTTTGCCAGTCGTACTATTGCGTATATGGAAATATTTATATAAATATTGAAATAAATACATACAATATAATAATAAAAATAATATGTGTACCCATACTGCGATATATATATATATATATATATATATATATATATATATATATATATATATATATATATATATATATATATATATCGCAGTATGGGTACACATATTATTTTTATTATTATATTGTATGTATTTATTTCAATACGTGCTAGAATTGAAATAATTATTTTAATTTTGTATTTAAATCATCTTAATGTTGTTTGCAAGCCTGTGTTTCTATAATATATCTCCTCTCCTCAAGGGTTGTCTGGGAGAGATTGCTATTAGCAATAAGACCGCCTTTGCACAATCTGTCAGTTATATTATGTTTTTTTTTCTATATTTTGATTTTTGTGCAATAAAGTATTTTCTATTCTATTCTATTCTAAATAATTGTTCTTATTAACAAATAAATAAATTTAAGTTATAGTTCTAGCAAGATATAATTCTTGAAATTAAAAATAGTGAAAATATTAAATAAATAGCATTATCTCTTGCCAAACGATAATTCTTACGAATTGTGGTTGGCTAGCGTAAATTTGTAAAAACACTCCCTACAGATATGCTGACAACATAAACTAGTTGTAGCAAGCGCATCAATATTTCGACGTAGCTTCATGAGAACGTATGGCTAAGTTGGTCAGAGCGCTTGGACGGTCTCCAAGAGGCGCGGGTTGAAATCCTGCTACGTTCAATTTTTAATACGCTTTTAAATTTAAATTTAATATTTAATTATGTTTTTTTTTTATTTTGATATAATATTTTTACATAAACAACACATATATTCACCTCATCTACATCTTCATCAACATCGATTTTATATACAAAATGTAATGTATATCCGAAGCTAATACTGTATTATTTATAATAGAACAGAAAAAATTAAACATTAATTTAAAAGGCCTTAGTGGCGCAGTGGCATAGCCTTACCTTTTGCAAACGTGATAGTTGTAAGTTCAAATCCCTGCCCTAAGAAAAAATGCATCGTGGTCAAAAATTCGCTGGGAACAGTGTCATTACACTGGGTGTTCCTACCCTGTCACATGAAATTTTGCGTGAAGCTGATAAAGAAATAAATTAACTCATTGAAAACCTTATAGCTACCACGTACCTACTTAATAGCACTTCTCTTCATTTCCATAGACAAAGCGACTAAAATATCATACAGTAGTCGTTAACTCCCCATACGAATTTAAATTTTCAATTCAACTTTGCAGACTTGGTACCAGTGCTGTGTGAAATTGGCCTAATTTCTACATTGCGCTTGGACTGATGGTGTGCCCCGCATAGTTACCAATTATTCGAACGGTAGAATAAGCTTCACGCTGTATCCCGCACATAGCAAGTTAGACAGCGGGATTTTGGGAACCTAGTGATAAGACACTCCGTACCACTTCCTTTGCCCACTTTCCGCCAAATTTAGGGTTTTGTCTGCAGAGTGGCCGAACTCAAAGCTGCGTGATTAATAACACGATTAATCCGATTAAAATAGTTTAATTTAAAATCTTGTGACTCACGAAGACTAAACATCTTATTTATTCACTGTATCCTCAATACTTAGTTGAATTTGTATAATTTTATAGATTTTCTTTAAAAATACATTGTATAAAATGTATTTTTAAATTGATACATACATTGAAAGTAAATTACCTAGATCTTAGCTATTTGTTAGGCTTAAGTATTTGTAACTGAGCTCGTGTAAAGAGAAAATGATATTTTCTAAGACAATACCTTTTAATTATATTATTTAATCTATATTATCTTTTGCTCTTTCGGTACAATGTAAAGCCGTAGAACGTTTATGTTTATTCCACAGATACTCTAAATGAGAAACCTACGCGGCGTTGAGTTCTGCCACTCAACACGCAATGCCTCACATTTGGCGAAAAGTGGCGAACGGAAGTGGAACGAAGTGTCTTAACAGTAGGTTCCCAAGTTCCCTCTGCCTACCCTGGCCATGTGTGGGATACAGCGTGAAGCTGAGTAGAGTATGCTGGTATTTTATTTCTTATCACTTCGTATACATAAACATAATTATCTCTATTGATTTTTATTTATTTTTTTGATATTGATTGTATGTGTAGATATGTTGTTTACTCACACGTATGTAAGAGTAGTTATATGTAGCTTAGAGAAATATAAATCTAAATTCAGCCTTTTGCTGTCATGCTCTTCAAAATGAAAGCAAAAAATATTAGACGTGAATTCAATGAAAAAATTGACATTCAAGATATTTTATTAATAAAATGCTCGAAAAAACAATAATGATTTCCCTAGAGTCGGCTAGGTGAAAATTTTTGCTAAAATTACATAAATTGAAACGATGTTAGTTCGCAAGCTAATATGCACATATTTTATATTCTATATATATAACATTTCATATCACCATTTTATCTCACGTAAACTGGGGTAAGTATGGATGGAACTTTGTAATTATGTGTGTTTTGATTGTTCTTTAAACTCTGTTTTCTAATTTCAGTCTGAAGTCAATTAACTTTCGCATATTGTCTTATAATATAGCACTACGAAGAAATATATGTTAATTAAGAATAACTCTGATGATAAAGCGGAGCGTTGAACACCACTCAATACAAATGCTAGTACATATTTCAATTAATAGAAACAAAAATAAAAAATGTAGTATGAAAAAATGTTTACAAAAAAAATTATGGATTTAGAAAAAATCTCTAAAAGAGATCTCTAGCAGTCAACCCGTGAAAGTGGATATGTGCGGCGGGAAAAACGAAGACAATGTAGAAAAAAAAAACTAAAAGAAAAGAAAAAATGGTATATTCTACATATACATCAATATAAATACAAATACGTGAGTATTATTTAACAAACGTATTTGATAAAATGCTTCCAGAATTCGGGAACGTGAGAGTGTTCCAGAGTGGGAAACGGAAAAAGCCTTTTGAGAATGAAGTATCTTAAACTTGAGTTCCCAAGTTTTCTCTGCCACCCCATTGTGTGGGATACAGATATTATATCAAAAAAGGATCATTTATATTTTTTTTCGCTCTACGCTATAACGCTTCATGTAGAAGAGCAGACAGCGGAAACCTAATATAGACATTAATTTCATAATTTTTTGCGCAAAAAAAAAACCATCATCTTTTTAATAGTGAAATTTAACGTCATCAAGCTTAAATGCGTCACGTTTACAGTCAGATGCTGCGCCAAAATGGCCATATGCATTATAATTATTGTCCCTATGCGACAATCTAAATTTGGACAGCACGATATTGCGGAGGAATCGGTGTTCAACAACAGCACAAACATAAATAATCTATAACTTAGTAATTTACTAACAGACCAGTTGCCTATTCGCTACAACTGATTGAAGTGATACAATCACAAAATGTTGAATAACGGTTACCGAAAAGAAAGCGTGTATTTAATTTGGTGAAGCCGTTTATTTTTTTGTAATTAGATCGAAAAAACGCATAGACACATATACAGATGTCCGACGAAAATTAAAAAAATAATTGTTTTGAGTTGTGTAACATAAAACCACTGAGCAAATTTTAAAATAAAATACTTTTAACTGGACTAATCGCGTATATTATAAATATTGTATATGGTAAAAATTTTTTAAAACACTTTGCAATTGCATTAGTCCGTGGTCACGGGTAGACTGAGGTGGCATTCGTCTGTCAGTTGATATAATTATTATATCAAACTACCGCCAACGATTTGAATCGCTCAATTTAAATTTACCGTTCATTATAATACTCGATTTTTTTTTCTTTGTGTGTATAACACTCAAAAAATGTATAAAAAAATAAATATTTTTGATCTCGTTCACGAAATTAGTGTGTTTAGCCAAACTAATTTCTTAGATTTCTTGATATCATAAATATATATTTATAACAGAAACACTACATTGAATTACTTGATAGAACAGATTCTACAATACCGACGCTCAAGTAAGAAATCTAGTGATACTGTACACGTAGACCTAGGAGTGAAGCTATTAGAGAGGCGTTTCAGTATAGAGTATATATTTTATTTTTTATATTTTGTTAGTAAATGTCAAGCAGTCGCAAAGACT
Organism: Eueides isabella; assembly: GCA_019049475.1. NCBI lineage: Eukaryota > Metazoa > Arthropoda > Insecta > Lepidoptera > Nymphalidae > Eueides > Eueides isabella. Next base: position 12,554,442 of record CM032398.1, on the reverse strand, counting down.
TACTGTGGACAGTGTAGGTTCGATTCTTATTAGGGAAAGTGACGTACTGATTATAGGCTTCCTGTGCCTACCCTGATATCCATATCAGGGGCATTTATCTAAAAATATATTTTTTCTGCTTATTAATTATTATTCTAAAAATAAAAAAAATATTGCTTTAAAATAATTTAAAATCTGTGGATTGTAAAGTTTGACTTATTATAATTTAACTTTAATTTATAGCTTCACGCTGTATCCCACACGAGGCAGGGTAGGCAGAGGGAACCCGGGAACCTAGTGTTATGACACTCCATTCCACTTCCTTTCCCCACTTTCCGCCGAATTTGAGACATTGCGTGTTGAGGGGCGGAACTCAACGCCGCGCTTTGCCTTATTAACAAAGCGAAGAAATGAAACATTAAATATTTTAAATTGAAAATATTATATATCTATAATATTCATTTCCTCGACTGGGGATCGAACCCAGAACCTGTCGGTTACAGTTTGACTCATAATAATGAAATATAGTCTACTATAGTTCCTACATAATAATGCTTAACATTTAAACATCTTCTAATATCCAATAGGCTTCAGTAGGCTTAGTAAATAAATTTCTTTTCTCCCTTCATTTTTGAACGTTTTTATCTAATTATGAAATAATGCTATGCTTTTTTTGTTTGGTTTTTGTGTAAATACCTTGGTGGTCTCTTTTATAATATGGATTGAATAGAAATTAGAATAAACCCATCGAAGTTAGTTTCTTTCGATTAAACGTTAATTCGAAAAAAATATCAATATTTTTTTATTTATAAATAGCGTAAATACAAAATATTTCTTTTTTCTTTTCCTAAATACATATTTCTTTATAGGAAAATTTTAATATTCGTATTGTTTTACATTTACTTATAATCTCTTTTATTAAGGTTAGTTATCAAGTATATTAAAAGCGTTATTAAATAAAGGAAAACTTTGGATTCGATTTTCGTACAGGCGAACTAATTATGTTCTTTGCTCCAGTGATTAAACAAAGAGCGGTTTTGAATTTCATAACTCAAAACAATGAATTGAAAATAAAAAAAAGGAATGGTTTATTTATTGGTTTACCGCTTTTTATTACACCTAAAAACAAGTTTTCTTTTTTTTACGCCCTTCCACATATGGCAGGGTACGTAAAAGGAACTTAGGAACCTAGTATTAAGACACCGTTTCCCACTTTATGCCGTTTATATAATCATAAGGCCTGTCGTGGCGCAGCGGCACAACAGTGTGACTGTAACTGACACGTTCTGGGTTCGATCCCCAGTCGAGGAAATGAAATATTTAATATTATCAATTTGAATATTTAATGTTTCATTTCTTCGCTCTGGTAATAAGGCAAAGCGCGGCGTTGAGTTCCGCCACTCAACACGCAATGCCTCAAATGCGGCGGAAAGTGGGGAACGGGAGTGGAACGGAGTGTCATAACACTAGGTTTCACTTCCTTTCCCTCTGCCTACCCTGCCTAGTGCGGGATACAGCGTGAAGCTGAAGAAGAAGAATGAAGAAGATATAATCATAATAATAGAAAATATAATAAAGATAATTTTAAATTAATAAAAACGCTAGTTTCCTGGGCTGAGGCTATTCACAGCACCAATCTCGTCTGAATACGCCATCCAATATGGCGTCCCATGACACGCCATTCAGGCCTCTATGAATAAATGAGTTCAACTTTTTATAGAGCAACGATAAACCCAAAACATTTCTATGGAGAATGGACTGTCCTAACTGTTTAACATTTGATATAGTTATACATTGTCATGTAACAGTTATGATAACATTGTCTGTAAGAACGTTGGTACAGGGCTCGATTCCCAGTGAGAGTATTTTTTTTGTTGCTTTTTTAAAAGACGAGCGCGGCGTTAAGTTTCGCAACTCAAAACGTTATGTCAATAATTGGGTAGAAAATGAGTAATACAATGTTTTAATACCAAGTCCCTTCCGTGTGAAAGGGGAACTGACTGAAATATTGATACCCAATAAAATATTGATATGCACAACATACGAAAACTAAAAAAAAATATTGTGAAACGGTGCGAATGTGTAAATAGCATCGAACTGTAGTTGTAGATTTATTCGATTCTTTTTCCACGTTTTGTCCTGCAAATAACAGGATCGTCAGTGAAAATTTAATGTTGAGACTTTTAATACTGCATTTTTTAATTACTAACGTAACTTAACGCCGCAAAATTAAACAAAGTGGTGCTTCACTATTAAAGTGTTGCAAGTGAGTAAATTGAAAATAATTCATCACTCAGCTTCACGCTGTATCCCGCACAAGGTAGGGTAGGCGTAGAGAACCTGGGTACCTAGTATAAAGACACTCCGTTCCACTTCCGTTTTTCACTTTTTCATCTCTCCAAATGGGAATTCAACCCACAACAGGCAGATGTTTTACCGCTGCGCCACGATGCTTCTAAATCGTTTTTATACCTTTATACCGTATCCAGTACATTACAGAGGGAGCCTGGGAACCTAGGAACTGCACTCTGTTTTCAATAAGATACTTCCGTTCCCTACTTTCCGCTGAGCTGGAGGCAACGAGTGGCGAAACTTAACGCCGCGCCGTTGCTAAAAGCTTAATATTTACTAACATTTATAACATAATAGTAAAAATTTTTATACTATCTTACTCTACACAAGAAACTTATAACTAACTACAGGTACCAACAAATAATTCAAAAAGATGATTGTTCTCCATTTTAATTAAATTCAATCGTAAAGTGTGCGGCGGAAGATTTATAGCACAATCTCGCTTATGAAATGTACGGTATATTAAAGTTACTTTTGTTTGTTCATCTATTGTTTATATAATTTCTGATTTTAACTGCTATATTTAGAATAATGATTTAAGTTGAACATGACTAAGCGTTTAACTCCGCCACTAAACGCATAATGTCTTGAAATTACTTTCCTTTAATATTACTTTCGCTGTTCACCAGAAAGTGGGGAGCAGAGTGCCTCTTCCTATCCTGTTTATAGCAAAAAGGTACAAAAATTGTGTGTAGGTATTTTCATACATAGGCTAGTTTACTCGCGACTTTCTGTTAACACGTTGTATAAACAAAGTAATCCCTTACGGCGAAACCTCGAAGTAAAATAAACGCGGTTCGGTTAGGGACCACCTGCCTGTTGTTGACGTTTTGACTTACACGCCTACCTATGCTTTGCTTGAATTATTTTTAGGTTTTGTTATACATACTACATACATACACACAGGGATATATATATATATATATATATATATATATATATATATATATATATATATATATATATATATATATATATATATATCCCTGTGTGTATGTATATATATATATATATATATATATATATATATATATATATATATATATATATATATATATATATATATATATATATATATATATATATATATAATATATATATATATATATATATATATATATATATATATATATATATATATATGTATATATATATATATATATATATATATATATATATATATATATATATATATATATAGCTTATTTTTTAAGAAATTTCTATTATTGATATAACATGTTTTCTTGTAAATATAAACGTATGTTATAGATTTGCTATTACGAAACTATTTTTTTATTCATCGATAATATCATTGTAATTAATACAACCCTTAAGTAATAAAGTGGTAGCATCTAAACAAGTAGTAAGTAAGCAAGGAATACTATATATAATATCCTACCATCATACGATTAAACTACGGAGGAAGGCGTTTAGTCAATGTCTGTTAGCTTAACCGCACAAATATATAAAATTGTCGTAATGTTAGCCATTATTGTATGTGGATAAGGTTTTTTTTAAATAAATAAATAAATTGTAATAAATGATAAATGAATGAATGAAAGAATGAATGAATAAATAAATAAATAAATTAGTTAATATATGAGTGAATGAGGGAATTAATAAATTTATAAATGGGTAAGTTAATGAGTGAATGAATAAATTAAGAAATTAATTATTGAATCAATTAATTAATTGATTAAATAATCGCATGAATGAAGATATGACACGAACAAACGAACAGAATAAATTAACGAACGAACGAACGAACAAAAAAGAAACAAATATATAATTTGTAGGGAAATTACACTTGAATATTACGTCGTTTTAATTTCAGTCAACTGATCTACTGTACCTAAATAACTATATTTCATTATTATCTACAATTAACTGGTTTTATTATTAATTCACGTTTTATCAATAGATGGAGGGAGCCTTGTCTTAAAATATTCTGTTACCCTTATCCCATCCATTGTGGGTCTAATGGTATTTACCACCACTGCTGCTTTATGTTGATACCAGAGCTAGGAACAATCGTTTCCTACGAGTAAAAAGTTGTGTCAGCTTCACGCAGTATCCCGCAAATCGGGAAGCTAGTGTTAAGTCTCCGTTCACATTATAAAAAAATGAATTTTGATTATAAATATTAAATAAATGTTCAAATTCGGCGGAAAGTGGGAAACGGAAGTGGAACGGAGTGTCTTAACACTAGATTCCAGGGTTCCGCCTGCCTATCCTGCCCCGTGCGGGATACAGCGTGAAGCTAATCAAATCAAATTAAATGTTTAAATACAGCTAAAATGGGTTCCCATTTCAAATATCATATAGCTCTATTTCCACAGATATAATACGTATCTCATTATAAATTTACGATCCATCACGTGTTACGATGTTGAATGTGTTCTTATGTTCAACATAATAATTTTATTATTCCCGCACAAGCGTCTATGCGTTTTAAGCTAGTTAACTTTGGTGAAGGATTCAGTTAATATATTTGACTGGCTGTATCTCGTACATAGCAGGTAGAGAACTTGGGATTCCAGTATTATGTCATTCGGTTATTATTTCCATTTTTCAGTTTTGAACGAATTCTTTAGGCTTTCTATGTTAACTAGCGGGGTTCAACGCCGCGTACGCCAATGTTCAACGTTTGCTTATGTATTGAAATATAATTGTATGTGTTAGTGTTGTATAACTGTTGTTATAACATTTTTTCCCGCGCTTTTATAAATAAATCACGATTTTTAGTTCTGTCACTAATCATGCAATATATAGAAAATTGGGCGGCAATTATGGTAAAGCCAGTGTTAAAGCTACTTCCCGAACAAGGCAAGGTTAGAGGGAACGTGGGAACCTAAGTAAGTAAATTGTGCTAAGTAGTTAAGCCACTTCTTTCCCATTAAGACATCCGGTACCCATTTTCTGCTGAAGTTGAAGCATTGTGTCTTGAGTGGCGGAAGTCAACAGGCAATTGCAGTTTTATCAAAAACAACAGTGTACAACATTGTCACAACAGTTTTGAAATTCAGCGTAGTTACTGTTATTTGAAAGTTTTCAGTTCTTTATAGAGACAAAAGGTACCTTCACCGTCGTACGACAATTTTCACGCTTGAAAAATAAAAGATGTTAGCAAAATTGTTTTCGTGGAATAAAATTTCAACCTAACTATGATGTTGGTTGTTTCGTAAGCGAGATAAGAATATTTTTTCTTGAAACCCAATTTCCGTCTGAATTTAATATTGCATATTTAGCGGAACTTAACACCGCATTTTGCCTTAATAGAGAGAATATTTTTGAATTATTTATGAAAATAATTAAATGAAAAACAATAAATTCAAACATCTCTATCTTCTATGGTGTTTACAGTTACACAGTATTATGGTGATTACCGAGTAATTTCCGCTACATGACTGTTGATAATGGCCTCTATATAAAAACTTTCTATTACATCTCATAAATACTTTCTATTACAGGAAATGAATATATATATATATATATATATATATATATATATATATATATATATATATATATATATATATATATATATATATATATATATATATATATATATATACATATATATAGAAAATATTACATATTTTCACTTCTTGTTTATAGTAACACGACAAAACGTGGCGTTGAGATAAACCAATCAACATCAAATTCCTCAATAAGCAGAGAGTGGGGACGACGACAGAGTGTCTTAATGATAGGTTCCCATATTCCATTTCCAATGTGCGGGATACAGCGTGAAGCTATACATAACCTAAATAACTATACATAACTGAAGTGGGGAACAGAAGTGGAACGGAGTGTCTTAACACCAGGTTCCCAAGATCCTTCTGCCTACCCTGCCATGTGAATACAGTGTGAAGCTGAGTAAACATAACTCAGATTAGACCGAAAAAATATCAGAAACATAACCATTAAACATACTATACTTTTAACATTCTTTCATTTTTCATAAGATTCAAAACAAAGTTTGTTTTAGCATAATATGTCTTCTTTACAGCCCCGAAGAGAACGCGGAATGAGACCCTTGACATCCTTTTTATGAAATGTGTACCATTCTGGAGGCCATTTAAACGAGTTTTAGTTTCTTTTAATAATATTATGTTATACTATATTAGATTCTATCGTGACATAAGGGTAAGTGGTTGTGGGTTCGATCACCAATTGTGGAATTGAAATATTTTATATTATCCTGTTTTTTTGGTCGGGTAACGATATTTTAGCTTAATTTAGTGGAACTGAAGACTAGGTTCCCAAGGCCCCTCTGCTCGATTTGCGAGACACAGAGGGAAGCTAATAGATATTTGCTCAGAATAATCGTTTGACAAGAGAGAATTTAGTTTATTCAATATTTTTACCGTTTTCGGTAAAATTGTTAATCCACATTTAGACGGATGGATGCTAAGAGGCGGTTTTTTTTTCCTAACACGTAGAATAGTAAAAAATCATTTAAAAAATAGCTATTTGAAATATCTTTCTAGGTAATGTTTATACTCAAATTACTTTAATTTGACTGATTTAGCTTAGCAAAGTTAGTCTCCTAGAATTGAAAATGTGTTAAAATTGTTGGAATTCTGTTTTCCTCTATAGAAAAAAAAGAAAAATGTAATATGAAATAGTTAATAACTACATTTACCTTGAGCTTAAAACCGTAAAACTTATAAATAGTCATAAACTTATTCAAATTAGATTATCAAAAGTATGTATCACTACTCCCGATGTCCAGGACTGCTGTTGGCTACATTAAACCCTTATTTAGAAAACATATAAACATTTTAGACGTAGCGAGATTTGAACCCGCACCCGAGTCCCTCCAAGCGTTATAACGACGAAGCAGTCATACGTTCTTATCAAGCTACGTCGAAATTCTTATAGGCTTGTTATAACTTATTTACCTTTAGTTAGCTTGTTCGACACTTAGGAAAGAAAACGGAAGCGGAAAATTGTAAAAAAATACAAAGATGCTAATAACATAAATGAGTCGTAACAAGCGTAAAAGAAATTCAAAAGCTTAAAGCATTAGAGCTTGAACGGATTCCAACAGAAGCGGGTTCAAATCCCGCTCAATTCAAATTTTTATACGTTTTGTAAATATAAGTATTTTTCTCTCTTAATTATGAATATAGATTTAAAAAAAAAGGCTCTAAATCCTTCCAGATTATAGTATGGGTTCACCAGGACTGAATGTAGTGCTCGATACAGTCATGGCCTCCATGGTTGATGGTAATTTATGCAAATGGCGTAGCACTAATTGACGAGAACCGACTGATGCTAGAGCGAAAGTGAACCTCTGAAAGAGTACATATGAGAACGGTGCTTTTAACTTAAATGTGTCGAAGACTGAGTACAGGATTTAAGAGTTCGGGCTCGAGTACTATCCACATAAGCCATTCCGTCGGAGAAGCTTAGGTATCTCGGAATCGTTATACAAGAGTCTGGAAGTAACAGTCACGATGTCCATAGCCGAATAAGCGCTACCTGGGCCAAATAGCGGGAGGTCACTGGTGTGGCCTGCGATTGTAGAATATCGATCAAACTCTAGGAGCTGATATACAAGCATCATCCCTCCGGTTTTTTTATACGTTAACAAATGCTGTTCAGTACTATTACAGCACACTCACAAACTTCACGTCATGGGGATGAGGATGCTGAGGTGGATTTGTGACAAAACGCACGTCTGACAGTATCACATCGCCTGTCATGCGACCGTAAGCCTCTCAGCTTATGGGTTCGATCCCCACTCGACGAAATAAGTAATGTTTTAATTTTTTCTTCGCTCTGGTAAACAACTGGCAAATTGCGATTTTGTGTTTTGCCAATTAACACCTGAGGTCTGTCGTAGCGCAGTGGCACAAGCGTGTGGCTATAACCGACAGGTTCTGGGTACGATCCCCTGTCGAGGAAATGATATATTATTTTCAATTTAAATATTAATGTTTCATTTCTTCGCTCAGGTAAAAAGGCGAAGCACGGCGTTGAGTTCCGCCACTGAACACGCAATGCATCTAATTCGAGTGTCTTAACACTAGGTTCCCGGGTTCCCTCTGCCTACCCTGCCTAGTGCGGGATACAGCGTGAAGATGAAAAAAAACACCCAATACCTACAGAATTCGGGGCAAAAAGAGAAATGGAAGTGTTAAGGAGAGCGGAGTATCTTCACACTAGAATACCAAGTTCCATCTGCCTTCCCTGCTATATGAAGTTCATAAATAATGAAAAAAAATACAGTGTAACATATATTCCTAACGAAGTAATTATAATGAAAATTGATCATAAACGAAATTCCGAGCTTTCAAAATCTAATTTAGCTTATAATATCGATCAAAGAATTAACAACTTTGTATCAACTGTATTATAAATATACGAAATTAACTCATCCGCGCTAACTTTCTTAATCTAATTAATCTGTTGAAGCAGTGAATCAAGTAAGGGAACAATAAAATGCGCTTGAAAATTGGAGGATATTGTAAATGGAATAGTACCACTATGAATTTTGAAGCCTGTCGTGGCGCAGCTGCACAAGCATGTGAATGTAACTGACAGGTTGTGGGTTAGAATCCCACTCGAAGAAGTTAAATATTTAATGTCTTCAATTAAAATATTTAATGTTTTTAATTTAAATATTTAATATTGAGTTCCGCCACTCACGTAATGCCTCAAAAACGGCGAATAGTGGGGAACGCAAGTGAAATGGAGTGTCTAAATACTAAGTTCTTAAGTTCCCTCTGCCTGCCCTGCCAAGTGCGGGATACAGCGTGAAGCTGTACATAACTGTAATTTGAAAATTAATAATTTATATTTTAAAGTATAGTAAGAGACCTGTCATGCGCCTGTAAATGCAACAGGTTGTGGTTTGAATCCTCACTCCAGGAAAACAATATTTAACATTTTCGTTTGTTGGCTCTGATAACAAGATAAAATGCGTTGTTAAAGTCCGCATCTCGTCTCACCACTTTTCGCCAAATTTGATGCACTCAATTTCAAAAATTTGGAGCACTCCATGCCTCATGAGAGTAAAGAATGGAACAGAGTGTTTTAATATTAGCTTCCTAGGTTACTTATATTTACCATGCTAAGTGCAGGAAAAAGTGTCAAGCTCAAAAAAGAAGCAATAGTTTATATCTATTTTAAAGCTTTTCGTTTTTTTTCAAAATACTTAGCGATACTCCTTGACTACCGGCAAGGAGTATCGCTGTGCGTTCTCTGCTAAATATATCATAGGGAGTGTTCTCGAGAACTGTTCGGAACCTGGACGGGGTGCATTTGGGCCTTACCGAGTATAAGTATAAAACTGGGCTTAGGTGATGAGGGTATCTATGTTCAAAAAGGCGCCACTGCGCCATTCTAAGCCGGAATCACACGGCTGAGTCAAAACTCAGCCGTGTGATTCCGGCTTAGAATAGGATCACCCTGGTACTGATGGTGTCGTAAGAGGCGACTAAAGTGCGTGTGGTAGAGTCTCGTTCCCAGTAATGGCAACACGCATGGGCAGACTCGACCGAATTATTACCACCCCCGGCATTTAAGACCGGCGTTAAGTAGTGGCTTTGGCCACTGCGTTTCGCATTAGGTAATGCCGGGCCCCGGTGCCCTTCCAATTTAAAGGACGGCAACGCTTCTGTAGCTCCTCTGGAGTTACTCGGGGCTGTGGGCGACGGTGATCACTTACTACCAGGTGACCCGTACGCTCGTTTGCCGTCATTTCCATAAAAAAAAAGACGTATCCCTCTTTCTCTTTCGAGATTAACCATTTATGTTATACTTTCCCCCTGTATCAACCTTAAGGTCACACCAGGAGGTTATACCCCAGTGGAAGGGTCCATTAGACAGGTAGTACTTCTAGGGGAAGTTACCCCTCGCAACCAACCGTCAACCAGGTGGAAAACGGTCTTTGATCACGCTATTTCTTTTTCCAGATAGGTGCTGGAGCTATAGGCACGCTCACCTCCCGCACGCCAGGACGCCAGAGACTCTGACTACCAATTTCCATTTGGCACCAGAGTTGTATAAGGCACACTTACTCCCCGACACGCGTCCCGAGTGGTTCCGAGTCTAGCTCCTGGATCTCATGCTCAGCGCGGGCATGTAAATTATATTAAAACATAGCAGACACTGCCCATTGAGTAGTGGATCTCAACATCGGGCTTTGTTATGTTTTAAGGAAGGAAGAAGGAAATAAAATTTTCGAGGAAGAAAATAAAATTAATAAATATTTAATTTTGAGGCCTGTCGTGGCGCAGCGGCGCTAGCGTGTGACTGTAACCGACAGGTTCTAGGCTCAATCCCCAGTCGAGGAAATGAAATATTTAATATTTTCAATTTAAATATTTAATATTTCATTTCTTCGCTCTGGTAATAAGGTAAAGCACGGCGTTGAGTTCCGCACTCAACACGCAATGCCTCAAATTTAGCGGAAAGTGGGGAACAGAAGTGGAACGGAGTGTCTTAACACTTCCCAGGTTCCCAGGTTCCCTCTGCCTACCCTGCCTCGTGCGGGATACAGCGTGAAGCTAAGAAGAAGAATAAAATTAATAAATATTTAATTTTCATAGCCCTAGGAGATTGAATCCGAACTTGTCGCACTTATAGACACACGCTTGTGCCCCTGCTCCCCGACAGGCCTCTCGCTCACTAATAGTTACCAAAAAACTGAATGACGTTATAATTACAAAAATCTAGACGTACTTTAGACTTCTAATTACTTTGCCGAGTGAACTTAAATGGTTGGTAAACTTCGGAAACAAGTTTGATTACTAAATCAAGCTTTAAAGCTTCTAAAAACTTACAAAAAACTACACTACCTCGTTATGATAGGGTAATTTGTGATCAGTTTTCTAGAACAGTACTTTTCTTTACTAATTTTGTGATAACATTTCAAAATTTTTAAAAATTAATATTTGAAATAAATACTTGTATAAAAATTTTTAAACTCCTCTTTTTAAAATCCCTTTTGACCGGATATATTTCTAAAAGTTACATTATTAAACATGCAATCACAAAAATCAAAGATCTTATTACGAGTATATTAAAATTATATTTAATATCGATGGAGAGTTAGAAACATTGGCGTTAAGTTTCGCGCTATCAACATAAAAGTGAAAATTTAAACTTCTGTAATAATATTAAGATAAAATATTTTAACAGGCTTTTGATGTTAACGAGATTTGAATCTAAATTTATCGTGGACGGTTTAGACATTCATTTTGCCAAGTTATTAACATTTTACTGACTTCAAAAAGCAAAAGAAAGACATAATTGAATAAAAAACAACATCTATACAAACTTTCCACACTGCATTAGTTAATAACTATTAATGTAACAAATCAAGTAAGTCCCAAGCGAACTGGTTGAAGAGTATCTTCTTTAGATCACCGAAATGGACCTTATTATATATTCAGAAGAGGTTACTCAAGAAGAAAACTTAAATTTGTCTAAAGATAAAGCGGCAACAGTTGTGGCTGATCGAAAATAGTCTTTTCAACGTTGCAATAGGAGTTATCGCCCTGTGATTTATTTTATAATGCCCATTGCCAAAGGTCTCGTGCTGTCAAGGAATTATACATACTTGAAGGAATATAAGTGATTAGGTTTTTAATATAATTTTGAGGTTGTATTAAAGCAATACAGTGATTGAGTGTAAACGGTTGTTGGTAATTTTTTTTTCAGCTTCACGCTGTATATTTTGCTGCCACATGGCACGATAAATGGAGAGAACTTAGTCTTTAGACCATTTCTACTGAATTTGTGCTGCCGACCTATGTAGCCCCGCGTATTGCCTTGCCACCAAAATTAGGAAATATTAAATACTTAATTTAAAAATATTTCATTTCCTCGAGTGTGAATCGTATCCACAATCAGTCGAGTATACATTCACACTCTTGTGGCGCTTTCGTCACTCCCATCGCTATTTTTCATAATATTAATATACAAAACACATAATTAGGTCACGATAGTCCTACCAAAATCCACATCCGAAATCGACCAAAACATTAAGCAATTAACCTACAAAGTCTCATCCAGAGAAACTAATCTTGACTTAAATAGGTCAGCCCTCAATGTCTGACTGTTAATTCCAATAGATAGTTCAGTTGTAAATATTGGAACTTGTTAGATGGTAGATAGCGGAGCTATAAATCTAAATTCAGGGTTCAAGTCCTTATTCATGAGCTCTGCGCTGTGAGACCAAAGTATAGAAATAGGTATATTTGTAATGCCCTTTTGTTAGTATCGAAATGTGTGGCCTGTCGTGGCACAGGGGCAGGGCCTGTGACTGTTAAAGCGACCGACTGTAGGTTCAATCCTTATGCAAGGAAATAATGTATCAAATATTTTTATTTTCTTTCTTTCTGGTACCAAGACGAAGTACACCGTTGTGTTCCACAAAATATGCAACATCTCAAATTCTGTTTCACACTTGCCGCTGCTGTATAATAACTCACTACTCAGCTTCACGCTGTATCCCGCACATGGCAGGGTAGGCAGAGGAAACTTGGAAACCTAATGATAAGACACTCCGTTCCACTTCCGTTCCTCACTTTCCGCCGGATTTTGAGGCATAGCGTCTTGAGTGGTGGAACTCAACGCCGCGTTTTGCCTTATACCAGAGCGAGGAAATGAAAACATAAAATATTTAAATTGAAAATATTAAATATTTCATTTTCTCGAGTGGGGATCGAACCCATAACCCATCGGTTACAGTCACACGTTTGTGCCGCTGCGCCACAACAGGCCTCATGTATAATAACAATTTAGGATTTTAGACAATATTCAAATATACACTTATTGAAACAATGTGAAGTATTTTCCATATTATCCAAGTAAGCATTTACGACGTTGGCATTACGAAATATTCAGAGAACTACTTCTAATTTTGATTCTACCCTCTTTAGTTTTTGGACAGGTGTCTTATTCAATCATTTGCGAACGCATTCTATGAACGTTAATCTACATAACTGGCTTCAAACACTTTCAATTGTTATTTTGCCATTATTTTACCGTGGTGACCATCGTGGCACAGTAGGACGGTAGTTTCGAGTTCGATGTTCATACTTGGGAGTCATTATTATTTGAAAATAAAATTCTTTCGTTTGCTAAGAGATTGGTGTAAAGTTCATTCTCAATATCTGGACTTCGAGGGAAAAAGGTAAAGAGAATCTTATATCTTAATAGAGTTAAATAGTTTTTTTGTGTTCTCTACTTGGGCGACATTGAGTCAATGTAATAAAAAAATATGTAATTGAACACAGTAGTAGTATTTAATTTTAATTTCTGTATGAAAAGTAGATTTTTATTTAAATATGCAAAATAAGTTGGAAAAGCCCAAGCGCTGTGATGTTGTTTGTTACTTCGATTTTCGCTACGTTTAATTTTTTATATACTTAAAAATATAACTTTTATTCTAGAGCATAGTAACAATCATACAGCGTTGACCGAGAAAGTATGTGAGTTAAATCTTCAATAGAGGAAATAAAATATTTAATATATTTATTTCTGCGTTTTGCTAACAAAGCAAGCTCCACCACTCATCAGATGTATATTACCACTAGGTTCCCAAGTTTCCTCTGCCATGTATGGGATACAGCGAAACAAAAAAAAAAATATATCAAACCATAAAAAAATATTATCAAACCTGTGGCCTGTCGTGGCGCAGCGGCACAAGAGTGTGACTGTAACCGACAGGTTCTGGGTTCGATCCCCAGTCGAGGAAATGAAATACTTAATATTTTCAATTTAAATATTTAATGTTTCATTTCTTCGCTCTGGTAATAAGGCAAAGCGCGGCGTTGAGTTCCGCCTCTCAACACGCAATGCCTCAAATTCGGCGGAAAGTGGGGAACGGAGTGTCATAACACTAGGTTTCACTTCTGTTCCCTCTGCCTACCCTGCCTAGTGCGGGATACAGCGTGAAGCTGAGAGAGAGAATCAAACCAACCGCCTATTATACAAAACAAAAATGTTATATTGTTTTTACATCCCTCTGAGTATATTGGGTGCACTATAAAAACTTTACGTTGTGACAGCTGCCGATTTTATTATTTAGACGATATATAAAGGAGGGACTGTCATATAAAATGTTACGTTATGTATAACTTTTGAAGAAATCTCGATTTTTTTTTTTCAATTTTACACTGTCCCGCAGAGCTGAAAAAATCTATTGCAAAAATAATTTGTTCTCCACTTTTTGTAGTAAAATAAGATATTATACAGAGGTTAACGCCGCGTTGATTTAAGATTGAGATAAGCAATTGTTGTTTTTGTAATTAGGTGATTTCCAACTGAGTCTGGTCTTACCAGATTTTTTTATTATTTTGGTGGTTTGGGCCTTGAAAAAACGTAGTTCAAGAGTTTTGTTTCAAAGAAATCTATGTTTCAATAAATTGAAATTTTTGAATCAGAAAGTTGTCAGCTTCACGCTGTATCCCGCACTAGGGAGGGTAGGCAGAGGGGACGGAAGTGGAACCTAGTGTTAAGACACTCCGTTCCACTTCCGTTTCCCACTTTCCGCCGAATTTTTGAGCCATTGCGTGTTGAGTGGCGGAACTCAACGCCGCGCTTTGCCTTATTACTAGAGCGAAGAAATGAAATATTTAATATTTAAATTGAAAATATTAAATATTTCATTTCCTCGACTGGGGATCGAACCCAGAACCTGTCGGTTACAGTCACACTCTTGTGCCGCTGCGCCACGACAGGCCTCAGAAAGTTGTCAATTATATAATTATTTACAATTTTTAAATTTTTGGCACACACTAAAGACGAAACAATATTACAATGAAGTTTTGGTACTCATATCTCGAATCAGTTTCCAAGACGCGCCACCTATCAATGTTTAAAATATTAAACAAAAATAATATTTTTTTTAAAGTATGTCTTTTGGAAATATTAATATTGAATCCACATATTTCTAGTCAGATGTTGTTTTATTATAAATAAACAATTTTTTTTTAGCTTAGCGCTGTATCCCGCACAAAGCAGGATAGGCAGAGGGAACCCGGGAACCTAGTGTTAAGACACGCTGTTCCGCTTCCCCTTTCCACTGAATTTGAGGCATTGCGTGTTGAGTGGCAGAACTGAACGCCGCGCTTTGCCTTATTACCACAGAGAAGAAATGAAACATTAAATATTTAAATTGAAAATATTAAATATTTCATTTCCTCGACTGGGGATCGAACCCAGAACCTAGATTTGACGGAACCTGGGGAGCAGAAGTGTCTTAATGAGATCTTAAAATACTTTTGTTCCCCACTTTCCGTCCAATGTGACATTACGTAATTACGAAAAAAGATTCCAATACACGTAACTATACAGTATGTAATATCTACTATATATATATTAATAATTTTAAACAAAATGAAACATATAAACAATGTGTTTAAAATTAAACATTTATTTTATGTCACAACACCAATCTCACAAAATCGATTAATATAAGAACTCAATATGAAGCTTATGAGAAAAATTCTTTATTGAAAGCTTAGGTATCACACGTTATGAAGTTAATGGGAGAGCTTTCAATCTATTTATCGGTATTCCTATTAGTTATCTTCATTTTATATATAGTGTATTACTATAGTATTATTGCAAGTACATTATTTGTACATACTCAGCTTCACGCTGTATCCTGCACACAGCAGTGTAGGCAGAGGGAACTTGGGAACCTAGTGTTAAAACACTCCGTTCCATTTACGTTCCTCACTTTCCGCCGAGAGTTTAAACATTTGGTATTTTGTTTTGCTTTTGAAAATTATATAGAATTTATCGTTTTTACATAATTTTAAAACTATAGTGGCACTATTTAATAAAGTTTAGCTGTGAAAGCTTCGTCTATAAGTTCAATTCTTACATTAACAAGTTGTTATACTTAATTACTTTTACTTATTTAATATATCTATCAAACTGATTGAAAAACGATAACATAACTTTATGGTGACGGTTGAAATGAGTTATATTTACAATAAATAGCTTATTTTATCTTGAAAATTTGAATTTGAGGCCTGTCGTGGCGCAGCGGCACAAGAGTGTGACTGTAACCGACAGGTTCTGGGTTCGATCACCAGTCGAGGAAATGAAATATTAAATATTTTCAATTTAAAATATTTAATGTTTCATTTCTTCGCTCTGGTAATAAGGCAAAGCGCGGCGTTGAGTTCCGCCCCTCAACACGCAATGCCTCAAATTCGGCGGAAAGTGGGGAAAGGAAGTGGAACGGAGTGTCATAACACTAGGTTCCACTTCCGTTCCCTCTGCCTACCCTGCCTAGTGCGGGATACAGCGTGAAGCTGAAAAAAAAAAAAAAAAAAAAAAGAAAATTTGACAATAAGGATGAAGCGTAGGTTGTAAATGATATATTATCCTTTGCCTACCCTAATCATATTATTTCTTAATTTTCTTAATTTAAATATTTTGAATTTGCTCAGACTTCCCGCACATGGCAGGGTAATTGAAGGAAGACGTGTTAAGATGCTCCGTTCCTTAACTTTCCACTAAATTCTGAAGTCATGTTGAGTGGCAAAACTCAACACCACACGCTTTTGTTTCTTACCAGAGTGACAATTTGAAAATATTAAATATATGGAAACGAATCCACAACTTATCGTGCTTTAGTGCTACATCTATTTTTCTTGAAAATTATAAATATTCTTTCTAGATTTAAATTGTGCTTGAGGCCTGTCGTGGCGCAGCGGTACAAGCGTGTGACTGTAACCGACAGGTTGTGGGTTCGATCCCCAATCGAGGAAATGAAATATTTTCAATTTAAATTTATTTTTTTTCATTTCTTCGCTCTGGTACAAGGTAAAACGCGGCGTTGGATATCGCCACTCAACACGCAATGCCCCAAATTCAGCGGTAAGTGAGAACCGGAAGTGGAACGGAGTGTATTAACACTAGGTTCCCTTTACACAGGGTGTGTGTCATGTGCAGGATACAGCGTGAAGCTGAGTACATAAATTCTTAAGAAAATCGAAAATTGAACCCACACACATTAAACATGTCAATGTCAATGTCACGTTATACGAAAAATATTCTCATTATAACTATATTTTTCAAAGTAAATTTCAAAATATAACGTATGAATTTTTAATCATCGAGACAATAGGTGCTGGCGGGTACCGCAGACTTAAGAGCCATCCGCACCCTCACCGGTCCTCATGTAAAACACCATTGTTACGCCAAAACAAAGATGACACGAGTAAAAATGAACAAACATTTATATGAAATTGCTGTGTGTGTTGCAGGCGAAGCCTAAAAAAAATCGACACAAAATCCATAATGAATATGGATTTTGTGTCGATTTTTTTAGGCTTCGCCTGCCTAAGCTTATTGTTATATTTCTAACTGATTTGACAATGTTTATTCACACTTAGGAAAGAAAAATACTTTTTTTAGAAACCGTGTAAAATGTGAAGGTAGCAGGATTTGAACCCGCGGCTTTTGGATGGTTTTCAAAAAGGGCAAGTTGAAATTCCTCTAAATAAAAAGTTAGTAATCCGGTTAAAAGTGTTTCAGTTAAAGTTATTTACGTTATTGCAAACCTAAGTATATTATGACCAAAAGTTACTGTTAACGTATACATAATAACCTTGATCTACAAATAAAATCATATTACTGACCCAAGACGTGATATCTTACGTCTTCCATTACATATTTATGAACATTTTATATGTATATGTGAGCATTAATACCACCTTGAGTGTCTGATTGTAGAAATGAGGGCTCGATATTTGTTTATTACTCGGAATAATGTATTTATTACAATAAATTTTCCGCCATTCAACACGCAATGCCTCGAATTCGGCGGAAAGTGGGGAACGGAAGTGGAACGGAGCGTCTTAACACTAGGTTCCCATGTTCCCTCTGCCTACCCTGCCATGTGCTTCAAGCACATGAGTTGAGTAAATTTACATTATAGATAGTGTCTACTGTTTTCAATACATATCAATAAAATTATAAGTTCAGAGATTTCTAAATAAATGCGTTTCTATGTTCTCAAAATAATTAAATTGTTGGAATTCTGTCTGCACCATGCTAATCTCTAGAAGAGTAGAGCCGAGTGATTCCGGCTTAGAATAGGATCACCCTGGTACTGATGGTGTCGTAAGAGGCGACTAAGGTACGTGTGGGAGAGTCACGTTGTCAGCAATGGCAACACGCATGGGTAGACTCGACCGAGTCATTACCAGCCCCTGCATTTAAAACCGCCGTTAAGTAGTCGTGGGCAACGGTGATCACTCACCATCAGGTGACTCGTACGCTCGTTTGCCGTGTCTTTTCCATATAAAAAAAGGTAAAAATTATTATTATTGTACTGAAGATATAAATTATCAACAATTATTGTTAATAATTAAGCAAGGAAATTGGAGCATACACGTGAAGCTGGTGTATTAATTTAGCGTATAACGGTTGAAATAATTTATCATTTATTCCATTATCTACTAAATAATATTGGTTAGAAATATTAATATAGTTCAAGCAGGTGAGATCGTGTGGGTCCGTTAGCTTAAGAAATTAATGGTGCGTCGTATTGCTAAGCACCAACGAAGGCTAAAATAAAAAAATATGTTCAGTCTCTCGTCTAGGCCAGCATAAAACGGCGTTCAGTTTTGCGACTCAATAATTAATAAAACAAAACCTGAAAGCAGACTGTCCTTAAACTAAATTTTATTGGAATCATTTCATATGCTTTAAAAAAATTAAGCACAGCGTTGAGTTACGCCAATCAACACTGTCTTACTTTTGAAATATATAAATAGTAAATATAATTGCAACAAGCACTTAAACAGATTCTTAACTATTACAATTAAACTGGGAAAGCTATTATAATTAACTCGGCGTTATGTTCCGCCACTATTAAAACCTGTGTCTCGATTATGGACAAAAAAAATATGAAAAAAATAACCCATAAACAATATAATGAAATAAAAGTATTATAAAACTAATCTTGGCGTTGAGTTCCGCCATTCAACACACAATGTCTTAATTTTGAAATGTTTCAACAATAAAAAAAAATAAAAACACTTAAAAAAACACTCTGAAAACATTATAATTGAAAATTTTGTAATAATTGAAGCCACTTTAATTCAGTCCAATTTAAATTGTAGACTTATAAATATCTAGACAGTTTCTTGAATATTCAAACCGTTTGGAAGACAATTAAAGCTGTCATTGCTAGCATTTTCTTGTTAGGAAAATAGAAAAGCCTATTTATTTGAGAATTTATTTTGTTTATAAAAATAGTATTATAGTATTAAGTATCTCTGTTATTAATTTATGAGATAAAAATTGCCTTGTGGAAAGTAAAATCATTTGGCATCATGTCTCAGTGGTATTCTTTTTAAAAAAGATATGTAGAGAAGCAAACATAATTTTAATTATTGCAACTGTTGGGAGTAGAGTTTGTTAACCGCTCTGTTTCTTTTTATAATTTACTCTACTACTCAGCTTCACGCTGTATCCCGCACGAGGCAGGGTAAGCAGAGGGAACTTGGGAACCTAGTGTTAAGACAGGCCGTTCCACATCCGTTCCCTACTTTCCGCCAAACTCGAGGGATTGCGTGTTGAGTGTCGGAACTCAACGCCGCGTTTTGCCTTGTACCAGAGCGAAAAAGTGAAATAATTTAATATTTAAATTGACAATATTAAATATTTCATTTCCTCGAGTGGGTATTGAACCCACAACCTGTCGGTTACAGTCACACGCTTATGCCACTGCGCCACGACAGGCCTCAAATTTTTATAATTTATATAATAAATAATTCACTTATTCACTGTAAGTTATCCAGTCAGTGTATAATTGTATACACGTAATAGGCTTCACATAAATGCTCCGTTAGTAACAGTTGGGAGTTCTCTACCTAACTCAGTCACAAAATTATTTCACTAAAAATCTCCTTTGAAATATCTTGTAGAGATAAGCCAATGATAATTCCGTTCAGATTTCATAAAAGTTCGAGCCGAGATCTTTATAAAAATATTATGGAAAATATCAAATATAATATCAATATCAATACATAGTATATTTGAGTCTGTAGCCCTCATTTATTCAAATGCTTTTAGCTGAAACAATAAGTCTCTACATAAAAGTGATAGATGTACTGACATTTCATTTGCCATATGATATAAAAGGGAAAGTTTTATATAAAAACATTAAGCGAGCGGCCAAATTCTACTTCACATGTTGTAAATATAGTAAGTAGAAATTAATAATATTTAATGATTTAATATTATTAAATTATTTTAAAATAAAGAAAATTAATAATTAGTTATCAACATACTCAGCTTCACGGTGCATCCCGCACACGGCAGGGTAGGCAGAGGAAATTTGGAAACTAAGTGTTAAGACACTCCGTGCTACTTCCGGGGAACTTTCCACCACATTTGAGGCATTGAGTGTTGAATGGCGGAACTTAACGCTGTATATTGCCTTGTACCAGAGCGAAGAAATAAATGATGGAATAGACCTTTAAGCTAAGCTAAAATTATTTTTCTTTTTATACTTTTCTTCATTTAATGACACCACGTTATACTATCGTTTATGTCCACAAATTCAATTATAACCGGTGTTAAGTATCAATTAAAAGTAAAAAAATGCTACATCCTACTAAAATTCAAAGGAAATAATATAAATCTGCAAGATATTTCTCAAAAGCTCGTAAAAAAAGCTTTTAATAAAAAATATTAAAATGAATAATGTATAATAAAAAACGTCTAATTTTAAAACAATTGAATTGATAACAATCAGTTTATAGAAAACAAAATAGTTTCCAAAGGAGAGCTTTAAAGCTCGCAACAGTGGCGCTATCGTCGCTTTCTCCCGCAGTCACCCGCACGCCGTGGTAAGGTGCGCCCGTCCTGTGTACGTGTTTGTGTTGTGTATGTGTGGTTGTGCTGTGTACGGAATAATATGATGTAAGTTGTATAATATTATATTGTGGAAAATTGTAATTGATTATGGAAAAATCAGTTTGATTTTTTCGTAATAATTATGGCTGGTTATATACATTTTTTTGATTATGGGTATTATGTGTCTCGTATAAAAAATCTTTTAAATAATTATGTATATATTTTTGATTTGAATTTAAAATATATATCATATGTATAATATTATTAAATGGAACAATATTTATGATTATGAAAAAAATATATTTCACACAATTTCAATTTATATTGAAAAAATATGTGCTAAATTATTTTTATATTTTTATAATTAATAAAAAACAAGAATATTATGTTATGTTATAAAATTGTCGAGCTTTTTTTTCACTGTTAATAAAGTATATAGTTTTTATAGTCGAGTCGTGAATTTTTAACTTAGCAATTTGCGTTAGAAGCGAAATTTTGTTTCAAAATAAATTGAACTCGGTTAGTAAATTGCATTTTACTTTATACTCGCATTGTACTCTGACTTTTCTTATATATTATACAAAATTTAAAATGAACCAATTAAAGTCGCATAGTTCATAACTTATTCTTCTCGTTCTTGAACATTGACTTCTACCTGACAAAAATATTATCATTTTCAGTAGCTACATTTTGTTTTGGAAAAACTCTATATTAAATGTTGTTCATCGAAAAGCATTTTTTTTTATACAAAATATTAATCTATTAATTTAAACATTAAAAAATAACTAAAAACACATAAATTAACTATATTTCCAGTCTAAATACGTAGGTAAAATAAAAATAATAGTTAGAATACGTAAGTCAACGGCGTATAAGACAATTAAATACCCAATACCCTCTATAATTATATAACAATTATTGCTCTAGAAGATCAATAGTAAAAACGTATTTTATAAATATTTATGCTTTTATGTAAACTGTTTTTCGTTATCCTTTTTTCTATCTTATATGCAAAAAATAGCTTTGTCAAGTGACGGAACTCAACGCCGCGTTTTATCTAAGGCGAGAGGATAATAATTATGATTTCACTCATTCCTCTAAGTGGAAAATGAATCTACAAATATCGCGTTAATAATAACCACTGCGCTACGGCGACCTCGATTATGTTATATTTATATGGAGAACAGATATTGTTACTTCTTATAAATCCGCTCTTTACAAACATTTTTTTTTAATGTTTAAACTGGATTAAGGATTTTTTCTGCTTCACGCTGTATTCATGACAGGGTAGGCAGAGGAAACTTAGAAATTTAGTGTTGAGACACTCCGTTACGTTTTCCACTTTTGCAAATTAATTTCAAGATATTTTTGAACTTACAACTCGCTTCGCTCATTTTTTTTAGCTTTACGCTGTATACCGCACGAGGCAGGGTAGGTAGAAGAAATGAAACATTAAATATTTAAATTGAAAATATTCAATATTTCATTTCCTTGACTGGGGATCGAACCCAGAACCTGTCGGTTACAGTCACACTCTTTTGCCGCTGCGCCACGACAGGCTTGTAGTATTTTTATTACAAAATATTGTAAATAATATTGATAGATACAAAATAGTTTAAGCTCTCTTTACGCTTTGTGGAAAACCGTAGTGAATTAGTTCGGTAATTATCTAGTAAATACATTTTTCAAATTATATTTTCTTCTTTTTTTGTTTAAATGTATATTTTTATATATAAAATTATATTTTAAAAATGAGTACACCATTGTAAGTTTTTTTTTTCTATTAGATCCTTTACATAGATTGATATAAATTAATGCTATGCAATGTTTTGTGATCATTTACAATGAGTCTATGAAAAAGTACATTTTATTGTTCATCTTGATTATTATATTACTCACTCAGCTTCACGCTGTATCCCGCACGAGGCAGGGTAGGCAGAGGGAACCCGGGAACCTAGTGTTAAGACACTCCGTTCCACTTCCGTTCCCTACTTTCCGCCGAATTTGAGGCATTGCGTATTGAGTGGCGGAACTCAACGCCGCGCTTTGCCTTATTACCAGAGCGAAGAAATGAAAAATGCAATATTTAAATTGAAAATACTAAATATTTCATTTCCTCGACCGGGGATCGAACTCAGAACCTGTCGGTTACAGTCACACATTTGTGCCGCTGCGCCACGACAGGCCTCAATTATATTAAAATATTAGGCCTTATTATATTAAAACAAGTTTATTATATTAAAACATACTATGGGTCGTTTGCACAGCTTGCGTAATTTTTTCCAAAATTTCTATATCCAGTAGTTACCGGTGTGCGTTGTTTGTAAAGCATTCAGTAAGGGAACAATTTCGTACACAAAAAAAAAAGTTTTGATTATAAATGACTTTTCTGGCATTTAAAAAGTATTTTTTTTAATATCAAAGCTATATTATTGTAAAATTCAATCTAAATAAGCACACATAAGAAAGTGAAAAATTAGTATACGTATCGCAACAAGCTTTCACATTTGTAATATTACAAGAACATCAGCTACAAGTAGCAACGTCTTAAGTGAGTGACTTACCACTCAATACGCAATGCCTCCAGAATACGGTGGACGGTGGGGAACAGATTTATCTTAATGGGAACAGAATTGTTACGTTCCCGCTGCGTACCCTGTTACGTGCGGGATACAACGTGACGTTAATAATTTTGTAATATATGAACCATGTCTTTAAATCAGTGGAGAATAAGATAAATATGACTTACTTTATTTATGCTCTAAATGTACAAAATTAATTGAGAACGTTAAAAAAAATTAACGTAACTGGATTTAATCCATGTATTTTTACTATCCTAGTTAACAAATAAGCTATACGTTCTTACCATGTTACGTCAAAATATTTATACGCTTGTAAGATTTCTTTTTTTGTTAACTATATAAGATATTTACAGCTTTGAGTGTTTTAGTACCTAGTGATGTAATAAAAAGTTAATAACAATCCTGCCAAGAAAGATCCATTATTAATATAAACTGTACGTAGCGGGACTCGAACCCACTTCCCCCATCGATCATGTTCATACGATATGGTAACTACAAAAAAGAAAGCTGTCGCCTTTTCTATATAATCGTACCAACCTCGAGCGCAAATATACGTTCTGTCGTTATTATTATAAGTATATCATTTTATGATCTGTAAGAGCTTTAGAGATATAACTTTGCAATTAAATTGTTAATTAAAATTAACTCGCGCTATGATGTGTGTATGTGTGTATATTAAGGAACATTATCTACAAATGACTAAAATATATATTTTGTTCCAATTTTTAGTATTTGGTGTTTTTTTTTTTTTTTTCACCTTCACGCTGTATCCCGCACTAGGCAGGGTAGGCAGGGGGAACGGAAGTGAAACCTAGTGTTATGACACTCCGTTCCACTTCCGTTCCCCACTTTCCGCCGAATTTGAGGCATTGCGTGTTGAGTGGCGGAACTCAACGCCGCGCTTTGCCTTATTACCAGAGCAAAGAAATGAAACATTAAATATTTTAATTGAAAATATTAAATATTTCATTTCCTCGACTGGGGATCGAACCCAGAACCTGTCGGTTACAGTCACACTCTTGTGCCGCTGCGCCACGACAGGCCTCAGTACTTGGTGTCATTTGAATGTAGTGAGATTTGAACCCGCACCTCTTGGAAACCGTCCAAACGCTGTGACCGACTAAGCCATACGTTCATACCAACTAAGCTATACGTTTGAGAACGTATGGTTCTGTTGGTCAGTGCGCACGAACGGTATAAAAGGGTGGGTTCAAATCGCATATAAATTTGAAAATAGCGGAAGTTCAAATTTTCTTCTTTTAACTTTTAAATATGGAACTCCAATTATAAATGTATTTAAAAGAAATGAGTTATATATTTCTTTTTATATTAAGTTTTCATGAATAATGAGGCCTGTGGTGGGCTATCAACACAAGCGTGTGACTATAAACGTGACAGGTTATGGGTTCGATCCCCACTTGAGGAAATTAAATACTATCAATTTGAATATTAGATATTTTTTTTGCTCCGGTGACAAGGCAAAGCGCAGCGTTGAGTTCCACCACTCGACACGCAGCGCTGCAATTTCTCTAGAAAATTGGAAATGGAATGTAGTATCTTAACATTAGCTTCTTAATTCTGCCTACCCTGCTTAGAGCGGGATAACGCGTGAAAGTGAAGCATAAAAAAATAAACTCACGCTGTTAACGGCACACCGCACGGAAGACAGAAGCTACCCCGTTGTAAGACATTCCGTACTCAACTTTCCGCTTAAAATGACGAAACATTAGACGTAGAGTGGTGGAATTTAACACTGCACTTGTTATGTTATCAAAAGAAGAACAAATAATTATTTTAATATTTTTACTGCTTCGTTCAAAAAAAATTTATACGCTTTTTAAATTTAAGTTTAGTAATTAATTATTTCCCAGAGTATATTTTTTTTGTATATTATTCAATACATATTCATATAGATTAAGCGGGCGAAGCCGCGCAGCTCCAATACTAATATATAATCCTAAGCATATAACGTAAACGATATTTTTTTTTTCATCCCAAGCGTTAGTAACTTTTTTAATATAGTAAAAAGTTTTTTAATTATCGCGTTTAGACTGATAACTCTATATTGGTTCTTAGCTTAAGATTGAACTGAGATAAAAATAATTCGCTCAATTCTTCACATATATATTAATATGTGGTTTTCATATATATATATATATATATATATATATATATATATATATATATATATATATATATATATATATATATATATATATATATATATATATTATATATATATATATATATATATATATATATATATATATATATATATATATATATATATATATATATATATATATATATATATATATATATATATATATATATATATATTATATATATATATATATATATATATATATATATATATATATATATATATATATATATATATATATATATATATATATATATATATATATATATATTATATATATATATATATATATATATATATATATATATATATATATATATATATATATATATATATATATATATATATATATATATATATATATATATATATATATATATATATATATATATATATATATATATTTATGTGGTTCATTTTATAATTTAATAAATGGTATGGTAGAGGGAACTTGGGAACCTGGTGTTACCATACCCCGCTTTCCTCAAAATGTGCGGGATACAGCGTGAAGCTAAAAAATAGCACAATATCTTTTGTATAATCAAAAGATAGAGATAGTTTCCTTCAGACAAGAATATCTAGAGTAATTCTATTTTTATACGACTTTGGCCTAACATTGGATATCTATATAAAATGTTATCGATACCCTCTTATTAGATGTTCTAATCATAGGAGTAGAATTAGTTTATTTTAGGTAATATCTTCATTAAAAATATAAAATATATTATTATATTAAACATATATTTAGCTATACGTTTATTTGTGTTCATTATTTGTAGAAAAACTCGTATGTGAAAATAAAGTATAGGTGTCAGCTTTACGACTAAATGCCGCGCTTTGCTTCGCTATTATAGTGAGGAAACAAATATATTAAATATTTAATTTCCTTGCAAAGCGCGGCGTTGAGTTCCGCTAATCAAGACGCAATAACTTAAATTCAGTGGAAAGTGGGAAACGGAACGACGTGCCTTAACTCTAGGTTCCCAAGTTCCTTCTGCGTACCCTACCATATGCGGGATACAGTGTGAAGCTGAAATATGTAAAAATATAAGCAAAATGAATGGATAACGACAAGACTGACAAGATCGGCTCTACACGGACTGCCATAAATTTTTCCATAATCCTCAAAATACCCTTAAAAGTGAGCTGGGTTTTTTCATATTTTATTGGATCACTTATGTTTATTAGATATAAATTATGACGTATAGCTTAAATTTTAAATCCTATGATAACATAATCAATTGATGTGTAGATTTGGATCTAAAATTATATTTCTACTTAGAAAGTTATTAATATGAGGCCTGTCGTGGCGCAGCGGCACAAGCGTGTGACTGTAACCGACAGGTCCTGGGTTCGATCCCAAGTCGAGGAAATGAAATATTTAATATTTTTAATTTAAATATTTCATGTTTCATTTCATCGCTTTGGTAATAAGGCAAAGCGCGGCGTTATGTTTCGCCACTCAACACGTAATGCTTCAAAATCGGCGGAAAGTGGGGAACGGAAGTGGAACGGAGTGTCTTAACACTAGGGTTTCCGGGTTCCCTCTGCCTACCCTGCCTTAACACTAGGGTTCCCGGGTTCATTCTGCCTACCCTGTCTCGTGCGGGATACAGTGTGAAGCTAAAAAAGACCATAAAGTTATTAATAATATATTTTTTGTACAATTTTTGTATTTCTATCGGTGACCACAGATTAGTGTAAAATGTTGGAAACATCGGGTTTGCAAAAATGTGTAATACTAAATGTATGCCATAAACACAACAGGCAGTTCAGTTCAGTAATTTAATACACAATATATTATAATTGCTGAAAGTAAGATATAAATGGCTAAAAGCAAAGACTGCAGTGATTTTGTATCATGTTTTGCCTTTTTCTCAAAGTAGAGTATGACATTTTATAAAATTTTACTAAAATAAATTTGTGATTAATCTTTTGAAAGAAAATTACTTATTTAGAAAATGTTTAAAAATTTATTTAACTCAAATTTAATTTCATAGAATTATGAATTAGGAAAAAGTTTAATATACGATTTTATATTTTTTCTCGTCGTCATCGTCGTTTCAGTGTGACGCCCAATGCTGGACATAGGTCTTCCTAAAGGATTTCCACGGCGATCGGTCTTGCAACTCCCGCATCCAGCGGCTACCGACGATCTTGACCAGACCGTCTTTCTACCTGGTAGGGGGCCTGCCCACTGAGCGTCGTCCGGTTCGTGGTGGCTACTCTAGAACCATTCCGCCCCAACGGCCATCGGTTCTCCTTGCTACGTATCCGGCCCATTGCCACTTTAGCTGAGCAATTCATCGAGCAATGCCGCTAACTTTTGTTCTTCTATGGATCTCTTCATTTCTAATTCGATCACGTAGGGCAATATTAAGCATTGCTCTCTCCATTGTCCCTTGAGCGACCTTGAGATTTCTTATGAGACACATAGTTAACGGCCAAGTCTCGCTCCCGTGTGTCATTACTGGCAACACACTAGAGTTAAAAAACTGATGAAAAAACTTTTGTCTTGAGACACCAAGGTAGTTTGGACGCAACGATTTTTTATCAGTTCCCTAATGCTGCCCATCGGAGATGGATTCGATGAGAGGTCTCTTCTTGAAGTTGGACTTACCTAACTGGACCGTGTGTCCCAGGTATACGTAACAGTCAACAACTTCGAGGGAAGGACGCCGCCCACGGCCCCGCATGGCATCAGAGGAGCTACAGGAGCGTTACCCGTCTTTAAGGTGGATGGGCACCAGGACCCGGCACTAACCAATGCGAAACGCAGTGGCCGAAGCCACACACACAAGTTTTAAATGTCGGGGATGGTAGCAATCCGGTCAAGACTGCCCATGCGTGTTGTCATTGCTGACAACGTGACTCTACCACACGTACTTTAGTCGCCTCTTACGACACCATCATTACCAGGGTGATCCTATTCTAAGCCGGAACGCTGTGTGACAGCGTTCTAGAGCAAGGAAATGATAATTTTAAATATCTCCTCGAGTGTGAATCGAACTCAGAACCTGTCGCGTTTACAGTCGCACGTTTGTGACTCTGCGCCACAAGTGTCCTAAAAAGTTGTAAGAAGACGATATAAAAAGTTTGGTCTTATGTTTTTTATACAAGTTAAATATTCTTTATACAATCCATAGGCGTATTTTGTTTACTGAATTATAAGAAAATCTTTTTTGTTATGACAAAGTGTGTTATAAAGTTGTTCGTAAAATCCGTGAAAGTTATTCTTTTTATTTCCATGTACATGATTATTTTAAAAACAATTTTATATATTATTTTGTTGTTTTCTTTCCGCTTTAATTCGAGTATAGCCTTAGCCCATTCTTAAAGTTTGTAAAGGAACTTTTATATATTACAATAAACTTGAGGTGTATCGTGGCACAGTGGCCCAAGCGTGCGACTGTAAATAAGACAGGCTTGTGGATTCGATTCTCCATTGACGAAATAAAATATTAAATACTTTCAAATTAAATACTTAATGTTTTAACTTACTCGCTCTGGTAACAAGGCAAAGCTCGTTGAGTTCCGCCACCCAACACGCAATGTTCCAAATTCGGGGGAAATAGATGACTTTAAAGACATAGGATGTTTCAATATTGATGACGCGTATTATAAATAATGTTACAAATTTAATGTGCACGCCGATGTGTGTGAACCCTGAATCCCCAAAACACAAGTTAAATCTTAAATTGTGGATCAGAGTCCATCATCTTAATTAAAATCATTATTTGTTTTTGCTAAATTGATGTCATTTATTTGTTTTTGTTATATATCTATGGTTATATTATTATTATTATTATAATAGAAGTATTGTGTGTTGAGTTGCGGAACTTAATGCCAATTCGATGAACTTAATAGAATTGCTATATTAAGTTTCCCTTGTGGTAAAAAAATGGTTTTACTTAAAATTAAAATGTTATTAACTAGAATTAAAAAAAAAACTCACACTTTAATACACTTTAAAAAATATACATTTACATTGAAATAATACTCTTTTCTATTCTGCTTCACGCTTTATCCCGCAAATGGCAGATTAACGGTGTTAAGACATTCCATTCAACTTCCGTCCCTCACTTTCCGCCAAAACTGAGGCTTTGCGTGTTGAGTGGCGGAACTCAACGCCGCGTTTTGCCTTGTACTAGAGCCAAGAAATATAAATATTAAATATTTAAATTGAAAATATTATTTTTCATTTCCTCGAGCAGGGATAGAACCCACTACCTATCGTTTACAGTCAAAATCTTGTGCCGCAGCGGCCACGACAGGCCTCAGAATATAAAAATGATGATTTTATTTAATACCTTCCTTATCTATAGCTATAAATTAAACGTCTTTTATTATAGAGATATGCGCCCGCATTTCGTCTAATCTGTCTCAAGGGACTTTTAGGTCAAGTACATAATATAGGGCGGCGTTAAGCATTCGAGTGAAAATATCACGGAATGATAATACAGAATTTTGGAATATTTCTGCTATTTTCTGGATTTACCATTAGAAATGATTATTTGTATGCGAGTGTTAATTATATATACCCGATGGCATTACTTTAAAGAATATTTTATAGTTTCTACTAATAAAATATCATTAAGAAAGATAATTCCAGTATAATTATAATTCATTATTTTATTCTTTCAGTTTCACGCAGTTACCCCGACATGGTAGGCTGGGAAAACTGAAAATCTACTTTTAAGACACTTCGTTACCATAACCACACAACCGTTCCCCACTTTACACTTGATGGAGTTGACTAGTGTGTTGAGTAGCGTATCTTAACGCCGCTCCTTGCCTTGTTTGCAGGTGTAAGAAATAAACTCATATCGCTTTGAAGAACAAATTTATTTTTATGTTCCCGCTCTGTTAATAGGAGCGGTACTTAGTTTCAACCATTCATTATACGTGCAATGCTTCTGAAGTTGAGAGGGAAAGTGAACATAAGAGGGATACAGCGTGAAAATATAACATATAAAAAGAGGGAAAAACGTGTAAGGGATAAAGCGTGAAACTGCAACAACAAAAAAAAAAAACAGCCCTTACCATTTTTTCTAACATAACCGAAATAACGCAATTTTACTATTCATATAATACATCCGAATGAAGATATTCTTCCATATCTCGCCTTCACCCAAAGAGCTGTATCTTTTATATCAGGGACTTATTACCGAGTTATCAACATGCTGCGAATACAGTACAGTACGTTTTGTAGAACCCTACTTTTTACTATAAGCCTCTTTTGGATAAGCCGGTGTGGTACGACTGTCGCAGAATGAAATTATTTAATTTGGAAATGTGTGTTTCGTTGCGTTTTGCCTTTTCATATATATTTTTTTCATATATTGAGGCATGTCGTGGCGCAGCGGCACAAGCGTGTGACTGTAACCGACAGGTTCTGGGTTCGATCCCCAGTCGAGGAAATGAAATATTTAATATTTTCAATTTAAATATTTAATGTTTCATTTCTTCGCTCTGGTAATAAGGCTAAGCGCGGCGTTGAGTTCCGCCACTCAACACGCATTGCCTCAAATTCGGCGGAAAGTGGTGAACGGAAGTGGAACGGATTGTCTTAACACTAGGTTCCCGGGTTCCCTCTACCTACCCTGCCTCGTGCGGGATATAGCGTGAAGCTGAAAAAAAATATATATTTTTTTTTATACAAGGCCTGTCGTGGCGCAAAGGCTTAGTGATATGATTGTAAATATAACAGGTTGTGGGTTCGATCCCTACTCGAGGAGAGAATTATTTTTTTTTTAATTTATTCCGGTACCCTAAGCGCGGCAATAATGCTTCAATTAATTTGTGTGTTAACAGTCACGATTAGTTTTCGCTGTTCTTAACTATAATTATGGGTAAAAAAAGCTCGAGGTTTTCCTCGCGTGGTCAAATAACTAAGAGTATCTGTATCAAACATGATGCAGTACTGGAGTCTTCGCAATTATAGGAATGATTTAATATAACTTTTAAATATAACATAGCATTCTTCTATAAACGGACTATCGGATGCATAAATATTATTTCTTGAGATTAACGCATGTAAACAAACAAAACTTTAAGCTTTTAATATAAGATATTTAAGTACAATTTGAATATTAACTTAACTTAAAAAATGTTAATTTAAGGCAAATCCTCGTGCAGGGCCACAAACATAAGTAGGTAGTGGATTCGATGTCCACTCAAGAAAATGTTTTTTTTTTTAATTTCAAAAGTTAGGGAGCACTTACTTCTATCGTATGTCAGAAATAATTCGTAGAAAAAGAATTGATAAATGTATTCTAACCTTTCTTGAAGTTTAGAATACATTTATGCCTTTTAGAATACATTTATGCCTTATTTTAGTCTAAGCATTTCAGAGATATAATTATTTCAAAAATATTAAAAAAAAATAACTTTCTCGAGTAGGCATCAAACTCTCAACCTTTCTACAGCCACACGCATGAGTCCACGACATACCTCAAAAGTTGTCCTTTAGTTCATTTTATACATAACATAAAAAATAAGGAAAGCTGTTCACGAAACGGAGTGTCTTCACACCAGTTTCCCAAGTTCCCTCTGCCTACCCTGCTGTGTGTGAGATACAGTGAAAGCTGAAGCCTCTGTGGACCTCAGCAGAAGGTTACGTTACGTTATATAATTATGATTGATCTAAACATACTGTCGTTTCATTATGAAAGAAAGAAAGACAAGTCCAAGTTGGACTCGTCTATTGAGGGGTTCAATACCTTTTTCAAGATGGTAAGTCAATTATAAGAACAATTTATAAAAGTTGACAAACTTAAATTGAATTTTCAGTGCAAATTCCCGCAACATTTCAACTTACTTCTTCTTTTATATGCAATAATTTCAAACCAGAAAATTACAAAATAAAAAAATATGTTTAAAACAAAAAAGGTGTGAAAAGACGATCTTATCTCTAAGAACTGAATAATAAGTGATACTCGCACGATAAGAGTGTTTAAGTTTTTATTCTTTGAAATTTCCATAAAAATTGCAACTTTTCATATTATTTTTCCACGGGAAATATAAATCCTTATATTGAAAACGCAGCAAAACTCATACAAAATGCAGCAAAAACGATGCATAAATTATCGATATGTCGATTGTGTTGACTTAGAAGCTTATTTTTTTCTGTTTTCCAAGAGACACTTCGGTATCAACTTTGGCTCTGTACTTTGACTTTACGCGACAGCGATAAATAGTCTTAACGGACAGAAGAAGAACGTTGTTATCCCAAAAGGGTTCTGTTTTTACGAACGTTGTTATCCCAAAAGGGTTACTTTTGAGGTATGGAACCCTAAAAATGGTTACAAAGATATTATATTATTGAATAGTCAATAAGCCTTGGAAATAGACTATCTGAGTTCCAATAATAAACGTTCCAATATGCAGAATTCAGTGTGAAGCTATGTTTTATTATTATAGAAATAACCGTGAAAACAAAAAGAAAAGAAGCGAAATCGTAAGTCATGCTGACTTACTTTTTTACTTTACGTAGAATTAGTCAATAATTACTAAACGAAGTCAAACAATGTTCAAATGGTTTAGAAAATCAGCTGTTTTTAACCTTCAATGCAAAAAAAAAACATGTTATTTATTTATTTATTAAGCTTACCAACGGTAGATACATTATGTTACATTTTAACACATTTTTTTTAATTTAACTTATAAACTACCACCTAAAGGTAAACACCGCATGCAAAAGATTTTTTATGAACATATGTGAATATCTATCAATTTAAACAAGTATTTGCTATAATAGAAAGTAAAACAAAATTTAAACAAAAAATATATATAAGTACTATATAGTAAAAGCTAATACACACATAATTAGTGCCATTAATTAAGTCACACTTTACAAATTGCTTTTTTGAAAGCTGCTATGTACATATTAAAGATGTCAGTATTCGTAGATTCACTACATTTTTTATTATAAAGTAAGGTAAGTTATTAGTTTTATCTGTCTGTCTGTGGCACCTTAATTTTCGAAAGAATGAACCGTAGTCTCATGTAATTATAATATTTTGAACTGCTACATAAGGTTACGACGGTTGCCTTATAATCCAAGGATCATATTAAATAAATTTCATTGTCATCTTTGATAGACAAAGGGGCAGCGTTAAGTTCCGCCATTCATGAGGAAGCATCCTTTCCTCTGTACAAGCTGTTATGATTGAAAAACGTGACTACTTTTGTAATGATTAATATTATTTTTTGTCTAATTGTATACAATTATACAAAAAATAATATTAGTCATAATACAAATTGTATACATTGAAATATATATAATACATATAAAAAATAAAATATGATATATCATATTTATTTTTTATATGTATTATATATATTTCAATTAATAATTACATACATATGTACATAATAATTATATATTTATG
Organism: Eueides isabella; assembly: GCA_019049475.1. Classification (NCBI taxonomy): domain Eukaryota; kingdom Metazoa; phylum Arthropoda; class Insecta; order Lepidoptera; family Nymphalidae; genus Eueides; species Eueides isabella. Next base: position 12,520,120 of record CM032398.1, on the reverse strand, counting down.
TATGAAGCGTAATTGTCAGTTCCGCCAATTAATAGAGAAAAAAATCATAAATATATCAAAAATATGAAAAAAAAAACTTTGTGGAGAGCAGAATATCCTAACTTAGGTTCCCACTACCTACGAGTACCAACAGAAAGAAGGGAAGAGAAGCTACAAAGACAAAAAAAAGTACAAAAAAACCATTTAAAAAAGGCTTTAACTTTAAAAGCTCAAATAAAATGGACTTCAACACTTTAATTACGTTTAAATCATTTCATTTATATTTGATAGAGCCATCGTTCCGTTTATTAAACTATTAAGCGTAAGTCTTATTAATGATTGTTGGGCGTTTTTGATCGCGTGACGAGGCTGTTGAGTTCTAAGATTAATTACTTTTGGCACTCAATTCGAATTAATCTCATTTATTGAGTAATTTTTTTCTCAATTTTGCAGCTTCTTTTGCTACTTTTTTTATGGGGCTTTTAGAAATAAATCTTGTTTTCTGAATAAAAATTTATAACAACATTACATTTAGAACAACTGTGCAAAGAAATTAAACAGGCTTCATAGACATATTAGCAGTTATATATAATTAAATTTAGCGGGAGAAAGGACAAAAATCGGAGTTTATGATATTTTTCATCATAGATATATCTACATATACAGCGATATAAGTCCTCCGCCCTGCATAAAGCTGAAACTAAAAAGAAAAAATAAAATAAATATATCACAAAATTTTTGTTAAAATCCTACTCTATAAAAATAATAAACATATTAAATAAATAGCTTTTCTTCTTGCCTGCCTCTTTGCCTGTTGCCTCTTGCCAATAAAAATATTAAATAAATAACTTTCCCTCTTAATTCAAACGAATTTTCTTTGGGTAGCGGAAATTTAGCTCACTACATAAATAGTTTGCAACAAGCATATAAAAATTTCCACGTAGCTTGATAAGAACATATGCCTTAGTTGATCAGAGCGCTTGGACGGTTTCCAAGAGGCGCAGGTTCAATTTCTGCTACGTTCATATTTTTAAATTGTATTTTTTCAGCTGTACGCAGTATGCCGCACACAGCAGGGTAGCAAAATTTTTGAGTCACTGTGTGTTTAGTGTTCCTAGTCAAAGTGAGTAGACGAATATATTAAAAATATTTTCCTGACTGGGGACTGATCCCTCAACTTTCCACGTCATCGCGTGTTTGTACTTTTGCTCTATGAGAGTCTCAAATTATAATGATTCCATTAATATTGTTCCGATGAGTAAGAATTGAATTTACAAACTACAACTTATTTAACATAGATTAATATCACAAATGAGGCCTGTCGTGGCGAAGCGGCACAAGCGTGACTGTAACCGATTGGTTGTGGGTTCGATCCCCACCCGTGGAAATGAAATATTTAATATTTTCAATTTAAATATTTCATGTTTTCATTTATTCGCTCTGGCACAAGGCAAAACGCGGCGTTGAGATTCCGCCATGCCTCGCACACGCAATGCCTCGAATTTGGCGGAAAGTGGAGAACGTAAGTGAAACGGAGTGTCTTAAGGCTAGGTTCCCAAGTTCTCTCTGCCTACCCTGCCATGTGCGGGGTACAGCGTGAAGCTAAGTGAGAGACAAAACAAATTATAACTTTTTAAAAAAAATAAAATGTTTTATTATAGTTTAACATAGATTAATATAAAAAAATGATATTAATATCAAAAATTGATATTTAATTTTACCAAAAGCATTTTAAATATTTGCTTATCTCTTCCTTTCAAAAAATGATATGAACTCTGAGACAAGAAAATAGCTACGTTGACGAGAACAATTTAACGGCAAGACAAATAGAATCTATCATTTTGTATTAAGACACCAAAGTTTGATAGTAAACTCATTAAAGTGATTCCGCCGGAAATTTTCGTTGTGTTCGCAAACGACTACTAATGGGCAAAGTTTATCATGAAATAAATCATTTTTATGGACAGACCGGAAGTACGTCTATTATGTTATATTAAGCCTTCAAATTCTTCAGCACTTTATAATGAAGTAAGAAATTTCTACTAAATAATAGGATGGGTACAGGGAACCTTAACAAAATCTAGTGTTAAGACACTCAATCCACATTCGTACGCTTCCGTTGCCAATTTTATGCTCTGGTATCATAGCAAATCGCGGTGTTGAGTCCCATCATACAAGAAATAGATTCAACGAAACGAAAGAAAGTGGGGAACGTATAAATCTTAATGAGAACGGAGTGTATTAACACTAGGAATCAACAATCTTTGGCCTAATATTTAGCGTGAAACACTCAATTAATGTGGAAAAAGTTGTCGATTTGAGTGCCAAGACTTAGTATGTCGGAATATCTTAACAGTAGGTTTTCTCTACTTGATCTAAATGGATTCCAACCAAAACTCATCGATTAAATCACTACTAACCATAAGGGAATTTTTTACTTTACATCAAACTGTTATATACCTAGATATATACCTTTGATATTATCACAAGCATCACAAGTTAAACCTTGACCTGTTAAATAATTCAGTACTCTAGGCCGTAATCAACGTCTTTTTTTGCTTTACTGGTCATTTTATACATCCTTTCACTTGATTTTATTTTTAAATTATAAAATTTAATCAAAAGTTGTTTATATTAAGTGTTTTTTTTTTAAATGCTTCGCACTGTATCTTCCAGATAGCATAATTGGCACAGTGAACTCAGTAGTATGTTTAACGAAATTGATAATTTATTGAAATTAATTATTATAATTGATTGAAATTATTTGGATATTCATCAAAAATTCTTTCTTATTAAATGAGCTTCTATACAATTAATAAGCGACTCCTCGCAAATAAAGCTTAGTAGCAAAATAAAATGCCATATTTTATCCACAACAGCAACAGCATACGTAGAAGGGTAGGCAGAGAGAAACTGACATTCAGATATTTCTTCCGCTTTCTCGAGTTCCCCCATTTTTCCTCGGCTTTCTCGATTCATTGCATAATAAGTTCCGGAACTTGCCAGACCAGAGCGAGTAAATGAGAATGGAAATATTTTATTATCTCTACTGAGAATCGAATCCATAATAATCGTGTTTACGCCTTCACTAACATCTCCTTAACATTTTAGTAAAATTATAAAATAAAATTTCTATGAAAAGCCATAATAATTTTAATGTTTATTTTGATGATCTTAGTGAAATAGCACTTGGCACTGACTTCTAACGTAAGATAATCAAGATAAATGCGGTAATGCTTTCTTATAATAGGTCAAGATCAATTTAAAAATAGCTAAAGAAAAAAAAAGAAATAGAAGTGTTTCATATCGTCATTCAAATGGTATTATTATCTTAGTTTCCCGTTCTACCCCGCACTTAACCTGGGAACTCCATCAACCAGAAATTTTACTAATGATAGAGCTAATTCCAGAGCAGAGTAGCGTACGTGAGAAGGAATTCCTGTCGAATTTGATGTAGCTTATTGCTATTTCAATAACATATGTTCCACAAAAACTCCTTAATATAAGAAAGTAGGTAAAATTGGAAGTGGAAACCAGAAGGAAAACTATGATTATTATGTGCTAAAAATTACAAAAAAGATATACATATCTCAAGGAAGTCAAATTGCGAACTAATTCTATAGAGGTTGAAAATGAAAAATACGATAAAAAATTATTTATATTACCAGAGAAAACAAATGATTATATTAAATATTGACTGCAAGTTTAATTTTCATTTAAAATGAGAAAGATTGGACGTGCTTGAGATATCAGTAAAAATGCATTCATCTGCTGACTTCGCTGTGACATGTTAAATTCTATAATTATATCCAAATTGTTAACTCAAAAAGGAATACGAATACCTAAGTATTTTGATTTTTTTTTTTTTAATATTATTCCCAGCCAAAACAGCGAGAATTAAAGTAATTATACACATAAAAAAGGATAAATAAAAAGCAATCACTGTACTCCACAGTGAATTTTATTTTACAAAAAAATATAACGTCGAATAAACGTGAAGTCGCAAATATTTGGAATCCTGCCCAATGACACGTGCTAACCGATCTCGATATCACCGAGATGTTTATCACAGTTTCTTATATATCTTATGTATTATGTAGGCATCTAGTGTACTTTATATCAATATACGTTATACTCGTAAATATATTTTTATTACGATTCATCATTAGACCTATTGTTGCGTAGGGGCACAAGCGTGGGGTTGTAAATGCGAAGGGTTGTGGGTTTTATCCCTACTCGAGGAAAAAGAAATGAAATATATACAATTTTCATTTCTACGTTTTGGTAACGAAGCGTGGCGTTGAGTTCCGTCACTCAGTTTCACTCAAGTCGTCGAAATTGTCTTAATGAGCACAGAGTATTTTCAAACAAGAGTGCCTAGTTTCCTCTGTCTAACCTGAAATATACAAGATAATGCGTGAAGCTGAAAATATCTCTACATCAATGAGGCTTAAAATAAAACATGGCGCAACAGCACAGGGACTCGATTATGGTATCAAGGCTAGGCTCGGCCTTAAATTTTGCCACTAAACACGTAATGCCTCAAATACGGTGAAAAGTGTGGAACGGAAGTGACGTCATGGAAAATGGAAAGTTCCCCCTACCTACTCTACCATATGCTGGATACAGTGTAAATTCAATTACACTGTATATACGTAGATACCATGTTTCTGAATTCATTTCATATTTTAAAATATTATCTTTATTTTAAAATAAAATTATCTTTATTTTAAAATATTATGTTTATTTTAAAAAGATATCCCCACTCAACACGCAATGCCTCATATTCGGCGGAAAGTGGGAAACGGAAGTGGAACGGAGTGTCTTAACACTAGCTTCCAATATTCCCTCTGCCTACCCTGCCATGTGCAGTATACAGCGTAAAGCTGAAAAAAAGAAAATAGTCAATTTAGAAAAGTTGTTATTAGGACATATATATATATATATATATATATATATATATATATATATATATATATATATATATATATATATATATATATATATTATATATATATATATATATATATATATATATATATATATATATATATATATATATATATATATATAATATAAACTTACATCAATAAAGTATGGCTTCCGCCATATTTTCTGAGACAATTGTACGTACCTAAAAGAAAAAAAAATCAAAAACGTCCACTATTTAACACAAAATCACTAAAAGAACGGCGCTAAAATGTTTAAATTAGAAAGGGACGATCCTTAGAGAGTCAAAAGGGAAGTTAGGCGTGAATTAACATGACATTTTCTTAAATTCAATTTCGAAAGGTCTAAACGGGGAGTTAATCATATAAACAATATACGGACTCGAGCTAAAACGTATATATATATATATATATATATATATATATATATATATATATATATATATATATATATATATATATATATATATATATATATATATATATATATATAATATATATATATATATATATATATATATATATATATATATATATATATATATATATATATATATATATATATATATATATATATATATATATATATATATATCTATATATATATATATATATAATATATATATATATATATATATATATATATATATATATATATATATATATATATATATATCTATATATATATATATATATATATATATATATATATATATATATATATATATATATATATATATATATATATATATATATATATATATATATATATATATATATATATATATATATATATATATATATATATATATATATATATATATATATATATATATATATATATATATATATATATATATATATAAATTTAAGTAGGTATATATATATATTTTATTTTCTTGCTCTGGTAACGAGGCAAAGCTTGATATTTAGTTCTGTCCCACAGCATGCAATAGTTTAAATTTGACGGAAAGTGGTGAATGAAATCAAGTGGAGTACCTTGTCTATGTTCCCAAGTTCCCTATCCTTGTCGTGCGATATACAATATTCAGTTTGAAGCTATTCTATCAAAATTCATATGAACGTTACATATTTACAGTCCCAATTCACATATTCGACAGCAAATAACGGGCGTGGAATAACTAAAGTAATTCACAATTTGATCTAACCGGCACCACGTCTCCCCTTTCTTGTAATTCCGTTCGTGAACATCTACTTTGTTTATCCAATACAGTATTCAATTTAGTATACATTATTTAATTTAACTTAAATTATCACCTATTTTGCGTGTGATAAAATTTTGTCGCGGCGTTTAACTACGCAACTCAATATGCAGTTTCACATATTCAGTCTTAACGTGGAGAATACAGTGTAAACACTGTTTTCTCTTTTAAGCTAAATAGCGTATTTCTGATACGATTGTTGAAATTAATACGTTTTTGTTTATTTTAGAATGAAATTAATTGAAAATTGATAATTTCCGACTGGGAATTGAACTCATTATAATGGAATTTACAGTGATGCCAGTTTACATTGAAATAGCATTTTTTTTTAATCGGTTAATATTTTATAGGATTGGTAGAAGGAACCTATTCTTAAGATATTGAATGTTGATTCACAGTACTCAAAGCTGCTTACCTGCCAGAACATTTTTTTTTTTCAGCTTCACGCTGTATCCCGCACTAGGCAGGGTAGGCAGAGGGAACGAAAGTGAAACCTAGTGTTATGACACTCCGTTCCACTTCCGTTCTCCACTTTCCGCCTAATTTGAGGCATTGCGTGTTGAGTGGCGGAACTCAACGCCGCGCTTTGCCTTATTACCAGAGCGAAGAAATGAAACATTAAAATATTTAAATTGAAAATATTAAATATTTCATTTCCTCGACTGGGGATCGAACCCAGAACCTGTCGGTTACAGTCACACTCTTGTGCCGCTGCGCCACGACAGGCCTCAACATTAAAATGAAAATAATTTATTAATGCCCCTATGCCTGCCTACACATGCCCCTGAGCCAAATGGGTCTTATGCATATATATAAATTACTTGTATAATTAAATGGATTGGAGCCATTCCTTATTCAGTATCCCGGAAAATGTAATACTTTATGAATAGTCAAAAACTGGCCAATTCTTTTATCACATTATACAATATGTACGATTATGTGTATAATGTACATACATACATATAGAATGTAAATGTATGAATATTTGTATATGTACGTACACAACGAAATTGTATCGTAAATTATGCTCTTTATAGCTAAATAAAATATAAGATTAAGTAATTTAACAGGGAGATGTTTACATGCTCGATTTACAGTCACTTCCTCATTTAGTTTAGGCTGTACCCCGCACATGACCAGGTAGGCAGAGGGAACTTGGGAACCTAGTGTTGTAACATTCTGTTCCGTTCGTCACTTACCAGGAGGATGCATTGCGTTTTGAATGGCGGAACTTAACGCCACGCGTTGCCTTGTTAACAGAGCGAAGAAATAAAAACATTACATATTTAAATTTAAAATATTTAATATTTCATTTTCTCGAATGGGGGTCAAACCCACCCACAGCCTGACGCATTGACACGATGTGCCCCTGCGCCACGATAGACCGCAGACGTCATTCATAGTCGATAAAGTAGTTATTACGGAAAGGAATTATGACTGACATTGGTATGTACTTGTATTGAATATAACTTGTAATTGTGGTACTTGTGGTGCAGCATGAGTACAAGGCTGCGACTGTTTTGTGTTGTGTGTTCAATTCCCACTATAGAAAATATTGAAATATTTATTACTTTCATTTCTTACTTTAAACGATATAAAGGGCCGTGTTGAATTTCTAAACCTGAAGAATTCCTTAAGTATTCGACCGAATAGTTACTTTAGTTAACAAATAACTGTCTATTTCAAGCGGGCGAAGCCGCGAGCAGCTCGTTAGTAGTAATGAATATGTTTGTATATATATTTATATTATATGTACATATATATTAAAACACGATCGTAAATTATCCAAAGCATAAAAAGTAAAATATTAGACCCGAATGGTTCTGGTGGATGGAATTTAAAAATGAATTCATCCTCGCTAACTGCTAACTGAGCCGGGATTTTTATTTGATGGGTTATGCGAGATAAAATGTGACCGCGCTGTTTGATTGGCAGTCAAAACTGCGTCCTATAAATGGACACGCGTGAAATACGTGTTTGTCCATGTCTATAAATTTTATTTTGTTCAAAATAATTCAATTACACGTTTGAAAAGGTTGTCACAAGTTGTATGACGGTGGTCGTTAGTTCAATTTTAATGATTTCTTTTTTTAAAATGACTTCACGCTCTGGGGTATGCAAAGAGAACCTGGGAACCCGGGAACCTAATGTAAAAGCATTTAGCTTTTATTACGACACTGTCATTCCCAAATTTCTGCTAACATTAAGCATTGCGTATATATCTTACGGAATTGTGAAATGAAAGTTGAAATCATACTCATGTGCATAAAGTAAGAGGATAAATAAAATTGAAGTACAATATAATATTTTATTGCTTATTCCCTTTTTCAGGGGCTTCTGGAGTTTAATTTAAAAATAAAATGTTTTTTCATCCACACGCTTTATTATCAAATCTCTTTTTGCTGAGTGTGATTTAAATCATTTTTCATATACAACTTCACGCTGTATCCCGCACGAGGCAGTGTAGGCAGAGGGAATCCGGGAACCTAGTGTTAAGACATTTCGTTCCACTTCCCTTCCCCACTTTTCATATTATTTTTGTTTATACCATCGCCCATATTTTTCTCGATCACGATCATTGATTTGTAGGAAATATATTCAGTAAGCGGATCCTATTGTGACAAAAATCGTAAGCTATAGATAATAGATGTTGAGAATGGCTGATGGAACCTTGAATTGCCTTCTAGTAAACATCAGCTTGTTTTTAATTTCCTTAACTATATTTTTTCTGTATTAGCGTCACGCTACACCATATAGCAAGGTAGGTAGAGAGAACTTGGGAACCCAGTGTTAAGACACTCCGTTCCCATTGGGATACTTTCAATTTTCATTTTGTGCTGATTTTGAGGATTTTTTCAGCGCTGCAGTTTTACATATTACCAGCGCTGCAGTTTTACATATTACCAGAGATGTTTTGTGTTGTGTGTTCAATTCCCACTATAGAAAATATTGAAATATTTATTACTTTCATTTCTTACTTTAAAAGATATAAAGGGCCGTGTTGAATTTCTAAACCTGAAGAATTCCTTAAATATTCGACCGAATAGTTACTTTAGTTAACAAATAACTGTCTATTTCAAGCGGGCGAAGCCGCGAGCAGCTCGTTAGTAGTAATGAATATGTTTGCATATATATTTATATTATATGTACATAGATATTAAAACACGATCGTAAATTATCCAAAGCATAAAAAGTAAAATATTAGACCCGAATGGTTCTGGTGGATGGAATTTAAAAATGAATTCATCCTCGCTAACTGCTAACTGAGCCGGGATTTTTATTTGATGGGTTATGCGAGATAAAATGTGACCGCGCTGTTTGATTGGCAGTCAAAACTGCGTCCTATAAATGGACACGCGTGAAATACGTGTTTGTCCATGTCTATAAATTTTATTTTGTTCAAAATAATTCAATTACACGTTTGAAAAAGTTGTCACAAGTTGTATGACGGTGGTCGTTAGTTCAATTTTAATGTTTTCTTTTTTTAAATTGACTTCACGCTCTGGGGTATGCAAAGGGAACCTGGGAACCCGGGAATCTAATGTAAGAGCATTTAGTTTTTATTACGACACTTTCATTCCCAAATTTCTGCTAACATGAAGCATTGCGTATATATTTTACGGAATTGTGAAATGAAAGTTGAAATCATACTCATGTGCATAAAGTAAGAGGATAAATAAAATTGAAGTACAATATAATATTTTATTGCTTATTCCCTTTTTCAGGGGCTTCTGGAGTTTAATTTAAAAATAAAATGTTTTTTCCTCCACACGCTTTATTATCAGATCACTTTTTGCTGAGTGTGATTTAAATCATTTTTCATATACAACTTCACGCTGTATCCCGCACGAGGCAGGGTAGGCAGAGGGAACCCGGGAACCTAGTGTTAAGACATTCCGTTCCACTTTCGTACCCCACTTTTCATATTATTTTTGTTTATACAATCGCTCATATTTTTCTCGACCACTTTCATTGATTTGTAGGAAATATATTCAGTAAGCGGATCCTATTGTGACAAAAATCGTAAGCTATAGATAATAGATGTTGAGTATGGCTGATGGAACCTTGAATTGCCTTCTAGTAAACATCAGCTTGTTTTTAATTTCCTTAACTATATTTTTTTTGCTTTAGCTTCACGCTACACCCTAAAGCAAGGTAGGCAGAGAGAACTTGGGAACCCAGTGTTAAGACACTCCGTTCCCATAGGGACATTTTCGATCTTCATTTTCTGCTGACCTTGAGGATTTTTTCAGCGCTGCAGTTTTACATATTACCAGAGCTAAAAACTTCCTCGACTCACTGCCTCGACTATGGATTGAACTAACACTCTCCCGCTTACAGTGGCATATTGGTGCAGAACAGGCCTCAAACTATACAGTTTATATTTAATTTAAAATCACCATTATCAAATTATTGTTTTAAATATAATTATATAACATATTTTGGTACTTCTGTATCTTATCTGGTGTTACACGGGATCGTGAGCGACGCTGTTCACTTACCACTCACACATCATTTTGAATATCATTCTTTATCACCAATAATTTTATGGTACAATAATTCCTATAGCCATTGTCGTACAATTCACAATTTCACCCCTTTATTCATAATATATCCAGAAAAAGCGAATCCTTGCCGTAATAAATAATCCCTACAAATAATATACATAAAAATATTTCAGCTTAGATTTATTACGATACTTAAAAGAGGCCACTTAAAGAGACCAAACAAAATGTAATAAAGTGTCGTTGGCATAAATATTAAGCGTATAGAATTATTTGAAAAAGTTGAGAAAAGGAAAAGGCTGACTTTAATGTATTGACGGTTTAAATATATTTTTTTGGGGTAAAGGTTACAAATTTTTGTATGAATAATGTTAATTTCTATAAGAATTTTTAGAAAATTACTCCAGGGAGAGGGTTAAGATATAAAGTCAGTATTTATATGTATATATTGCGTGTAAATGTTAGTCAGTACATATAATTTTTTTTGCAATGGCAATACTCTTTCGATTCAGATTGCTCTTACATCTTGGATATTACCAAGTTGCGGTTTGTTGTTATGTTTCTCTTTTATAATTTTGATTGTGATTTTGAATTTTTTCTCGGTTTTTTGTAAAGCTTGCGTGGATATATAGGTCCAACACAGTCCATAGAGAATGTACAAATGTTTTAATATGACACATACTAAGAGATCACTGCTGATGGATGGGATGAATAGTTGATAGACGATAACTTATTTCCAAATCGATGGGCTTCTACAAAACGGCGTAACACCTCGGGTGCAACTTTATCGTAGTCGACTAAGGATGTGAAAATTATGTACCGTTTCGACTATAGTATTCGACTAAGCTCGTTTACGGGTTTCTTCGCTATTGTTGACATTTTACTCTACTGGCAGATAAATGAAAGCCAAAAGCGGGAGATATACTACAATTTCTCTCCAGAGGACTGGATCTGACAGGATCTGAGGTGTAACCATTGCCCAACTTCAAGCTGCTCTGTGGACTTATGATTATCATTATAATTATTTGAACCTTTTAGGCGTGAGGTAGTAGTTCCCCTCCAGCTATTATGGCCTGGTCTGGTGGCAGAAACTGATCTTTTTAGTACTGAAAGAGTGATGCTCTTGATACTATTACTAGTTTCATTTGTCGTTTTATTTTTAAGCATCATTATTAACGTAATACAGTCAAAAGGCAAAATGCGACACCGAGTTCAATCACTTATGCCTCAAATTCGACGATAAGTGGGGTACCGAACTAAGTGTGATAACACTAGGTTTCAAAGTCCTCTTTATCTACCTGCTATGCGGGATAAAGCGTGAACCAAAAGAAGCGTTATCATAGTAATTATAATAATCACTTAAAAAACAATTTTACCTGTCACAATTGCTTTTTGTATTCAGTTGTAATCTCAACATCACCTTGGTATAATTAAAATAAAAAGCGAAAATTATAAATATTTTTTTGTATTTTAAATGAAAGTGCACACAACGTATTGCAGACTACTTACTTTTATCTATTACATACACATGTCATATAAAGATATATTTTACAGCGTCTGTATGTTAAGTGCTAGTTTCTCCTTTACCAAACAAATCTTAGTAATAACTCACATTTGCTGTAGTTAGTTTTACTAACAAGCTTTTGTCTTATAATATTCTGTTTCAGTTTGAAAAGTGTTGAAGTAAATTATTTCAGCATTAAATTTTATGATAATCAATTTTATGAAATCGTTGTTATCAATTTAAATGATTTAAGAAGTTGATGACATTTTAAATTTATTTTGATTTGTATTTTAAATTTTGAACTTACAATTTAAAGTATGATCAAGCATTGGACTAAAAGAAATATATGAAAAAAATTGACCAGCGAAGTTGAGCTGTATCCAGTATACCTATCCCCATGGATAGAAAAAGGGTATATGGGAAACCAGTTAAGACACTTTATTGTGCCAAATTGTCGAGGCATTTCGTGTTAAATAAAAGTTAACATGTTTAACGCTAACCACTTCCCGAATCAGCATTGCATATTGAGCGGCGTAAATTAGCACTGTGATTTGTCTTGTTACCAGAACGAAGAAATGAAAATATTAAATATTTCACTTTCCTTCGTGCCTACGTTATAACGGACTCTATGGACCTGTTCGATTGTACTATATAAATATATTTCATTTAAGCCCAGTATTAAAGTCTCACAACTCATTAGTTTAATATTTAATGTTTTCATTTCTTAGTTCTGGTAACTAAACAAAGTGTAGCGTTGAATTCCGCCAATCATCACAAAATGCCTCCAATTTGGCGTAACGTGGAGAACAGAACGAATTATCTTAGCATAAAATTTTACAAATTCTCTCTACCTACACCCGCCATGCTCCGTTCTCCGCATGAATTCAAGACACTGCTTGTTAAATGGTGGAGTTAAACGCCGCACATTAACCGCACTTTACTATACAAATCAATAAAATATATGATTTCTTTCTGCTTTCTGCATTGTATAAAATATATCACGTAATGTTGCCAAGATCTGCAAATACGGTGTGAACGCTTGTGACCTAGTAGCGTTTGCAACGAAGATGCTCAATATGTTTATAGCTGTAGCTCTAGTTGGTTGTTACTGAAAAATATATATAGAGATGTCAGTGAAGAAAATTATTGTTATATAATATATTAATATTGCTGTTATTATGAATTGTTAGAGTTACTGGAGCATACAAATTATTGAATATTTGTGTTTTCGATGGCTAAGCACGGCGTTGAGTTGCGTCACAATAAAAGCAAATGTCTCGAAATTTATCACAATTCTCTGCAGCACTTAAAGTCTTAACATTACGTTCCCTCTACCATTTTAACGGAATAAATGTAAAGCTAAAATAGAATAAGGCCTCAAGCGTGTGTGTAAACGTTACAGGTTGTGAGCTCGATGCTTACTAAGGACATGAAATGTTTTTATTTCTCAGCACTTTTTACAGGGCAAAGCGCAGCGTTAAATTCCGCCATTTGGCACGCCCTGTCTCATATTTGGCGGAAACGAAACGGAGTGTCTTACTACCTGTTCCTAAGTTCCCTTTGCCTATCGTGCTATTCGTGGGATACAGCGTGAAGCAGTCAAAAATAGAATATGACTAGCACAAGAATCGATCCGACGACCTCCACTAAGAAATTAACGTTAGACACTTAACGTAAAAGCTAACTGCCACCGCTCGAAATTGCAAAAACTTGAATAAATAAAATTTAATAAAGCAAAGCCATTTTAAACATCACATTGAAATATTTGAATAATATAATTTTTTTTGGCCCAAAAAGTAATTTATATGAATGAATGAATAACCTCTTATATTTGAACAGAGCAAGTATATTTCCTGGCGTTATATAATTTATTACAATTGTATAAATATTTTTTTAAGTAATAAATAGATGGTTAGAGTTTAGAGCACGTTTTTTTATACCATCACGCTGTATCCCGCATATGAGCTTTCGTCACTTCACTCTGGTGACAAGACAAAACGTGGCGTTGGGTTCTGCCACTCAACACGTAATGCCTTAAATTCACCGTAAAGTGGGGAACGGAACGGAGTGTTTAAGCTCTAGGTTCCTAAGTCCCCTCTGCCTACCCTGTCGTTCGTGAAGGTGAATTATTTCATTACTCCCGATGCGAATCGAACCCACACCCATTACAGACAAATACCTAGTATGTATGAAAAAAAAAATGTTTAATATTTTTTTTAATGTCAATTATCTAAAAATCTCGGAATTTTTTGATTAATTTCACGATATTTTTCTTTTTTTTTTATATTAATTCACTTTTAGAACAAAAAAGTACATGTAGTAGTAGTGTAAAATACTGGGAATTGAACCCACGCTATTCATACCGTTTAGCGTTTCTGGTGATACCAAGGAATAAAGAACATACAAGGCCTATATTGGTAGAGGGGCACAAACGACCAAGCCTTTCGGGCCGAGTGCGCCGTTGATCTCCGCCACTCAAGACGCTATGCGTCAAATTTGGTGCAAAGTTGGTAACGGAACGGAGTGTTTTATCACTAGATGGTTAACTTTCTGCAACTCATCGGTATATACGGGACACTGCGTCCAGCTGAAAAAAAATGTAGATAGACAAGATTCGCTCAAAAAACATAACCATTCTATTACAGTGGGGAAATAGTTTATGCATGTGCAAATTTGAATTTGTCAATTTCATTAAGATTTACTTCCTTTTGACTCAAATATAATCCTAAACAGATACAGAATCCTAATAATTGTCCAGTTTTAATATTAATTATACTCACTTAGCTTCACGCTGTATCCCGCACATGGCAAAGAAGGCAGAGGGAACTTGGGAACCTAGATTCAAATTCAAATTCAAAATTCAAAATATTCTTTATTCAAATAGGTTTTAGCAAGCACTTTTGAATCGTCACAACATAAAATTACCATAAAATTACCACCGGCTCGGAATGCAGTTCTGCTGAGAAGAGCCGGCAAGAAACTCAACAGTTGCTCTTTTCAATATCGAATAAAGTCACAATTTCATTGTTTAATACAATAGTGATTATCCTGCATGAAATTCAAATGACCTTAATTAAATACATTTTTATCATTCAAATATTCTTCGACAGTGTAGTACGCTTTCTTAATTAACATTACTTTAACATTTACTTTAAACTTCTCTAGTGGCAAATTCAAAATACACTGCGGAATACTATTGTAGATACGTATACTCAGACCCATAAATGACTTATTTACTTTTTGGAGGCGATAACTAGGCGTCACAAGTTTGTCCTTGTTTCTCGTCCTAATCGTGTGTCTGTCACTGTGTTTGCTATAGCACTGAATATGTTGCCGGACAAACAACTAGTGTTAAGATATTCCGATCCACTTATGTTTCCCACTTTCCACAGAATTTGAGGCATTACGTGTTATAAGTGGCGGAACTCAACGCCGCGCTTTGGCTTGTTACCATATGTTAAAAAACAAAAACAGTAAATATTTTATATGAAAATATAAAATATTTAATTTTCTCAAATAAAAATCGAACCTGTCGTTAACATTCACACGCTTGTCCCGTTGCGCCATGACAGGCCTCAAATATATATTATTAATAATACATTTAAAATATAATGTGACTTAAAATTGAACTGACAACCATGTTCTCATTCCATTATATTTAAGCAACCCAAAGGCAATTCTGAAATATAATCCCATAATACTGTACACAGTATATGGGTCACGAAGTCAAGAAGAAGTATATAAGGATACCCATACAGTGTACACTTTGCCCGCCAGTTATTTGAATTTTTGAACAAATATAACGCTGTTTTGTATTTAGGGAACAATGTGAGCACAATATCGGAGATATTACACTCCTTTTAGTAGGGTTGCCTCGCTAGGATTTGAGTACGGTTTTTCTTTAAGGATTTCTTTTTATATTAAAACCTTTTGAAGCATATATGGTATTTGTGGAGATCTGTTATGGTGCAGAGGCACAAGCGTGTGACTACAAATGCGAAAGGTTGTGGATTCGATCGGCACTCGAGGAAATTAAATGTTACATGCAATGCCTCAAATTCAGCGGAAAGTGGGGAACGGAAGTGGAACGGAGTGTCTTAACATAACACTAGGTTCCCGGGTTACCTCTGCCTACCCTGCCTCGCGCGGGATTTATATATATATATATATATATATATATATATATATATATATATATATATATATATATATATATATATATATATATAACAAGCGAAACCGCGGCGTTTAGTTCCACCACTCAACATGCAATGTCTCAAATTCAGCGGAAAGTGGGGAATGGGACGGAGTGTCTGAACACAACGGTTCCATGTTTTCTCTAACTACCCTGCCATGTGCGGGATACAATGGGAAGCTGAAAAAAATATATAATTAGTCAAATATATAGAAATAGTTTCTGAATGAAACACCAAAATGCTATTACTTTCCTAACATCCATAAGAGGAAAAATTTAATTCCTTAAAGGATTTTATGCCCGGTCCTTTATATTATTGTCATTGAGGCTTTATACAATGCCTGTGAGTTTGATCTGTGTATAGTAAATATTTTTATAACTAAACATAAGTTAATAACATTATCAGGGATATTTTGTTGACAAAATAATTATACACAATTTGTTATTATTTTGTTTAAGTAACATTAGTAAGATACAAGTTTTTATTATATATTTTTTTACTATATATTTTTTTTCATTGTAATTTTTGTGAGATAATTTGTTGAGCGGTGAAACTAAAAGCCGTGTTGTTTTTAACGAGCACAAGAAAAACGAAAAAATTTTGATCTTTCAAGTGAGAATCAAATTCATACCAGTCGCTTATAATCAGACGGTACACCTTTGCACCTGTGACCCTCCGTCCCCTACATATGAGTATAAGGAGTAACTTAATACTAGGTTTTCGAAGCTTCACGTTGTATCCCGTACATGGCAGGGTAGGCAGAGGGAACTTGGGAATCTAGTGTTAAGACACTCCGTTGCCCGCTTTCCGCCAAATTTGAAGCATTGTCTGTTGAGTGGCGGAACTAAACTCTGCGCTTTGCCACGTTACCAGAGCGAAGAAATAAAAACATTAAATATTTTAATTGAAAATATTAAATAATTCATTTCCTCGATCGAGGATCGCACCAGAAACCTGTTAACAGTGTGACTGTTTAATAATTAATACTACTATAATTAATACTAGGTTCCTACTTTATACTTTATTACATAGCGTGAAGTAAAAATAAATGCAATTTAGCCTTAGACCATTAGAGTTGCAAATACATATATTTACCAAATATAAAGAAAGCTTGTTGTACCGCAAAGGTAAAAGCGTACGAATGAAACGCAAAAGATTATGGGGATCAAAATCCGCATTGAAGTAGACGAGGCGGGTGTAGCGTTAGGTTAAGCCAATCAACACGCAATGCCTCCAAATTGGCAGAAAGAAGAGAACAGAACGGAGTGTCTTACCAGTTTACATGTTTTCTCTGCCTACCCTGCCACGCTCGGAATACAGCAAAGCTGAAAAAATGTAATGTATATACACAAACATACCAAAAAGGCCAACCCTAGCCATAAACTTTTCTAATAATGTCCGCGCCAAATTGAACTAATATTTCTTCTAAGATCCGTAATGCAAAAGAGGCTCCCTCCAGTGAATTGGACTTTTACATAATCCTATTTAAAGTTATATGATAGTCTGTCTGTCCTTTTAACCGCAATGCTCTTGTTTAACTCAGTGTTGAAGTTTATGTACCCCACAAATTCTAAGAGTTGTTTAACTTTGAACACGAGGTATGTGGCTTCATATTTAAACAAGGCACAACAGCAATGTTGATTATTATTTATTAATTTGGATAGATAATTATATATTTTAATCGTCGTGGTACAGTAAAATAGAGTGCGATTGTGAAAGTTACGTGACCGGTTCGATTCTCATTCAGGTAAATAATGTACTATTTCGGGTGAATAACTTATTTATATATAAAGTAACTGAGGTCTGTCGTTGCGCAGTGGCACAAGCGTGTGACTGTAACCGACTGTTTCGGGTTCGATCCGCACTCGAGGAAATGAAATATTTTAATATTTTCAATCAAAATTTTTCTTCGCTCTGGTACAAGGCAAAACGCGGCGTTGTCACCACCAATCAACACACAATGCCTCAAATTTCGCGGAAAGTGGGGAACAGAAGTGGAGTGTCTTAACACTAGGTTCACACGTTTTTTCTGCCTACCCTGCCATGTGCTGGATACAGCGTGAAGCAGACTGAGTGAGTGAGTGAACTTATTTATTAATAAGAAATGAAATACTTCTTCTTGGTGCCTCTTCATTCTTAAAGGTTGAAAAATCGCCTCCCAAACTTTGCTTTATGTATTTAATGCTAGTTGGAACAGTTTTCCGTGGATTAAGTACCAGTCCAATCCCTCATCCTCCATCAGACAGGATGGATGATGCATCATGCCTCAGAAATTAAATCAAATCTGAAATGTTTTCATTTTATACATATATAATGTATAAAATGAAAAACATTTCAAATACTACAATAGGTTCACAGGCCGTCTCAGGATAAGCATCCTTCTTAGTACAGAATCTAGCATAAAATAAACATTTTCTCTTTCTGGTAACAAAAAAAGCAAGGCTTTGAGAAATCTCAATATTAATATTAATAATTAGCACATCCTAATCAACAATAGTATTATTCCTGACTTTCAGTGCGATAGTTGTTCCGCCACTCAACACGCAATGCCTCAAATTCGGCGGAAAGTGGGCAACGGAAGTGGAACGGAGTGTCTTAACATTAGGTTCCCGGGTTCCCTCTGCCTACCCTGCCGTGAGTAGTTGTTTATACAAATCCTACCAATACGAAAGAATGATTATCGTGAACTACTTATTTATGTTATATGTAACAAGTTTCATTTCCTGTTGACTTCAAAAAAATAATTATAAATGACTATGAATAATAAAATAATTAACGCCCTTTTTTTCTTTATTAAAATCAGCTCATTTGGCATTCATATTAGGTATATTGTACAAAAATTTGTAATTCGCCATTTTGTTGCGGCCGCCATTTTGTATTACCTGAAGTCGTAACCCAAATCGGAAACTGTAAAATAAGACGTATAGGATCTACAAAATTTTGCAAACAATAGTTTGTGATACGACAAATCAAATTAAAGCTTGTAATTTGTGTAAACTCATATACATTTTCATTACCTTGATCCATTTATAATGCAATTTGAAACGTTAGTAAGAATTATATATTGAAGTCTGTCATTTAAGTGTGGCACAAGACGAGCGATTGTAAACGCGACAAGTGGCACATTTGATCCCACTCGAGAAAAATATGAAATATTTTCATATCTTTGCTATGGTAACTAAGGTAGTTTGCCACTCAACATGCAATGTCTCATAATGCGGTGGAAATCGAGGTGAACTGAGTCTTAGCACTAGGGTCCCAGGTTCCCTTGATGATCATGCCACGTGCAAGAAACAGAGTGGAGCTAAAAAAAAATGAGTAACAATTCCGTAACTACCTAAATATATTGCTTAACATCAGCAACGTCTCCGCCTTTTAAGCCTCAGAACGTTATTGTGAAAAAGGAAAACTGAAAGTTATCTTTATCACCCAATTTGACAGAACATTACTTTTATCGACTGCCGTTTCTTTTAAATTTTCTTCGATTTTTCTTATAAAATTTTATTTTATATGGGCAAGTAGACTTATTCTAAAGCAAAACTTGTGGATTCCATTGTCAATCTTGTGGATTATTTACAGTCTATTTAATATTGATCAACGATGTCGTCCATACATCGATACAATGTGACTTAAGAAAAACACAGAATCACGGCTAAAAAATATTCAACATTAATCACAACAAATCTCTTGACAAAGCTTTTAATTCTCATTTCAATTTTAATGGAATATTCTTGTAATTCCCACCAACAGATACGCCAAAGACCCGCACCGTTCAAACCGCAATGAAATAAATATGTTTAACAATCATTACAATGAAACAGTGTAAATATATAATTAAATTGCATTTAATATAAACGACTAGGGACCCAAACGCGGCTTCGTCCGCTTATTGTAATACAGTAGCCAAATTATAAGAAAAAATTACATAAATTGTAGCTTATACGCTATAGAGTTTTATTTTAGTAACTTTTATAAAATAAATAAACATCCATCCAATATATATATATATATATATATATATATATATATATATATATATATATATATATATATATATATATATATATATATATATATATATATATATATATATATATATATATATATATATATATATATATATATATATATATATATATATATATATATATATATATATATGTATATATTTACTTGAGGAAATAATATATTTAATATTTTTATTGTATGTAATATATTTTAAACTGGAGGACCGGAACGGAATGCTATGGGCGGCATACAGCGTGCAGATTATACAATATGTAATATTCGCATTCTCTCTCTCTGGTAACATAAAAAAGCGTAGCGTTGACATGGCCAGACAGTGGGAAACTAAATGTTTAAA
Organism: Eueides isabella; assembly: GCA_019049475.1. NCBI lineage: Eukaryota > Metazoa > Arthropoda > Insecta > Lepidoptera > Nymphalidae > Eueides > Eueides isabella. The sequence continues at coordinate 12,499,401 of CM032398.1, read as the reverse complement.
TGCTAGATTTCCACTGTCCTTATTTATTATATGCAAAATTATTTATTTACATATTATTACTATTTTTTTTTTTTCACCTCCACGCTGTATCCCGCACTAGGCAGGGTAGGCAGAGGGAACGGAAGTGAAACCTAGTGTTATGACACTCCGTTCCACTTCTGTTCCCCACTTTCCGCCGAATTTGAGGCATTGCGTGTTGAGTGGCGGAACTCAACGCCGTGCTTTGCCAGCGAAGAAATGAAACATTAAATATTTAAATTGAAAATATTAAATATTTAATATCCTCGACTGGGGATCGAACCCAGAACCTGTCGGTTACAGTCACACTCTTGTGCCGCTGCGCCACGACAGGCCTCACATATTATCATCAAGTTTCATTAACCACTGTACTGCAGGGGCTGTCAAATAAAAGCAATATCTCGATGTTTACAACAATGTTTTGGCTCGCAAAGTCCTCGTCATACACAAATGAGCCGTTGATTAAAAAGTATAATTAAAAATTAGTCGAGGATTTTGCTTCTTTTATTAAAAAAGCTTATATTTTTTTTTTGATTACATTCTGCCGTTCAACACACAATGCCTCAAATTCTGCGAAAAGTGGGGTAAGGAACGGAGTGTCTTAACACTAGATTTCAAAGTTCCTTCTGCTTCTGTTCCTACCACGTACGGGATTACCATGCGTGATATTCTGCTATATACGGGTTAAAGCGTGAAGATAGGTTTTGTTTTTAACACGCTTTTATTAAATTGACTCATATTTAAGTACCAAACTTAAATATACAAATTGAAAATACTTGTCAGTTATAACTAACTAGCTTACCATCGTTTAACGTTGAACGTCTCGGCCGTCGTGGCATGTGTGCACGCGATGGTCGCAACTTCGATTTCCACTCGACAGAATTATTATTTTAATTTTCCTCGCTCTAATAACAAGAAGCTCAAACATTAGGTTCCCTCTGACTTCCCTGTCTATATCCGGGAAACATCGTTAACCTAAAAAAATATATCTCCTTCGAATAGCTACAATACAATCTACTGCCCTCTAATTACTGATTGACCTTCAACATTTTCACAAGTCAAAGACTCAGGCTTCAAAACAGAGACGGCGATAATTGAATTTCCATAGTAAATTGGACTCCAATTCGCAGTAAATGGAAAAAAATAATAAAGCAATTAACTCGTTATGAGTAATATTAAAATATTCATTTTAAATTTTATAATTGTTTTAGATTGTTTTTCTCTAAAATGTTTGGTTTTAATTAAACATGATTTTTTGAAAACATATTTTTTTGTAATAAGGCAAACGGCGTTGAGTTCTGCCACTCAACACGCAATGCCTATTCGGCCGGACGGAAGTGGAACGGAGTGTCTTAACACTAGGCTCCCGGGTTCTCTCTGTCTACCCTACCTCGTGCGGGATACAGCGTGAAGCTGAATATATTTTTTTTGGTTTTTTTTATTATCTTGACTATATCGTCAATTTGATCCACTAAAGAGCAGTGTCAGATTACGCTAATTTATACGCAATGTCTGAAAAAGTTGTATAAATAATGTAAAGCTAGAAGTGTAAAAGGAATGATATCAGTGGTTTAACGTTTTTTCCATATAGTGGACGTCACTTGCCTTGCGTTGAGTGTTAATTGGTGGAACTCAACGCCGCTCCAAGTCAACATATTTACGCTTCGACAGTATTTCATTGTGCTTCTAAATAATAATCATAAAAAATGACTACCATGAAGTAGTCAAAGTGATTTTCATTAAAGACAACTTAGAATCGCCGCGATAAACAACATTGTCGATTTAAAAAAAAACGGTACTCTATTTGGTCCATTGATATATAAATGTTTAGGAGCTACAGCACCATAGTCAGACAGACAGGTTAAACATACAACACTCCTATTTTTATGTTGGAAATTAGAACAAAAATGAAGGAATTTGATTAATTACAGCACATCTAGTAAATATCTTAGAATATATTCGATGATGTCTATCAATTTCCTAGCAATTTATCATAGAAATAAATTCCTATTGTTTTGACATGTTTAATTAATTGTATGGGGTTTCATCGAATTATTCCTTACTATGGAAAAAATATATATTTCATCTATCATAATATTTTTGACGTTATCACGTCTCATAATTCCATGCCGGTTGCACGCACGAAAAAGCACTGTCACGTTCCACCTCTCTCCAGTGCGCAAGCGAGAGCGAAAAACAAGCAATAGAGAATCATATATGGCCTAAACATGTGTATAATAAGTTTCTTGTATTTATTTAAGTGGGGAAATATGTAAAACGACGCAAATAAATCTTAATTTATCGACAAAAAAATAGTTTTTAATGAAAATCTTTATATAGATATTTCAGTAATAATAATTCAATTCAATTTAACTATGAATATTTTTAGTCAATATTTTTCATGATGTTATATCCAGCGTAATGATGTATCCTGCGCGTGGCAGGATAGGCAGAGGGAAATTGGGAACCTAGTGTTAAGACACTCCGTTCCACTTCCGTTCGCCGCTTCCCACCGAATTTGAGGCATTGCGTGTTGAGTGATGGAACTCATCGCAATACAAAATAATTATGATGATATTACGTAAAATACCCCTCCGTTCTTTTTTTTTTTAAATGTTCTTTTCCTATCTGTAATCCAACCCATAATCGTTACGATCATCGTTGCTGTACCGCTTTGTAAGTAATAGCAATTAAAGTACTATAAAATCATTCAAGATTCCAGCCCGCTATCTTTATTATTGACAGCATACAAGTTATATCTAGTCATTCTAATACCCGCGAGCTATACATAGAATTAATAACAACATTATGCTTTTGTTCTCGTTGATTATATAATATTGCTTACGTACACTATGTAAACAATCATATAATTTGCATTGTTAACATTACTTAGCTTGGAATAAGTCGGAGATTCAATATCTGGTTAAAGCAAATTTACTAATTTTAAGATTTTGCATTTTTTCTTAACTTAGTATGCAATGAACAGTTCTGTAAATTTTATGCTGTATCCCACACATATAAGTGAAAGCAGAGGGAACCTGGGAACCTAGTTTTAAAACGCTTCTGTTTCCCAAATTCCACTAAATTAAAGACATCGCGGATTGAGTGACAGAACTCAACGCCGCAATAACAATTAAATAATTCTATAGTAAATTTTATATCAATATTTAAGCAGATCATTCCAATGTAACATAAATTAATTAATTTATCAAAATGGCTAACAGATTCTGATGAAATTAGAAGAGCCCAGCGCACTTACTGTTTATATAGCCTTCAATGTTCGAAACAGAGCACAGTATTTTATTGTTAACGCTCTGTCATAAAACACAATTTAGTATATAAATGTCTGTCGCACGATTTCTGTACAACGGAAACGCGGCAATAACTATGTATAGATTAGATCGGGCTTGAAAAATGGGTATTTCAATCAGTGAATTTAATCATTTTGGAAAGATTTTTTTAGCTTCACACTCAATTTCGTCGTGGCCTGTCGTGATGCAGCGGCACAAGCGTTTGACTGTTATCGATAGGCTGTGGGTTCGATCCCCACTCGAGGAAATGAAATATTTAATATTTTCAATTTAAATATTTAATGTTTTCTTTTCTTCTCTCTCGTAACAAGGCAAAGCGCGGTTGAGTTCCGCCACTCAATACGCAATGCCTCAAACTCGGCGGAAAGTGGCGATAGGAAGTAGAACGGAGTGTCTTAACACTAAGTTTCTAAGTTTCCTCTGCCTACCCAGCCATGTGCGAGTTACATTCCCACGGACGCCGTTCACCCGATGCGCTAGGCCTATTCACCCTGTAACACTAAGCGCAAGAAAATGAAATATTTAATATTTACAAATTAAATATTTCATGTTTTTATTTTACCGCCCCGGTAACAAGGCGAAATGTGGCGTTGGGTACCACCATTCAACACACAAAGCCTCAAATTCACCGGAAAGTGTTTTAACTTAAGGTTCCCAAGTTACCCCTGGCTCCTTTGCCATATTTGGGATATAGATTAACAGTTATATCTTATTTAATCTCAGCGATCTTGAATTCGAATTCAACTTATCTTATTAAGATTTCCTTTCAAGTAATTCTCAATACGAAATCTTGTTACGCTAGACTTGCTCTTGTATATATCGCTCAAGGGTTCTATTGGACGACATATTGGTTGCCTCTGTCTGTGTATATATGTGAGTTCTATTAACACTGATATTAGCTACATATAAATTTACTTATTTATCTAATTTTACTTATTTATCAAAATAGAAAGCGGAAATCAACGACGTGCTTTTTCTAACGGGTGTATGGAATTCGATATTGTTCACTGAAAACACGATAGTTATGTCTATACGATATTTTTTTTTCATATTTTTATAGTGTTAATTACTCATAGAACTAAAAAGGAAAGCTATTATATTATAGGTAGCTAGTAAGTAGGCAAAGCGCGGCGTTAAGTTCCGCCACTCAACGCACAAAACCTTTAGAATTCGGCGGAGAGTAAAGAACGGAAATAGGAGTATCTAATCTCTTGTTATCACTAGGGCGTACATCTAAAGGAATACTGCGTTAACATCACCAATAAACATACATATTTTAACTATTGTCTTATAATAAAGAACGGAGTGTCTCTACACTATAGAAAATTCTATTTTTCTTGAAATATCGAAAAAAAAAATCCAATTTCTGAACCAATATACAAAGATCCATTACCAAAAGTGATGTCACAAAGAAGAAACGTAACAAAAGGCCAATTGCAAAGGTATTTTCGCTTTGATGTGTCACAATGATTCCCCTCCCTGACTTAAAGGTAGCTGTAGACGAACTGATCTACACAGAAACCATACAGTATACAGATTACCTATTTATTAGCGAGGAACTGCTCGTCGTTAAGTACCAACTTAGCAATCTAAGCCTACCTAAGCTATGTCTGGAGTAAATATCGTTATAGTTGTAGAATAGTGACTGATGGGAGAAATATTAAATATTTACAAGAAAGCCGATATCAGCAAAATTATTAAATTTTAAATTTATCAAGTAAATAAATTATGATTTGTTAGAGATTGAATTTTTGTGGACTGTCGTGGTGCAGGGGTTGCGACTATAAATTTGATGGGTTGTGGGTTGGATTCCCACTTTGGGAAATAAAATATTTATGTATATTTTACTTTCATCTCTTGACTCCGGTAAAAAGGCAAGCGTGGCGCTGAGTTCTTTAGCAAGCAGCAGTGTTTTAGCACTTAGTTCTCAGGTTTCCTTTGCTTACTCTACTATGCTATTGCAGTTAATAGCCGCGTAAAGCCAAAAATCTGAGGAAACCAAATATTTAAAAGGAAATTTATTGAAACTAATGGCTGTTTTATTGACAAAACACATGCTTCAATTCAATTTCACTTTGAAATCCTTATCCTCCTTGAACTTATTATCTAATTTTGTTCTTTGAAAAGGTTCAAACAATGACAAATGCTTCTTTTCCAATATTTTTTTCTATAAAAATACAAAAATATTAAAATAGTACATATAGACAGAAGAGAAAAATATTTTTCTCTTATTCATATGTATAAGGTACAAAAGCAAGTCCAGATTAAATGAAGAAAACAATCATATTTAATACGTCTCTGCTGATTCTCCTGTATATATAAAACCAATATAACGTCCAATATATTAAAAAAACAGCTTTTCAATCACAAATCTGATAACGGTACTCTGTCTTGATTGATAGAAAATTCTCAATATCTATCCGAAGAACATTGAAATCTTTGCTGTACCTAAAAGGCACCTTGGAAGTCAGTCTCATGCATACATGAATGAAATATTTAAATCTATTTTATATGCAGTTACGTTTACAGCTATCTTGATATTCACGACCGAAATCCCCATGGAAGCTATTGATTTCTGACGGTATCATAAATCAAAAGTATATACGTTTGTTTGAGGTGAAAAAAATTGTTTTGACACCCACATTTTGTCTGATGATAAATTAGCAATTCTAAGTATAGCAACCTTGCTTTTCGTAGTTGCCTGTATTATATTTGGTGACGGGTAGGTTGAGTAATTATGGATATATGTGAGTAATATTGATATATTTAAAATGATTCCTTATGGTTAATAGGAGTGATTCCGTAGACGTATACTGATTTAAATCCGTTTAAGTAGGGAAAGAAGTAAGTAAGATATTCCGTTACAAAGCTTTTTTTCAGGTAAAGGAAACCTGGAAACCTAGTGTTTTATGACTCTTTGTTCCCATTGACACCCTTCTGTTTGCCACTTTCCGCTATATTCTTCACATTTCGTATTGAGTGGCTAAACTCAACGCCGCGCTTTATTTCGCAACTTAACGGTAACGAACAGAAACGTCCTAATACTGAGCGGAGGATTTCTTTCGGTCTGCCGTCATATAGGATGCAATCTGAAGTTCTTTTTTACTGTACTAAATTTAAAAATGTATAAAAATTTAACGAGGCAGGATTTGAAGCGGCGCCTCTTGGAAACCGTCCAAGAGCTCTGATCAACTAAGCCATTCGTTCTCATCAAATCGAAATTCTTACACGCTTGTTACAATTTATTTATGTTGTTGGCGTGCCTCTCCAATGACATCTATTTGAAAAAAAATCAATTGAAATTTCTTTTTAGTAATATGGCAAAGCGCCGCGTTGAGTTCCGCCACTCAACGTGCAATGCCTCTAATTCGATGGAAAGTGGAGAACGGAAGTGGAACGGAGTGTCTTAACACTAGGTTCCCAAGTTCCCTCTGTCTACCCTGCCTAGTGCGGGATACAGCGTGAAGCTAACAAAATCTTTTTCTACATTCTATTATAGATTGTTTATCTTCGTTGTTTATTTTATTTAACAATTACTTTATTTACAATACTGCTAAAAGCATACTTATGTATATCTATAACAATATTCCTTCAGAGCTCGTTTCTGGATCACGTACGATTTACATATTTTTCACGGAATGTATCGCTGTGTGAGCATGAAATAAAGCTATGAATGTTAATCGCTCTCCTTTTTATTAGACGTATGTATATTTATTTTGATAAAATTCTTATAATTTGTATTTTCATGTATGTTTATAGCATGCGATACGATCAGCTGAGCTGTAAATATTATATGACATACCTTTATATGTACTTAACTTAATAATGTCTTTAATTTTCGCGATTGTTACACATTTTAAATGAAACGTACGTCTGTGGTGACGGACAGTCTACCCGTGGCCACGGACTACTTTAAAGTGTTCGAAACGTCGGGTTTCCAAAAAACAATCAATGTTTAACAATCAATATACGCGATTAATCCGGTTAAAAGTGTTTCATTTAAAACTACTTTGCTCTTGCTACGTTGCTGTTTCATTACCACCGTGGTGTTAATTTATTCGGTGGTGGTAAAAGTAAATAAATTAAGTTAAATAAATTTCTTCTCGAGACCGATCATGGCGCAAGGGCTCAAGCATATGATTTTAAACACGGCAGTTTGTTGGTACTATTCTTATACCAGGATATACAATAATTGAATATGTTTATTTTCTCGATCTGGTAAATATACAAAGCGCAGCGTTGAGTTCTGCCACTCAACATACGATATCTTCAGCATTCCATAGAAAATGGAAAACAGCAAAATGTTTCAATTGGAAAGTAGTGTCTTACCACAAGGTACCTACATTCCCTATTCTTCTATACTATGTGCAGGGTACAGAAAGTAGGCTAGAGAATATGAAAAAGTAATTGATAAGGATTAATCAATAGAAAAAGTGGGGAACGGAAGTGGAACGGAGTGTCTTAACACTAGGTTCCCGGGTTCCCTCTGTCTACACTGCCTCGTGCGGGATACAGCGTGAAGCTGTTTTTGTTTAATCGATCAAAAAAAACTAATAATTCAAATTTTATTTTAAAATCCATGCAGACAAAGTTAGTATATATAATAAAGCTCGCTTTCTCGTTTTATCCAACAAATATTGTCTGTATTCACCTTTGATACTCCTGAACATGACTAAAGTCTTTTGTAGTTACTTTGTAATGAAAAGCATATTGGTTAGTACATTCTGCTCTACATTTAGGTTGTAATCTTAATTTTGAACCATATCGTGCTTTAGAACACATCCAATCTGTTTGAGTGACTTGTACTCGAGTAATTCGATAAAGTTCATGAATTCAGCACTTCTATACTATAGTAATATATTGAAGTAAAAACATTGGGCATCGTTTGAAATGTTTCAGTTCTATTTGTTCTACATATTTGGTAGAGTTTGCGTTTGAATTTGATACGGTATCGGCGAAAAACGAGAAGCAAACTGGAAATGATTGGAGAATGAACTTTTTTGGAATATGATCTTTTATTTGTATACAAAATAGTTGATTTGGATTAGATATCTATATCTTTTTTTGAGTCCACACCGTATCCTACACTTGGAACAGTTGATAGAGGGAACTTGGGAACCTAGCATTAAGATACCGCGTTTCGTTCCCCACTAATCACCAAATTTAAGGCATTTCGTAGTGATTGGCGAAACTCAACGCCGCACTTTATCTACTTACCACAGCGAGGAATTAAAAATATTACTTATTTTATTTCCTCGAATAAACTTAAATCCTGTTGCGTTTAAAGTCGCACGCTCGAGCACCTACCCCACGAAGTTTAACGAAGACGATACTATATTTTGTGCTTGTTACGTGGAAGTGGCTGCATTTGTACTATATTCATTGCTTATGGTTTTCAATTTTTAAACTGCTACGTTACAAGATGAAAAGTTAGCACTAAATTAATTTTGTCTATGAATTTAAATAACATACGAGTATATGACAAAAATTGATGATTTATAAAATCTAATATCACATGTCATAAACAATACGTAAGATAAATAGCTTTGGATATCTTATTTATAAATCCATATTTTAGTAGAAATATATACTGTTTATTAAAAAATGAATAGAAGCCTGTCGTGGCGCATGGGTGCAAGCGTGCGATTGTAAAAGTGGCAAGTTTTAATAAGTAGAATATTTAATATGTTAAAGTAAATATTTAATATGTTAAAGTAAATATTTAATATAGTATTTTGATAGTAAAAATGTAATATTTTCATTTCCACAACCTGGTAATAGGGCAAAGTGCAGCGTTGAGTAACGCATCTCTCAACGCGGAATACCTCTAAAGTGGAGAACGGAACAGGGTGTCTTAACGCTAAGTTCCCAATGCCTAATCTGTTAATCAGTAATTAGAAATGAGAAAACTGTATACCATGTTGTCATCAAAAATATTTATTGCTTATCCATCTTTTTGCACATTCGTACATATGTACATATTAAAAAATACAATATATAGACAATATACTCAAGTTAACCAAGTGATCATATACTCAATTAATAAGTAACTATATAGTTTCTAAAAACAAATTGAACTTTGAACTTTCAGAAAGAGGAAGATCCAAGAGCCCACTGGCTCCAGTCTCGTGTAAATGTTACCAACTCTAGATCTATAGAATTTATAGCTATTATAGTTGCCTGTACATGACAGGTTGGACATAAAAGCTTAGTACTGAGAAAGCTCGGTATCAACACCTCAGCTTTATGCCACGAAACAAGACGTAAAATTGAATGAGCTTCCGCTATAGATGATGCACTGAAAGCTTCCAAAGCAAGCAGGTCAAATTCCCCCTTTGAATGTTATGCTCTAGTTCTTTAGTTTTTTCAATCGTGTAACGTTGTTTCTGCATTTTATACGAATTTACGTAATTTATGCTCATGTGTATATTATGTTGATGTATTCATTTGTGACGGTCATGTCAAAGTATCAGTTCAAGCAAAATATATCTTGAATATATATATATATATGATCTATATTTTATTAGAAAATGGATAAAAAAAATTAATCCAGCTTCAAATCTCACTTATAGTTAGATTTCAAAGAAAGTGTAGATTGACATTTTAAAATAGTTGTATATCTTGATGTGAAGGTAAGTAAAAGATTTTGATTCTCGCTGAAGGTAAGCTTTGTAATTTATTTAATAATTTACAAACTTGTTATCTCGCATCTTGATAGTTTCTCTCTAGTACTTAACGGACAAAATATTTTCAACTCAATTTAGCAATACTCGACGTGAACTCTATCTGCAATAGCAACAAGTATATATATATATATATATATATATATATATATATATATATATATATATATATATATATATATATATATATATATATATATATATATATATATATATATATATATATATATATATATATATATATATATATATATATATATATATATATATATATATATATATATATATATCTCAGGTCACCTGATGGTGAATGGTCACCGCCACTTACGGCCCCGTGTAACAGCAGAAGAGCTACCTCCATGTGTTGCCATTGCTGACAACGTGACTATCCCACACATACTTTAGTCGCCTCTAACGACACCATCAGTACCTGGGTGGTCCTATTCTAAGCCGGCACGGCAATGAATAAAAAAAAAGAATCTATTAACCTACTATGGCAACACCGTACTTATAGTTTGACCAAGGATACGAATATGCAAATAATATGTTTAGCTGAATTATATAAAAGGTGGTTTTTATTTAGATTAGCCAGTTTGTCCTTGAGCAGTAAAGGCACAGGAGTAGTGAGTGTTAATGTATTGCCAAGCGGTCCCTAAGGCCTTTGAAGGTTACAAGTCCCAGGATCTGCTTTAAAGAAGTTAATACAAAATATAAAATATTATATATTTTTTGTATGGAAAATATACAAAATGAATTAAACCGGATTAATCACGTATATTGAAATTCAACATTTCTAAGGCCGACATTTCGAACTTCACTTCAACGTTTCGTTCAAAATGTGTAGTAATCACGAAAATCAAAGATTTATACAAAATAAATACGACATTTTTTCAAGTCTAATATGATCCAATTAAAATTTTCTTAAGATAACTTTTCTTGATTCTACTCAATTGGAAAAAAATTAAGACAGAAGTGAGTATTTCGATCGCTTTAAATCATATTTTAATTAATTATATGAGATTTCTCCTATTAACCATTTGCTTTGGTAAATCGAATTACATTCGTACCAAAACTTCTACCAAATGGGGAGATAACTTGATAAAAGCTGTGTTACTTGGCGATGTACGTATTACAGAGTTTTCCTTTGACGTAGGTATAGCGGGTCTGGTTAACTCCAGTCCACTCTTCCGTGAAATAGGGTGGATTGTTTTTCAATTTAACGCTAAACAAGTTTGGTTTGCGTTGACAAGATAAATTGGTAGAGTATAAGTTTTATTTTAAACTTGTTTCCGTGTTCTTTAGTAGATGTTATGTAGAATTAAAAGCTTATTGTAGTACGATATACGGTATCTATAGATGGAACAGCTTCACGCTGTATCCTGGTTATAGGAACCGGTAGCCAAAGCTTATCTAGTGCTAATGTAAATCCTTACTCATTTTCCGCTTAACTTTCAATATATTATAGACTTTCAATATGTTGACGGTTGAGTGGTGAAAGTCAATGCCTTGAAGCCAGAATATCTTCAAAATTAGTATTTTTGAGATATTCTCGAGATTTTATTAGGCAAAATTTACAGAATACTGTACTGACTATAATAGAGATATATATAAAAAAAATATCATTCCAATTGGGTAAGAGAACGTGAACTTAGGAGAATTAGGGTATTCGTTTGGCCAAAAAAAACTGAGAAGTGGAGAACGGAACACAGTGTCTTAACACTAGGTTCCCAAGTTCCCTCTGACCTTGCCATGTGCACCACAGCGTAAAATTGAGTGATAATGAGTGAGTTTGACCAAACTATGCAAATACAAATCACTGCTTTTGACTTTTTACTAATCGTAGACAGCAAAATTAATATGAGCCCAATAGATAAGTTATCAAAAACAGTATAATATTAAATTTCAATATAGAAAAAATAAAACTAAAGTTAAGCGAAACCCTCTATAATTTATAGTCACTATCTCATCCATCTGTATAAAAAACAATAGTAAAACGAAGATAAATAGCAAAGCCGCGGCATAAAAAGCACATCAACTTCCATGGCGCCTTTTTCATACGATAGCTACGCCTATTTAGTATGAGAGATGAAAAAAATTGGCAAAAAAACATTTGAGTTAGGGAATAGCGTTCGGGAATGTGTGAGATTTATTGGACCCCTTTTACTTATTTGTAGATAAATATATATGTTAATAAAATTAAAATTGTTTAATATTTACTGTAAAAACGTAAAAAAATGTTGAAATGTAACGGAATTTGACACCGCACCTCTCGGAAACCGTTCAAAAATTATAGACGCAATTGTCGTTGCGTTGAAATTTTTATATGTTTTTAAAATTAATATTTATGTTTGAAATAACATAATAAAATATTAAATCGTTAAGTTTTTGGTTCAGTTTTGGATAAAAGCATATATTTATTAGGCTGATGTATTCATAAATACTATTGGATAGTCTATTTATCAAGGAAAGTACGGTATTTATATTGACGTACTCCACTTTATCTACGATTATGTGTCAAAAAACCTTTGATCAAGGTGAGGCCTAGTGAGGCCTCAGGCAAAAGCAAGAGTATATTAAAAATCTATAATTATATATTAGCTTCTAGGCTTAATACGATATATTTGTTATTTTCAGGCTGAAATTATAAAAAATCTAATGTTAATAATGTTTTATCGCTAAAAAATACTAAAATAATTAGAAAATATTCCTTCATCTTGTGATATCTAGAAGAATCTTTGTACGTTTACCATATGGAGGTCGCGTTGCGTTCAATTTCATAGCATCCCGATGTGAATTCCATTACGACATATCTTCGGTGTAGAAATTGCACACGATCGGAATATTTACCAGAATCTTGTACGTTTTACTGAAAATTTTACAATCAGATCTCGATTCGCCATAGAAGACCGTGTGTGTGTTTTTAATTTAGCCATATTCTAAGGTAAAACTTTTTTTAACATTTCTTTTTGATTTCTTGAAAAGAAATTTGTTTTTTTTTTTTATAATATCATTGGAAATTAGTTATAAGGAAATGGTATTGATAGCTTAAATTATATTTCTTTATGGCTTCCCAAATCCTTCCCATACATCTATTTTGGTAGGTACTTTACGCACCGTTCTTTTCTGTATCATTCATAATGTATTCTTGAAGGTCAAATCTTCTTGAATCTTTGTAGTCTTTTCTTTATTACTAATTTTATCTATATATACTATCTATAAGATTTTTATTCGTTATCTCTACAATTATATATATTTACTTAATGTAAATATATATATTTACATTAACTTGAGGCCTGTAGTGGCGCAGCGGCACAAGCGTGTGACTGTAACCGACAGGTTCTAGGTTCGATCCCCAGTCGAGGAAATGAAATATTTTAATATTTTCAATTCAATATTTAATATTTGATTTCTTCGCTCAGGCAAAGCGCGGCGTTGAGTTCCGCCACTCAACACGCAATGCCTCAAATTAGGCGGAAAGTGGGGAACGGAAGTGGAACGGAGTGTCTTAACACTAGGTTCCCGGGGGTTCCCTCTGCCTACCCTGCCTCGTGCGGGATACATCGTGAAGAACAGCGTGAACATACTATAGTATTTATGGAGAAGTAAAAAAATATATATTTACCACAAAGTGTTTTATTTTTAGTATCAGTAGCAAGGGTATACTATCCGTTAAAGAAAATCCATTCGATATTTTTGTCGAATTTGAGGCTGCGTTTTGCTTTATTACCAATAAAATTTGTATTTATGTCTGTCTCTACTTAATTGTTGTTCATTTCTCAAAATCGGTTCGATATCCACTCAAGGAAATGAATTATAATAATCAATTTTCTAAATAATAAACAATCATTTAATATTTTCATTTCCTTGCTATTGTAATAAGCAGCTTGCAGCTCGAAATGCATCAGAATCGTCATAAAATGGGGAATGGAACGGAGTGTCTTAACACTAGTTTTCCAAACTTACTCTGCCTACTCTGCCATGTGCGATATACAGCATGAAAAAACAAAAACCTACAGTATTCACATATAGTAATATCATGAATAGCTATGTACTCAATTTTATATAAAATCTCTTTCGCTGAACACCTCAAATATGCCATCAATTTTATAGATTTTTTGCTACGAATATTATTACTCATCTTCAGCTTTTGGCGTTACATTGATTGAATACTAAGGCTTTTATGTGAATATTCTTTATGTATCGATTTTTTTATGATTCTATCATGGTACTTGATGTTTTGAAATAACGTATTGTACGAGTAAGTTCGAAGGAGTCCAAGAGTATTTTCTTATTACTAAAACTTCAATGCCTATTTAAGCTCTTTATATCAGAACTTTTAATTTACCTTTAAACAAAGGCTCAACCAAACACATAAATACTTGTTACCAGAGTGACGAAACAAAGAAAAAAAAATGATTCCTCTGAGAATGGACGGAACCCAGAACTGTCGCATTTACAATCAGATTCAAATAGAATTTTATATAAAACCAATACAGTTATGATTGGTAAAATCTATGGCCATACACTATTTTCTGACAAAGAAAACTTTTATAATTGCTAACCAATTAATTGAGATAATCGCTCGCATCTATTTGTTATACTATTGGGGTCATACAATGGCTTTTTCGCCTCTACTAATTGAATTGTATGTCTAAGGTGTAGCTTTGTCTAACTTTTATCTTTTATTATATGGATTGGTGTCCATATTCGTTCATACAAAAAAATAAGCAATTATCTGTAGTGTATATATATTTTAATTAGTATTTTATGTTAATTCAGACGTCTGCACTTATAACTGTATTAAATATTTTAAAGAAAGTAAAATCGCGCTAACTTTTACCTTCTCTTCTCTTCTCAGCCCCACGCTGTATCCCGCACGAGGCAGGGTAGGCAGAGGGAACCCGGGTACCTAGTGTTGAGACACTCTGTTCCGCTTCCGTTCCCCACTTTCCGCCGAATTTAGGGCATTGCGTGTTGAGTGGCGGAACTCAACTTTTACCAAAATAAATAAAAAATGATGGCTTCTAAAAACATGAAAACTAAGAAAACAAGTAAAGAAGAATAATGTCTGCTGTACCGGGGGACACAAGCGTATGACTGTAAACGCGAAAGGTTGTGGCTTCGAACTCCACTCGAAGAAAATAAAATATTGAAAGGTTTTTAATAAAATATTTAACATTTTCCTTACTTTGCTCTGGTAACAAGATGTATCGCGGAGTTGAGTTTCACCTACACATAAAACCTCAAGTAGAAATAAAATAAAAAATATACCTCACCTGACCAAAACGATCCTATTACGGAAACTAGCATAATATATATATTTTTAAGTTTAATCAAACTTTAGTAGGATTACGTCAAAGTTTTTCAAACGTCATTACAAACTTGTAATCGGACGTGTAAGGTTTCTTACTCGTAAGGCGACTTTAGCACTTTGTTGACTTTTCCTCGTACGTGTTTTTAATTTATTAATCTTACTTAAAGTTGTTATACATTAAATACCTGTCAATTGAGTCTTTTATTGATAAAAGTATGGTATTTTAGGAACCTAATGTTAAGGCAGTCCATTCTACTTCCGTTCCCCATTTTCCGTCGAATTTGGGGCATTGCGTGTTGAGTTCAACATGAACATTGAACTCAACATGAAATTCCCCAAGAATAGAATAAATTCTATATATCTTTTTACCTTCATGCTATATCGCTAGCGGGGTAGCCAGAAAGGACAGAGCGCCGAACACTACGGTCTCGGTATACTTCTTTCTCGTCATCCACTGTCATCCACCTCTTCATACGTGTCCTCCAGGGCGCACTCATTCCTTTACAGTCAGATTATATAATTTGATATTTTTCATCTTCACGCTGTATCCCGAGCAAGGCAGAAGGAAATTGGGTACCTGTTAAGATATTCCGTTCCGTTCCCCACTTATTTTTTTTTTTATTTTTTTTACGACAAGAATCCAAGAAAAAAGATAATAAATAATAGTAACTAAAATTAAAAAAAAAAGAAAACAAAATAAAATTCAGCATTAATACAGTATGGCTTTGAACGGCACTCAACGATATCTATTAAAAACTTAGGCTGATAATGAAGAACGGAGAGTTTTGACACAAGATGTTGTCTGCCTTCCTTGATACAAGATCTGAAGCAATTAGCCATAGTCAAGTAGATATCATACATTGTATAGAATTATTTAATATTTTTCCTCTAAAAATAATCGTAAGAAAATAAGAAAATAATATTTTCTACCCAAATCTATGAAATACGTTATGATATTATTTTTTAAATATTACTTAGAAAGTATTTCTATGTCAAAAATAACTAAGAATATCTATTTACCCCTGTCATTTAAGAATGTTATAGACTCTGACAGATCCCTTCTGTGCCATATTTTACTTTATCTTTTATATATATTTTATTTTTTAGCAAATTAGATACTTATATAGAGTATATATTTGAAGTTATGTCTTATATTGTGAGATGAATCATTGTCTGACTGTGAAATCCTATAACTTCCACTGAGCAAATGCGGCGTTAAGTTACGCCATCTTACAAGTAATATTTCAAATGATACCTGTGAAAAGTGATGATAGAAATTATCATCTATGTATGTTAAGAAAACTTGTGACAACACACTGTTAGAGATGCTTGTCGTGGTACAGAGGCACAAGTGTGTGACTGTAAACGGGCCAGGTTGTGGGTCCGATCCCATTGCAGGATATAAAATATTTAATATTTTAAATTAAGTATTTAATGTGGTCATTTCTTCGCTCTAGTAACGAGGCAAAGCGTGGCGTTGCGTTCCGCCGCTTAATACGCAATGCCTCAAATTTGGTGGAAAGTTAAGAACGGAACGGAGTGTCTTAACACTAGGTTTCCAAGTTCCTCTAGCATCCTCTTCCATGTGCGGAATACAGCGTGAAACTGACCACTGTTATAAGAACAGATTGTTCCTAAATACTGTATAAATCATAAACGGAGAGCCTATGAGTCTATTTTTGTATGTTCTAAAGGATTTCTATTTTATTTATAAAATATGATTTCACAAATCTTTGCCGCTTTGGAGCTTTCTCCAAAAGCTCTCACAGCAGAAAACAAAAAACATCTTAAAATTTTATGTTTTTTTTTTCAGCTTCATGTTGTATTCTGCATATGGAAGAGTAGGCAGGGAGAACTTGGGAACCTATTGTTAAGATACTTTTTTTTTCTTTTTTTTCTCTTTTTTTTCTGCTTCACGCTGTATCCCGCACTAGGCAGGGTAAGCAGAGGGAACAAAAGTGAAACCTAGTGTTATGACACTCCGTTCCACTTCCGTTCCCCACTTTCCGCCGAATTTGAGGCATTGCCTTATTACCAGAGCGAAGAAATGAAACATTAAATATTTGAATTGAAAATATTAAATATTTCATTTCCTCGACTGGGGATCGAACCCAGAACCTGTCAGTTACAGTCACACTCTTGTGCCGCTGCGCCACGACAGGCCTCAGATACAACACCCAATAAGACACTTCCGTTTCCCTCTTTCCGCTAAATTTGCCTTGTTTTGCATTGTTAGCAACACGAATATATGAAAATATTAAATATTTCATTTTCTCGAATGGTGATCGAACCCACAACCAGTCGCCTTTACGAACGCACGTTTGTGTATCTACAGCACGTTAGGTCTCTATTTTAATACACAAAAAGAGTCCGCGAAAGGCTATAAACCCACGTCATGTAACATACAGTATAAAACTTTCCATTTTGAATTTATTATAATATAGCTGAAGTGGGTATTTACATAATTTTTTACACCAGAACTCGGTACGGACGTATTGCCACTTAGCTTTACGGCTCCGTTTTACATTTTTACGGCTTTCTCACGCTGTTAGTTGAAAGAAAAATACATACATATTCTATTTTGGCTGTTTTTTTTCCATTGAAAGAATGGTGGAAAAACTACTAAAGTGAAGCTTTCTGAGTCGTTTGTATTGGTTGTATGTATTATTTTTACGATATTGTTATAACTGTAGCGTAATTTTAACTCATCCCATTTATAATGGAACAAAAAAAAACTAAATATTACTTAAACAAGTAAATTTCTTTCTTAGTGCCAAATAACACTTTAAAATTATTAAGCTTTGAGATCTGTCGTGGCGTTCGGGTACAAGCGTATGGTGTAAACGCGACAGTTTGTGATCTCTAATGAGATAATTAAATATTTAATATTTTCAAATTAAAAATATATAAATTCTTATTTTGTTCTGGTCAACAAGGCCAATTGCGACGTTGAATGCCGCCACTCAACACCTGCCGGCACTTCTCCACGTCTGCCTTATTACTCAGCTTCACGCTGTATCCCGCGCGTGGCAGGATAGGCAGAAGGAACCTGGGAACCTAGTGTAAAGACACTCCGTTCCACTTCTGTTCCCCACTTTGTTCCACGTGTAGTCTGCCTTATGTTCCACTTAGGTTCCAAGTCTACCTTGCTATGTTGCGGATATAGGGTGAATTTAGAAAAATATTAAAAATATTTTCTAAAGAACTCTTTTTCAAAAGAATAACATCATAAAAATCTTCCAAGAAGAAAACGTTGTAATCAAATCAAACCAAAATATTTACTTACGCAAAAAAAAAATATCGAGAGTAGTTAAATTCCTAAAAAGTACTGTGATTTTACAGTGATAGTTGAATTCAATTTGACTTTGTAAATAGAAAAAATCTGTCGAACACACAACTCGGCTTAGTTGACTCAATAGGGTATTGATACCGATCTGACGCTTTAAATCCTGAAGAAATGTTTTCTTTAGAACATCAATAAAAAAATCGTGTGACTGTCAACCCGATTGGTTGTGCCTTCGATACCCACGCGAGGAAATAAAACATTTATTATTATCAAATACAACACTAGTATATAAAGTTTTCAGTTTTTTGCTCTAGTAACAAGGCAAAGCGCGGCGTTGAGTTTCGCTACTTATCACGCAACGCCTCAAATTCAGCGCAGAAGAGGAGAACGGAACGGAGTGTCACAACACTAGGTAGTCAAGTCCTCTCTGCCTGCTATGTGCCGGATACAGTGTGAAGCTGAGAAGAATATCAAATAATTAAAATGACGTAGGGTTTTATTTTAATCAATGAATGATGTTTATTTTTAAAGGATAAAAGTTTTACACGATTCTTTACTTAAAATCAGATAATGGTAGTGTAATTCTGGCCAGACCAGATAGATATATTTCATATAAAAAATCACCGATTGCGATTGTAACCTAAAAACAATACATAAATAAATATATACAACCTAATACTATAAAAAAATAATTATCTTTAAAAATTAACAACTAAGCAACAACTCTACTAAGCAACGCTCTTGTAATTAAAATAATTGATGCAAAAAGAAAAGACAGCTATTTTCCAAGCTCTTTCGACTAATCGCCTCGCTTATTCATGACTAGAGTAACAAAATATTTATCAATGGTTTTGTTGTCCTTATATATATATTTTTTCTGTTTGCTAAATAAGCAGATAAAATTATGACGCAACAGTATACGAGTATTCCTCCTATTGAATTACAATAATTAGTTTTTTCTCTCAGCTTCACGCTGTATCCCGCACTTGGCAGGGTAGGCAGAGGGAATTTGGGAACCTAGTGTTAAGACACTCCGATCCACTTCCGTTCCCCACTTTCCACTTAATTTGAGGCATGACGTGTTGAGTGGCGGAACTCAACGTCGCGTTTTGCCTTGTACCAGAGCGAAGAAATGAAAACATTAAATATTTGAAATTGTAGATTTTAAATATTTCATTTCCTCGACTGGGGTCGAACCCAAAACCTGTCGGTTACAGTCACACGCTTGTGCCGCTGCGCCACGACAGGCCTCATAATTACTTTTGTTTATTTTTTTCAGCTTCACACTAAATCCTGCATATGACAGGGCATCGAAAACGTATTAACCTAGTGCTACGACAATTCATTCCATTTCCTACTTTCTGTAAATTATTGTTTAAATTAATTTATTTGAGACGATATCGACTGGCGGAACTTAACGCCATGCTTTGCCTTTTACCAGCACAGGAATAAAAACATTAAACATTTAAATAGAAAATATTAAATATTTAATTTCCACCAGTGGAGATCGAACTCACAACTTGTCAAGGCTAGTTTCATTTGATTTGCGAAATTACTAATATTAACAAAAATAAATAATAACGTAAAGAGATAATATAATATGTAATTACTCGTATCATTTTACTCGTATTTATGTTACAATAAATTGTCGGCCGCTCTATAGATTAACACAAGTAGGCATATTAATTATATCCTTTATTTATATCAAATGTAAAAAAAAATACTTGAAGTCACTTTAAGTGCGCTGAAATTTATATATTACGCTTTTGTTCCGTTCCGTTTCACGAATACTGTACTGGCGAAATTTCTAGACTTAGAATATTGAAATTGGATATACATATATGTAGTTTAGGAAATGTTAGGTAACACGAAAAGGGGATATCTCGAAAATCCTACGGGAATAGGGAAAGCGAGATTTTCCATCCTATGTCTACGCAAAGTTTTCATAAAATACAAATTATTAAATTACTTATGAAATTTGAAATGACGACCGTTACATTAAGTAGAACAAGTCCCAAATAGATAAGAACAATTTAGAGCACTAAACAAAACACATTCAATTATAACGACTTCTCGCACAATATTACATAGTTTCCTAGTTTTAATCCATCCGAGTTTCGGAAATGACAGACGAGTCCGCCATTTCAGCATGGCGGCCATTTTGTGCGGAAGCGAATAATGGCGGGAAACCTTTGTCTATTTCAGCTGTAGTTTATATACATGTTAATGGTCTGAGACGTCGTAAACGTGGGTTAAGATGGCTTAGTTTTAGATATTACACTTAACATAACGATAAGTATTATTAAAATGAACGTCTTCTATCTAAATTGTGAAAGTGGAATTTTAAATTTAGCTCAATACCAAATACTCAAAAATGTCTGTTGACATGAGGAGGAAATGATAACTTTGAAGTGATTTTTTTGTCTTAAAACAGTAAATTACTTTGCTAAATGAGGAATTAACTAAAAAAATTAAATCAGAGATTCATATTTTTTATATAGAGTAATTGATAACAATGTATAAAATAATCATATTTTTATCACGTTTTTAAAATCTCTACAAAATATTTTAATATTTTGCAGCATTGTAAGCAGTACATACTTACAGATACGAATCCAAGATGGCATGAGATTATGTCAGATTTATTGGCAAAAAGCTTATCTGTTTCTAACAGAATTCAGCTATTATTGGCAGCCGTTACGAAATGTACTTTAAAATGTTTACCATATTTTAAAGTTCTGTATATTTCTATAGAAAGCAATCTTAGTGATTTGACTCCGAATGATCCATGGAAGGAAAATTCCATGATGTATATATCTCTTGTGAATGCTGTTTTAATAAACTAAGAAGTAAGAAACAGAAATTACAAGTCATACAGTACCTAAAATTAAAATATTCAGAGTATTTGTTACTTACTTATGCACTCAACAGTATAATTTATGAGTAGTTACTTCAGTTACAAGTAAGGATGTAACCAGCGCTGCCAGGTTTTGATATACATAGTTAGAAATTTAAATAACTGCATATTTATAGTAGCTACTTGGCAGTCGAGGCAGAGATTAAAGCAGGTTTGCATGTTTTAACAGCGGTCGTTTAAACTTTGAACATTCATTCGAGCACGCGATCATGTATGTAATTTTAATTTTAGATTTAACACTTCCTTCGGAACGTAATGTGTGTGTTTGTTATGTTTTATATGACGACGTTGCGTGGTGTTGTTTTAATATCATATCATTTTGGTGTATCTTAAAATTAGAAGAGAAGAGAAGGATGTTTTAAGATGTTTTTTAGCTTCACACTGTATTCTGCATATGTCAGGGAAGGCAGATGGAACTTGGAAATCTAATGTTAGATACTCTGTTCCTTGTCTCCTTTCTGTTTTCTTCCTATAAACTTCATTCCACTAAACTGAATTTGATGTTTGCTGTGAGACAGAACACCAGATTTGCCTTATTGCAAGAACGAAGAAAATTAAAATATTTTTTTTATTTCTTCGAGTCGGAATTGAACCCACAACCTATCTCGTTTACTATATACCACGACTGACCACGAATATTCAAATATTATTATAAAAAATAGTGAATAGCGTCACAAACGCTTTTCAAAATGAATGAAACAAATGTTCATGACACCAAGTCCCCGACAGGAAATTGATGTCGTCGCCATATTTCCATACCTCATCTCCGTAGTTTATAATGATAACTGTCAATCAACAACAGATGGTGCTCTAATAGAAAACTCATCAATACACAAAATTTTCTATCGTTTAACTATTTTGAACACGCACTACAGACTTATAAACTAATTATATACAGATTTATAAGTACTATAATTATGACTCATATATTAAATAAAAAAATATATATTTTCAATTAGAAAAGGTTTTTAAGTATATCAGATATACGTTTATTCAATCCATTGAATTTTCACTGTAATTACACGTAGGATTACAGGTTTAATCACAATTAGAATTTAAAAATGTAATAAAATTTAAGATTAAAAATGTTTAGCCACACTTAGGTTTTAAAAAGTGTAAGGAGCATTCTGTTCAATGCAAAATGCTCATAGTAATCCACATTCATTTCTTTTCAACACATTTTGCACGAATTTAATACATAGCAAGTTTTCTTTAACAGATAGATAAATGACAATAAACTGAAGGTAACTATTCTGTCGAGTGGCTATCGAATCTTTGGATTAACTACATTGGAAAAAAATACTGCTTTGCTCAGTTCAATACTCTGAGCTTTTTTAAAGCTCTCCTCTCCAAATGACTTTTAAACTGGACTATTTGTTACGTTGACCCAAAGAATCCTAATATTATTAAGAGTTCATAGGGAAATGCCCCGGATTTTTTGTGCCATAATGAAGTGGATCTTTTTTGCAGCGAAATTATCATATAAAGAAAAATATTATTAGATATGCAGTTATTTTTTTTTTTACCTTATCTCGGAATCCTGAATATAAAAAGGTTAAGAGATTCTGGAAATCGAGAAATCAGTGTTCAAGCACTTTAGTCCTCATTAAAACACTTCCAATTACCTCCCTTTCTTTGAGGCATTGTGTATTGAGTAGTCGTTACCAGAACTAGGAAAATAAAATGTTAAACAATATATTTCTCCAAGTAGGAATCAACCCTTTGTTCGTCGCGTCTACAGTAACGTCTTGTCCCATAAAGTATATATAATTTTCCAAACTTAAATTTAAAATTTTCTGTCCTAAGTGTGGAATAACACTTTAAAACATAGTAAAAATATATATAATTTTTATTATATAAAGAGAAAAAAATTACCTATAATTTATAATCAAATATATCACTGTTTAATATTATCATACTCACATCACAAACATAAAATGAAATTACTATTAGAATTTCCATTTATAAATATAAAAATCAATATAACAGCCTATTATTATAGAATTTTGATAGCAAAATGACATAATTGTCTACCTCCATAATAGACTAATAGACAAAGAATAAATAAAGAAACGAGGCACATTTATTATCTGTACCATAATTTCGTTTGAACAATCACGATTATGAACGTTACTACATGAAAGGCATTATTAAGCAGTATAATGCTTACACAGCATTATTTCGTGTAAGTTATATTTTGATAACATTATTATATTATGTACTATAGCTATCCATTAAAACGGTGTAGAGTAATGTAATGTAAATATGTGTAATATGGCGCTATTATATTTGAAATTATGATTTTCATAGAAGTATGATTTTCCAATTTTCAGCTGAAATTTTGCTTGAATTAATGTTTTGTGATAGCGTAATGATTTATGATTGGCCTATTAGTTTTTCTATATGTTGTGGCTGAGAGTTTGAAGTTTCATCCAAGAAAAAAGTATACCGTCACGGCTCAGGAGTATACGCATGACACTGTAAACGATAGATTGTGGGTTCGATCCCAGTCGAGAAAATGAGACATATAATATTTTATTTTCATTTCTTTACTGTGGTAACAAAGCAAAGTATGACATTGAGTTCCACCGCTCAATACGCAATGGTTCAATTTAGTTGGAAAGTGGGCAACGGATTATGTTAACTCTAGGATCTCAAGTTAGCTCTGCCAACCCAGCCATGTGCAGGGTGAAGCGTAAGGCTGACAGAGAATGAGAGTTACTAATATATAGGATTAGGTATACAGTGTAGCAACCTAGGGCTGTATTTTAACTAATGAAGTTAGCAGTACTACTTGTTCACTTGCCCGGGGCTTGAAATATTATTCTTCGCATACATTATTAACTTTTTTTTTTCAGCTCCACACTATATCCTGCATAACATATACAGAGGGAACTTGGGAACCTAGCGTTAAGATATTCTGTTCACATGAAGACACTTTCGTTCCTTACTTTACACGAAACTATGATATTGTTGTAAAAAATTGAGAATGGAGAAATAAATCAAGTTGTTACACATGTAACAATTGTCTAGAATAACACACACACACACACCCACACCCACATACACACATCGCCACGCTTTGCTCGCCAACCCAACCAAAATATAGAATTGAAAATTTATTTAATTATTTTTTTTTATAGTACAGGCGAGTGTTTCCTCGTCCACTATATACACAATAGACAAACAAACACAACATATTTTCTTTTGAAAAGACAAGTTACCAAAAGTTAGTAAAATTTAAAATGGACGCGCCTCGTAAATTGATCGTTTTAAATGTGTAAGCGAAGTAAATTACAATTATACTGCAAAGTTATGACCAGTCACACTAATAAGTCAACTGATCGAGCAATCAGCACACCAAATTGCTTTTATGGTAACGATCGCACGTTATCATTTTTTCTGCTGATGCTACTTTTTGCTGTTACGTTTACTAAGTGACAGATGACAAACTGCATGTAAATTAATTACAATTATTGTAAGCTTCACGCTGTATCCCGCACGAGGCAGGGTAGGCAGGGGGAACCCGGGAACCTAGTGTAAAGACACTCCATTCCACTTCCCTTCCCCACTTTCTGCCGATTTTGAGGCATTGCGTGTTGAGTGGCGGAACTCAACGCTGCGCTTTGCCTTATTACGAGAGCCAAGAAATGAAACATTAAATATTTAAAATGAAAATATTAAATATTTCATTTCCTCGACTGGGGATCGAACCCAGAACCTGTCAGTTACATTCACACGCTAGTGCCGCTGCGTCACGACAGGCCTCTTTTCGCCTTTTTTTATATAATAGAAAGATTATATTAACATGGTCGTCCCAGCATCTGATTTATTCGGGATAACTAGTTTAATTTTCTCGCTCAGGCATTAAAACGGCGGCGTTGAGTTCCGCCACACAATACACAATGTCTGCATAAATGGTAATGCAGGAAAAAAACTTTCTTAATTCTAAATTTCTTCTGCCCACGTGAAACAGCGTAGATTAATATTATTTTGCTTAAAAATCACGCATAATTTATACTGTGCTTGGTTAAAATTTTGAGAATTCAGCAAGTAGCCTATACAAATACACTTTGTTACTGCAAACAATGTTCTTAGCGTGCATGTTGGCCTGGTACTCAAACATGGGAGAATAAACATGTGTTTCCATATTTTATATCCTATTTGTGGGACGAACTGTAATTAACAGTTGTAAAAGAAAATTTCAAGAATAATTTTGTTACATTTAAACAAAAAATATATTTAACTTACTTTTTCTTTTTTTTAGCTTCACGCTGTATCCCGCACGAGGCAGGGTAGGAAGAGGAACCCGGGAACCTAGGTGTTAAGATACTCAGTTCCACTTCCGTTCCCTGCTTTCCGCCGAATTTGAGGCGTTGCGTGTTGAGTGGCGGAACTCAACGCCGCGCTTTGCCTATTTACCAGAGCGAAGAAATGAAATATTGAATATTTAAATTGAAAATATTTAATATTTCATTTCCTCGACTGGGGATCGAACCCAGAACCTATCGGTTACAGTCACACGCTTGTGCCGCTGCGCCACGACAGGCCTCAACTGAACTTATTACTTTTGTAAAAAAAAAATATATAAATTTTTCATGCAAAATGCAACAAACATTAATAAAGGTGAAAAAGAGGTCAAAATAAGCCGATATTCTTTTCATTGCAACAACAATCTTTAGCCAATTTTCTCATAATGGAAACGATAGACAAGCTAGCTCTTTGAAATATTGTACTTTAAGCATCTAATTTACAGTTGTGAACTATTTTTTAGAGTGTATTAAAAAAACAATAATTTAAAAAGCCGCTCCTCTGAAGGCTTATATAAAAATATTGCAAGATTATTTAGTAGCATCTAATGATTTTTTAATGATTGTTTAGCAGCATCTAATGACATTAATAATGATAAATTAAAAGAATTAAATGTTTTTTTTTTATAAAAAAATGTAGAAATAAATACTATCGCAGAACTCGATGTGTTAAAAAAATTGTATTATATTATTGTCTTGGTTGCATTATAAAAATTAAAAGCTATAAGCTACATATATCCCAAGTATAGCAAAGTAGGTAGAATAAATTATTTATTCTAGATTGAAACGCAATGTTCTACACTACGGAACTTAACGCTGCAGTAAAAACAGTGGTTATAATATTTCACTTGCTTAGCTTAACTATGTGATAATAAATATGGGAAATACAAATGAACGTACTTATAATAAGACCCACAACCCACACTGACTGATCGTCAGGCACGATAAATTAGATTTTTTACAGTATATCACTAAAATGCCTACGACCTAAGATATAATACTCGCATAAATCGCAGACAAAAATAAGCGCTCTAATACATTTCGTTTTAGAGAGAAAAAAAAATCATAAAAAATTAAGGTATCCATCTACGTGGTCTGTGTGTGGACACACGACAAATAGCTGAATGATCTGTGTCGTTTGTCATGAGAAAAATAACCTCCTTTTTATTTATACGGTGACAATGCGATGGCGGTTGGCGGACAGATTTGGAAATGTTTTTTTCTTATGTTAAGGGAATTTTGATGGTTAATTATTATATCATAAGGAAGGGTCACTCTGTTTTATTTATTTATTTTTTTATTATGTGATGAGTTCTAGAGCATAAGGTTTTTTTTTTTTTTTTTTTTTTTTTTTTTTATTTGTGTTGGGTTCTAGAGCATAATGTCTGAAAAATTTCCACATCAAGTACAACAGTATATATATATATGGGAAAATTTTCGAAATATTTTTTGGATTACGTACCAAAAGCGTAAAAAGGGACAGTATTGGACTCCGCTGTCTTATAGTTTCTATCCATCCGCCTATCACCAGACATCTTATGAATTGTGATAGTTGAATAGCTAAAATTTCACCGCATTTATAATAAATACTGAAAAACGGAATCAAATACATATTAAATTTTTATACATAATAGAACTGTAATAATTGGTCGCGAGTTCGACTCGCATTTGATCCGTTTTAAGTATTGTTACCTTTCTATTATAAGTCATATCAAGATGAATTATAGAATGTTGTGCTATTTAAACTATAGAATTTAGAATTTAATATAAAGATTGACCGCGTTATGTGTAACGGACGTAAATTATATACAGTAAATTTTGTCCTCAATAACTTTTTTTTTCATTATTTATTATTATTCAGCAATATTGACTTATAATGAAAGTATGATGAACACGAGACTATAAAAAAAGACATTGTATAATTTATCTCAACTTTTATAAATTTGTCTTTTATACACAATTTTTCTTTGTTAACATTTTTATAAAACGTGATAGCTAAAATATACCGAAGCCCGGGGCGTAGTTTAGGGGCAGGACTACCGGGAAAACATTCACCGGAAGGAACGATCCACTGGGCCTTATGAAACATGAAATGCTCCCATTTTAACAAACACAAAGTGCTATCTAAGTATTACTTGATTTAAATGAACTGTGAAATTATTAACTTATAAATATAATGATAAATGCAGATGTTGTATTTTTTTATATTAGAATAAGAAATAATAATATTAATAACTAGTTTTTTAGTCTTACGCTGTACCCCTTATATGGTAGTGTAAGTAGAGTGACGTGTGAATATAATATTAAGATACTCCGTTTCGTTCTCCACCTTGTCATAAAACAAATCATAAAAGCTAACGTATTTTGCTGGAAAGTGTTGAATGGAAGTCTCTTAATGGAAATGGAATGTCTTAAAAGTTGGTTCACAGGTTCCCTTTGCCTACTCTGCTTTGTATAAAATACAGTGCGAAATTAAAAAAAAAACTAACAATATTTTAAATATGTCACCTGTCGAGGCACAGCAGCACAAGCGTGTGTCTGTAACCGACCGGTTCTGGGTTCAATCCCCAGTTGAGGAAATAAAAAAAAATAATATTTTCAATTTAAATATTTAATGTTTCATTTCATCGCTCTGGTAATAAGGCAAAGTGCGGCGTTGAGTTCCGCCACTCAACACGCAATGCTTCAAATTCAGCGGAAAGTGGGGAACGGAAGTGGAACAGAGTGTCTTAACACTAGGTTCCCGGGTTCCCTCTGCCTTCCCTGCCTCAAGCGGGAAACAGTGTGAAGTTGAAAAAAAAATATTTTAAATGAAAATCACATAGCTAGCTAGAGATATCACAACAATAATGTTATTTTGGTATACTCAGATTCAAAAATACTTAATATGTTTGCATGTTCCGTAAAAGAAATATATTTTTATGTAATAAGAAATATTTCTTTAAGCCTTTCTTATTGACACATTGGAACAATATGTTTAAATTTCAAATATCTATTGGCCCCGCCAGTCTATATACTCGCATTTTACAATATTTGAAATGAGTGTACGGAAAAATTAAGTTTTAATATATTTGTGGATAGTTTTAATAATGTGATGACAAAAGCATATTTAACCAGCTAAATTAAGTTCAGATTCTGTGTGTGAAACTGTATAACTTAACGCCGCACTTTTGCCTGCCAGACAAAGGAAATAAATTTTGTTTCTTTTTTCGTTCTACTTCCATTCCCCAATTGCCGTCGAATTTGAGGCATTGTATGTTGAGTGGCGGAACTCCACGCCGCGCCTTGCCTTTATCAGAACGAAGAAATGAAACATAAAATATTTTAATTGAAAATATTAAATATTTCAGGAAATGAAATATACTTAAATATTTTTTGATGTGGTCACCCCACATAATGTGTTTCGATACGCCTATCAAGAATGTGTCTGGAAATGATCTTTCATGGAATAGAGAAAAGGGTCGCATGAATCTAAAACGGCTAAAGGGCAAATGGTACCCTTTAAATAATATATATGTAGGTACAATTCCTCGGTATTGTCGGTATTGATTTCAAATATAGGTTCCTTGGTTTATCCTTTATATAACAGATATAAATGTATGTTATACTTGTAGCTTGTGAAAAAAAAAATATTTTTTTTGCGACGAGGCAGAGTGCGGAATTATGTTCTGCCAACACTTTCAGTCCGTTCTCCGTCTCCAAATTTTGGAGAGATGAGAAAGAAAGTATGTTAATGGAAATATGGGAATAGTGACATTAGGTTCCCAAATACCCACTGCTTACTCTGTTATAAGCGGGATACAGCGTGAAACTGAAACGATATATTCGTTGCAATAAAAAGTGTATAAATAAAAAAATATTAAGAAAAGACATAAACTGTAAAAGAATTGGATTTGATGGCCTTCCAAACTTTCGTTTGTCTTTTTACACACGCACATCTTTACACCAACTTTTCTTTATTTTTATTGCGTGTCTATTAGGGCTGGGTCGACAGAAAAACTATATATACTATATAATTTATGTTTAGGACTGACTCAATTAATGCTGTACCATTAGTAGCTACATTAAACTACAAGAACTAAGGAAATAAGGTAAAATGTACCAGAAATGACATGATCGTAAAAATCTTCAAATACTTTATTTTCAATTTAATGTAGTATACTATACAGCCTGCCATTAAGACACTTTTTGTTTCCCGATTTCCGCCAAATTTGACACATTACGTGTTGAGTGGCGGAACTCGACTTTGCCTTGTTACCTGAGCGATTAAATGAATATTCTAAATATTTCGTTTTCCTCGAGCCGACATCGAATCCATCAAATTTTACTGTTATTATTAACCATTTATAGTTTTTTAAGTTAAATTTCCACTATTTCTTCTATAATAATACGGGTACTTTACTTGATAAACATTCGAACTACGAGTAAATCCGTCTCTTGACTTTTGTAAACTGTCGAAGCAGTCTGATTAACTAAAACGAGGTGCAGGTTCAAATCCTGTTACATTAAAATTTTATAAGTTTCTAAAAATACTTTTTATCTTGTTAACTGAGGGCAAATGCAAATAATTAATACCGATCGAACCAATAACGATCTCATTTCCAGCCAGGGGTCTATTGTATTCTACATTTGGGGCAGAGGGAACTTGGGAACCTAGTGTTAAACACTCCGTTCCGTTTTCTACTTTTCATAATTTAAATGTAACAATTATTGCAATTGGTATATTAATCTCTCCCTCACTATCTTAGCTTCACGCTGTATCTCGCAGAGGCAGAGGGAAGTTGGTAACCTAGTGTTAAGACACTCCGTTCCACTTCCGTTCCCCACTTTCCGCCGAATTTGAGGCATTGCGTGTTGAGTGGCGGAACTCAACGCCGCGTTTTGCCTTGTACCAGAGTGAAGAAATAAAAACATTAAATATTTAAATTGAAAATATTAAATATTTCATTTCTTCGAGTGTGGATCGAACCCATAACCTGTCGGTTACAGTCAGACGCTTGTGCCGCTGCGTCACGACAGACCTCTTTTCGCCTTTTTTTATATAATAGAAAGATTATATTAACATGGTCGTCCCAGCATCTGATTTATTCGGGATAACTAGTTTAATTTTCTCGTTCAGGCATTAAAACGGCGGCGTTGAGTTCCGCCACACAATACACAATGTCTGCATAAATGGTAATGCAGGAAAAAAACTTTCTTAATTCTAAATTTCTTCTGCCCACGTGAAACAGCGTAGATTAATATTATTTTGCTTAAAAATCACGCATAATTTATACTGTACTTGGTTAAAATTTTGAGAATTCAGCAAGTAGCCTATACAAATACACTTTGTTACTGCAAACAATGTTCTTAGCGTGCATGTTGGCCTGGTACTCAAACATGGGAGAATAAACATGTGTTTCCATATTTTATATCCTATTTGTGGGAAGAACTGTAATTAACAGTTGTAAAAGAAAATTTCAAGAATAATTTTGTTACATTTAAACAAAAAATATATTTAACTTACTTTTTCTTTGTTTTAGCTTCACGCTGTATCCCGCACGAGGCAGGGTAGGAAGAGGGAACCCGGTAACCTAGTGTTAAGACACTCCGTTCCACTTCCGTTCCCTACTTTCCGCCGAATTTGAGGCATTGCGTGTTGAGTGGCGGAACTCAACGCCGCGCTTTGCCTATTTACCAGAGCGAAGAAATGAAATATTGAATATTTAAATTGAAAATATTTAATATTTCATTTCCTCGACTGGGGATCGAACCCAGAACCTATCGGTTACAGTCACACGCTTGTGCCGCTGCGCCACGACAGGCCTCAACTGAACTTATTACTTTCGTAAAAAAAAATATATATAAATTTTTCATGCAAAATGCAACAAACATTAATAAAGGTGAAAAAGAGGTCAAAATAAGCCGATATTCTTTTCATTGCAACAACAATCTTTAGCCAATTTTCTCATAATGGAAACGATAGACAAGCTAGCTCTTTGAAATATTGTACTTTAAGCATCTAATTTACAGTTGTGAACTATTTTTTAGAGTGTATAAAAGAAACAATAATTTAAAAAGCCGCTCCTCTGAAGGCTTATATAAAAATATTGCAAGATTATTTAGTAGCATCTAATGATTTTTTTAATGATTGATGCAGCATCTAATGACATTAATAATGATAAATTAAAAGAACTAAATGTTTCTTTTTTTATAAAAAAATGTAGAAATAAATACTATCGCAGAACACGATGTGTCAAAAAATTGTATTATATTATTGTCTTGGTTGCATTATAAAAATTGAAAGCTATAAACTACATATATCCCAAGTATAGCAAAGTAGGTAGAATAAATTATTTATTCTAGATTGAAACGCAATGTTCTACACTACGGAACTTAACGCTGCAGTAAAAACAGTGGTTATAATATTTCACTTGCTTAGCTTAACTATGTGATAATAAATATGGGAAATACAAATGAACGTACTTATAATAAGACCCACAACCCACACTGACTGATCGTCAGGCACGATAAATTAGATTTTTTACAGTATATCACTAAAATTCCTACGACCTAAGATATAATACTCGCATAAATCGCAGACAAAAATAAGCGCTCTAATACATTTCGTTTTAGAGAGAGAAAAAAAATCATAAAAAATTAAGGTATCCATCTACGTGGTCTGTGTGTGGACACACGACAAATAGCTGAATGATCTGTGTCGTTTGTCATGAGAAAAATAACCTCCTTTTTATTTATATGGTGACAATGCGATAGCGGTTGGCGGACAATCTTGGAAATGTTTTTTTCTTATGTTAAGGGGATTTTGATGGTTGATTATTATATCATAAGGAAGGGTCACTCTGTTTTATTTATTTATTTTTTTATTATGTGATGAGTTCTAGAGCATAAAGTTTTTTTTTTTTTCATTTTATTTTTATTTGTGTTGGGTTGTAGAGCATAATGTCTGAAAAATTTCCACATCAAGTACAACAGTATATATATAATTTTCGAAATATTTTTTGGATTACGTACCAAAAGCGTAAAAAGGGACAGTATTGGACTCCGATGTCTTATAGTCGTTCTATCCATCCGCCTATCACCAGACATCTTATGAATTGTGATAGTTGAACAGCTAAAATTTTACCGCGTTTATAATAAATACTGAAAAACGGAATCAAATACATATTAAATTTTTATACATAATAGAACTGTAATAATTGGTCGCGAGTTCGACTCGCATTTGATCCGTTTTAAATATTGTTACCTCTCTATTGTAAGTCATATCAAGATGAATTATAGAATGTTGTACTATTTAAATTATAGAATTTAGAATTTAATATAAAGATTGACCGCGTTATGTGTAACGGACGTAAATTATATACAGTAAATTTTGTCCTCAATAACTTTTTTTTTTATTATTTATTATTATTCAGCAATATTGACCTATAATGAAAGTATGATGAACACGAGACTATAAAAAAAAGACATTGTATAATTTTTCTCAACTTTTATAAATTTGTCTTTTATACACAATTTTTCTTTGTTAACATTTTTATAAAACGTGATAGCTAAAATATACCGAAGCCCGGGGCGTAGTTTAGGGGCAGGACTACCGGGAAAACATTCACCGGAAGGAACGATCCACTGGGCCTTATGAAACATGAAATGCTCCCATTTTAACAAACACAAAGTGCTATCTAAGTATTACTTGATTTAAATGAACTGTGAAATTATTAATTTATAAATATAATGATAAATGAAAATTTTGTATTTTTTATATTAGAATAAGAAATAATATTAATAACTAGTTTTTTAGTCTTACGTTGTACCCCTTATATGGTAGTGTAAGTAGAGTGACGTGTGAATAATATTAAGATACTCCGTCTCGTTCTCCACTTTGTCAAAAAAAAATGTTGAATGGTACTTCCATTCAACACTTTTTTTAATGGAAATGGAATGTCTTAAAAGTGGTTTCACATGTTCCCTCTGCGTACTCCGCTCTGTATAAAATACAGTGTGAAACTAAAAAAAAATCTAACAATATTTTGAATATGTCGCCTGTCGTGGCGCAGCGCCACAAGCATGTGACTGTAACCGACTGGTTCTGGGTTCGATCCCCAGCCGAGGAAATAAAATATTTAATATTTTCAATTTAAATATTTAATGTTTCATTTCATCGCTCTGGTAATAAGGCAAAGTGCGGCGTTGAGTTCCGCCACTCAACACGCAATGCTTCAAATTCAGCGGAAAGTGGAACGGAGTGTCTTAACACTAGGTTCCCGGGTTCCCTCTGCCTTCCCTGCCTCCAACAGTGTGAAGCTGAAAAAAAAAACTAATAGCAGTCGTGGGACTGCCGATAGAAGTGAAAACAGAACTATTAAGTTAAGAGTAATTAAAACTATATGCAAAAATTATATGATTTTTTTTATGTTTTATTTATTAGTTACATATGATGGGTTAAACAAATCATGAACAAAATATAAATACAAAGTGGTTGAAAAAATAATTAATATACAATTATCTTAATTATACATAGTATTTATATTTATACGAATTTCAATGAATTCAAGTTTGAACATTATTTTCATTATTTACATCATTGTCATCATTAATTTCGACAATACTTAGATTATCTGTTCGTTCAATCATTTTATTGTATTCTTAAAAAGATACAATAGGTACTGCTACTAAAACGTATTGGTGACGTGACTCACAAAATTATACTTATCCATATATTAGTGTATACGTGTACTACTGCGCATGCGCTAGTTGCACGCCTGCTATTATCATTAGCATGTCGGTGACGCGAACCGAGGATTTTACCCTCTACCAAAACGCTCAACGCGCCTAAAGAAGTTTTCACTTCAAAAATATTTTAAATTGAAATCACATAGCTAGCTAGAGATACCACAACAATAATGTTATTTTGGTATACTCAGATTCAAAAATACTTGGTATGTTTGCATGTTCCGTAAATAAAATATATTTTTATGTAATAAGAAATAGTTCTTTAAGCCTTTCTTATTGACACATTGGAACAATATGTTTAAATTTCAAATATCTATTGGCCCCGCCAGTCTATATACTCATATTTTACAATATTTGAAATGAGTGTACGGCAAAATTAAGTTTTAATATATTTGTGTTAATTAAAGATTCTGTGTGTGAAACTGTATAACTTAACGCCGCACTTTTGCCTGCCAGACGAAGGAAATAATTTTTGTTTTTTTTTTCGTTCTACTTCCGTTCCCCACTTTCCATCGAATTTGAGGCATTGCATGTTGAGTGGCGGAACTCCACGCCGCGCCTTGCCTTCATCAGAACGAAGAAATGAAATATTGAATATTTTAATTGAAAATATTAAATATTTCAGGAAATGAAATATACTAAAATATTTTTTGATGTGGTCACCCCACATAATGTGTTTCGATACGCCTATCAAGAATGTGTCTGGAAATGATCTTTCATGGAATAGAGAAAAGGGTCGCATGAATCTAAAACGGCTAAAGGGCAAATGGTACCCTTTAAATAATATATATGTAGGTACAATTCCTCGGTATTGTCGGTATTGATTTCAAATATAGGTTCCTTGGTTTATCCTTTTATATAACAGATATAAATGTATGTTATACTTGTAGCTTGTGAAAAAAAAAAAATTTTTTGCGACGAGGCAGAGTGCGGAATTATGTTCTGCCAACACTTTCCGTCCGTTCTCCGTCTCCAAATTTTGGAAAGATGAGTAAGAAAGTATATTAATGGAAATGGGAATAGTGACAATAGGTTCCCAAATGCTTAACCCTGCTATAAGCGGGATACAGCGTGAAACTGAAACGATATATTCGTTGCAATAAAAAGTGTATATAAAAAATATTAAGAAAAGCCATAAACTGTAAAAGAATTGGATTTGATGGCCTTCCAAACTTTCGTTTGTCTTTTTACACACGCACATCTTTACACCAACTTTTCTTTATTTTTTATTGCGTATCTATTAGGGCTGGGTCGACAGAAGAACTATATATATACTATATAATTTATGTTTAGGACTGACTCAATTAATGCTGTACCATTAGTAGCTACATTAAACTACAAGAACTAAGGAAATAAGGTAAAATGTACTAGAAATGACATGATCGTAAAAATATTCAAATACTTTATTTTCAATTTAATGTAGTATACTATACAGCCTTCCATTAAGACACTTTTTGTTTCCCGATTTCCGCCAAATTTGACACATTACGTGTTGAGTGGCGGAACTCGACTTTGCCTTGTTACCTGAGCGAAGAAATGAAAATTCTAAATATTTCGTTTTCCTCGAGCCGACATCGGATCCATTTTACTGTTATTATTAACCATTTATAGTTTTTTAAGTTAAATTTCCACTATTTCTTCTATAATAATACGGGTACTTTACTTGATAAACATTCGAACTACGAGTAAATCCGTCTTTTGACTTTTGTAAACTGTCGAAGCAGTCTGATTAACTAAAACGAGGTGCAGGTTCAAATCCTGTTACATACAAATTTTATAAGTTTCTAATAATACTTTTTATCTTGTTAACTGAGGGCAAATGCAAATAATTAATACCGAGTGGGAATCGAACCTATAACGATCTCATTTCCAGCCAGGGCTCTATTGTATTCTACACTTGGGGCAGAGGGAACTTGGGAACCTAGTGTTAAGACACTCCGTTCCGTTTTCTACTTTTCATAATTTAAATGTAACAATTATTGCAATTGGTATATTAATCTCTCCCTCACTATCTCAGCTTCCCGCTGTATCTCGCAGAGGCAGAGGGAACTTGGTAACCTAGTGTTAAGACACTCCGTTCCACTTCCGTTCCCCACTTTCCGCCGAATTTGAGGCATTGCGTGTTGAGTGGCGGAACTCAACGCCGCGTTTTGCCTTGTACCAGAGTGAAGAAATAAAAACATTAAATATTTAAATTGAAAATATTAAATATTTCATTTCTTCGAGTGTGGATCGAACCCATAACCTGTCGGTTACAGTCAGACGCTTGTGCCGCTGCGCCATGACAGTCCTCACGATTGTTATATTAATCATTTTATTTTACAAATAAAAGTCCCAAGTCGATGTCTCTTACGGCTAATTCTCGATAGTATTCCCCAGTTGTACTCAGTCTGAATCGTTGAATCTTTCTCATTTCTATTTTACTCTAAATTTTATATTGGATTTCAGTGAAATTGTAGGTACTACTGTATAGCGTTATCGAATTAAATGTTGCTTTACTTTAATTGTCTTGGCTCAGCGACTCAATTTTTGATTGTAAACGCAATAGCTGTAAATTCAATTTCCTTTCTGAATAGTTAATTATTTTCGTTTCCTAGATCTGGCAATAAGAGAAAGGGTGGCATTTAGTTCTGCCACTAAGCAGGCAATGTATTGAAAGTGAATTTTTTAGCCGTGTGATTTCGGCTTAGAATAGGATCACCCTGGTACTGATGGTGTCGTAAGAGGCGACTAAAGTGCGTGTAGTAGAGTGCACAACACGCATGGGCAGACTCGACCGGATTGTTACCACCTCCGGCATTTGAGACCGGTGTTAAGTAGTGGCTTTGGCCACTGCGTTTCGCATTAGGCAATGCCGGGCCTCGGTGCCCTTCCAATTTAAAGGACGGAAACGCTCCTGTAGCTCCTCAGAAGTTACTCGGGTCCGTGGGCGACGGTGATCACTTACCTGGTGACCCGGACGCTCGTTTGCCGTCTTTTCCATAAAAAAAAGTATAACGCGTACAAAGAGTGTCTTATCACTAGACCTCTTTCTTTACTGTGATATGCAGGATACAGCGTATAGCTAAAACAATATTTATAAATATATGTATAGTTTAGCTTAATACTAAGTCCTGGGAACCTAGAATACTATATACTTCAATTCCTTACTTTCCTCCGACTTAACTAAGGTTATAAGTAGCGGAACTTCACGCCGCGAACTTGTAATTTTTTTTCTCCACACCAATACAGAGCAGAGTAGTTCTTTGACTTTCTTGACTTTCTGCCCGAAGCAATGTCACAATTCAATTTAGGCATCTCAATTTCGAAATAGAAAAATTAACATCAAGTTATGTCTCACTAAAGTAGCAATAGCAAAAAAAAAATATATTTTCTTTAAACAGGAATCGAACCGACAACTTCCATACGTTGTAAAAATATGAGCGAAATGTGTGAATACACCCTTAATCCGTCACAATATGTAAGGTTAAGCATGTTTAAGTTAACTTCTTTCACATTTTGTTATACAAAGAGGTTGCTCCGTTGGATTTCTTAAGCGTATTTCTAAAGAATAATAGGTATTATAATCTAATAGATATTAAACAAAACATAGTGAACTTTTATTTACGTGTACAAAAACATGTTTTAATATTTTTTTTAATAATACGCCTACTATAAACACTTTTTTTGCAGCTTGTCACTGTATCCCGCCTATAGCAGGGTAGGCAGAGGGAACTTGGGAACCTAGTAACCTTCCGCTGCATATGAGTCATTGTGTATTGACTGGCGGAACTCAACGCCGCCCTTTGCCTTTGAGTAGTAATTAAATATTTAATATTTTCTTCGAATGGTGATAGAACCCACAACTTATCGCGTCCACAGCGTCACGTGTGTGCATTTGCGCCACGACATGACTTTTACCATAAACATATAGGGCATCATATAAAAAAGATATTTTTCTTCTTTTTTGAATCGCAATGATGTACATACTCAAAATTGTCATAAACAGTCAATGATCATTCTAAAAGTAATGAAATAATGAAATTAGCGTTGGTTAAAGACGGTCTTGAATTCACTCCGCTGTTAAAACTATATACATAAATCAGCTTCACGCTGTATCCCGCACATGGCAGGGTAAGCAGAGGGAACTTGGGAACCTAGTGTTAATATACCCGTCCCCACTTTCCGCCGAATTTGAGGCATTGCCGGTTGAGTGGCGGAACTCAACGCCGCGAAAAACTAAAAAACTAGGGATCGGACCAGAGTGTTTTAACACTAGGTTCCCAAGTGACCTCTGCTCACCACGTTCAGTATACATGAGGCTAGAAAAAGTCTATAAAAAGTTAATAACATACAATAAAGGTTTATTAATTTTATTTAATACAAATTTTACTTATATTATTCTTATAACACTTTGTCTACCCATACCATGGGTTAAACTATTAAAATAAAAAACAATCATATTTTTTTTAACCCAAAACTTTTTTTTTTCAGCTTCACGTTGTTTCCCGCACTAAGCAGGGTAGGCAGAGGGAACCCGGGAACCTAATGTTAAGACACTCCGTTCCATTTCCGTTCCCCACTTTGCGCCGAATTTGAAGCATTGCGTGTTGAGTGGCGGAACTAGACGCCACAATTTGCCTTATTACTGGAGCGAAGAAATGAAACATTAAATATTTAAATTGAAAATATTAAATATTTCATTTCCTCAACTGGTGATCGAACCCAGAACCTGCCAGTTACAGTCACACTCTTGTGCCGCTGCGCTACGACCGGCCTTCTTTTTTTTTCAAAACTTTTATCACCTATAAAAAGCATCGACATCGCACCATTCTGTCTATTTTTTTTATATTTCTTAAAAAAACGTACGTATATTCGACTGAGATACTAAAATGGAAATGCAGATGGCCTTTGCAAGTGCGACAGGGGACAGGTCTTTTGTACATTCATATCGTTGAAAGTACGTAGTTTTGTTTATAAAAAAAAAACACCTCTTTCAGACACTATGAAGTCACTTTGTGTATGTCTGTGAAAAATATTAAAAAACTGGTCAAGTGCGAGTGGAATTCGCTCACTGGGGGTTCTGTACCAATTACAGAATGTTATGTGAACGAGAAGTACAAATTACTACTTACTTAAAATTTAACAATTTTGTATTTGCTGGTGTAAACATTTGTTTTGTACGAAATGAACTACAAATAAAAATTTGTTTTGATTAGTTGTATATCACATATAAATATCATTACAAATCTGTTTAGTTTTCTCTTAATTTATATATGAAAGTCTAATTCAATGTAAAATTTCATAATTATATGTTCAATAGGTTTTCAGTTCTTCTTTCAAAATGCAGTAAAAACGACACATGAGAGTGCATACTAGAAAATTGTTCTTTTTTGTTGCATCTAACCAAAGCTAAAGTTTTGACATGCAAAATTACTTTTAGCTTGAAACATCCATCGACAGTTTCCTTTCCTTTTTTTTATTCTTTCGATGTGGATCCCTAAATACGGCACTTCTGTATCTACAAGTTGTTTTGTTAAATAGAGAGGGAGATTTATAAATCCTAATGTACAGCTTATGTATTTATATAAGATACAAAATACAGTCGAAGTCTGTCGAATCGTGATAAGCGTGTGATTGTAAATGACAAGTGTGGGTTCAATCCCCACTCGAAAAATTGAATTACTTAACATTTTCAAATGAAATATTTAATGTTTTCATTTCTTCTCGCTGGTAACTAGACAAAACGCGGCGTTGAGCTCCGCCATTCAACACGCAATGTCTGAAATTTGGCGGAAAGTGGAGAAAAGGAACGGAGTGTTTTGACACTAACCACCAAATTCCTCCTGCTATGTGCGGGATACACCGTGAACTAAATATATTTATTAAAATTTATAATATAATAATCATGTTATACAAATTCCCTCCTTAGACTTCATACAATTTTTACAAAAAAATAACAAAATGTAATAAAAAAATCCATACACTCAGTATCATTTAGAATAACATATAAATAACACTTATGTTAATCGTATTACCGCCACAAAAAAAACGACAACGGAAATAGAACCAACATCTATCTATATACAAACAAACACTTTCAACTTGCGCCACAAATACCCTCTCTAACCAAATCATACTTGCCGAATTCAATTAACGAATTTTAATATGAAAAGCCTAATTACGAAAACGGGATTTATATACGGAAGCAATTAAAATACATTGTATATTAAATAAGATTAATTTTGTACGTATATTAAGTTGTTAATTAAATTTTGACGTCAATATCAATGGTTGGATGGTTGGGTTAGGTTAGTGGTTTAGATACTTGAATATTAATCATATCAGTTGCAAGCTTTTTCTAGAACATCACGTGAGGCAGAGGATAAAGAATAATAGACTTATAGGCGCAGAGGCACAAGCGTGTGACTGTATCGAAGGTATGGAGATTATTTAATAATTTTTTACTTGACTCTGAAATTGAAACAAAACGCAGCGTTGAGCTCCGCTAATACTCAATGTCTTAAATTCAGCAGAAAGTAAAATCGTAATCGTTTAAATGAAAAAAACAGTGTCTTAAAACTAACTTCCCTCTGCCTACCCTCTTATTTACGAAATACAATGAGAAGTTAAAAAAATATATTATTACCTTTAAAGCACTCACAGTGTAAATAAATAAAATATCAAAATATTATTAAATAAATAGTTTTATAATTTAACCAAGCGACGCCGTATACAAAGTCACTAGTGTTCAACTTTATATTATTCCTATAATAAACCTATATATTATATCTACAATAAATAAAACCGTATGATCTGATAAATTAAAAACATTATTTAACAAAATGAGGCCTGTCGTGGCGCAGCGGCACAAGAGTGTGACTGTAAAGGATAGGTTCTGGGTTCGATCCCCAGTCGAGGAAATGAAATATTTAATATTTTCAATTTAAATATTTAATGTTTCATTTCTTCGCTTTGGTAATAAGGCAAAAGCGCGGCGTTGGCGGCACTCAACACGCAATGCCTCAAATTCGACGGAAAGTGGGGAACGGAAGTGGAACGGAGTGTTTACACTAGGTTCCTGAGTTCCCTCTGCCTACCCTGCCTAGTGCGGGATACAACGTGCAAGCTATAAACAAAAAATAACAAAATGGTTGTTTTTGTTGTGTAATTTAAATCTTATCTCATATTTACTAACCAGACAAAGCGCGGCGTTGAGTTCCGTAACTCAACTGTACACAAGGAACCCTAGGTTCCCAAGTTCCCAATGCCATATGCGCAAGATACAGCGTGAAAAAAAAAATAAATTATTAAAATTTTATTTAAAAAAGTAATTTTTCACGCCCAACACACTTGTGCAGTTATAAAAATTCGCTGACATTATTTATACGAGGCTGTATTACAGGAGGGTGAATAATCATACACATTGTATATACATATTTAGGTAAAATGCTTCAGAATGTTGTACATTTAATAATGAACTATCATCACACATGGATGTACCTAGATCTTAGAATAAGTTTTTTTTTTCAGCTTCACGCTGTATCCCTCACGAGGCAGGGTAGGCAGAGGGAACCCGGGAACCTATTGTTATGACACTCCGTTCCACTTCCGTTCCCCACTTTCCGCCGAATTTGAAGCAAAAAAGTGTTAAGTGGCGGAACTCGACGCCGCGCTTTGCCTTATTACCTAGAATAAGATATTTTGATATTTTCTAAATTTACGCTATATCCTCATGGTAGGGTAGAAAGATCTTGGAAACCCAGTGTATAGAGACTCCGTTCCCTACTTTCCCTTGAATTTTTGAGGCAATGCGTGTTGAATGGTGAAACTCAATGCCGCGCTATGCCTCGATACCAGAAAGGAAACTATTTAATATTTCATTTTCTCGATGACTTCTAACACTCATTTAAGAGATAAGTATTTTCACAAATAATAATAAGGCAAAGCAATGCCTCAAATTCAGCGGAAAGTGGGGAATGGAAGTGGAACGGAGTGTCTTAACACTAGGTTCCCGGGTTCCCTCTGCCTACCCTGCCTCATGTGGGATACAGCGTGAAGCTAAAAAAAAATAAGAAAATCTTATAAAATAATACGAAAATATCATTTCAAGAAAGGCATTTAAACGCCTGCCTACATATATGAA
The DNA here is from genome assembly GCA_019049475.1 of Eueides isabella. Lineage (NCBI taxonomy): Eukaryota > Metazoa > Arthropoda > Insecta > Lepidoptera > Nymphalidae > Eueides > Eueides isabella. The sequence continues at coordinate 12,456,707 of CM032398.1, read as the reverse complement.
AAGTCAGTATAAGTAACTCCAAATGAAAATTGACATTCACATAGCTGAGTTGAGTCGCAGACATGCTTAGTAAGGATTCTTCAAAATTCAATTATAAGGGTAGCTAACACCATTATGGCAAAATTGGACAACATATATTGTATCGGTCATGGGTTCTTTTCCGTTTGGTTCATATTTCTATTGAGATAGTTTTTCGTTTTATAAATAAATAATCGTATTATTTGTTTGATTTTGGTTAATAAGTCGTTTTTTTTAAATAAAATTATTTTATAAAATCGCCTTATTACGTTTTTAACGAGAGGATACGCGAGGTTTTTTTTTTTTTTTCTCGCCCTGGTTACGAGACAGGGCGCGGCGTTGGGCTCCGCCACTCAACTCGCAATTACCTCGGCGCTTTGTGATAGATATGGCGTTAAACTCAAAATAAAAAATATATAAATGATATCTATTATTAAAGTATCCTTTTTAAATTTTAAATATTGAACAGAAGATGGAAATTTTTTTGCAACATCATCTCTTAGAATACGAAAGTACAATAGAAATAATTATTTATTCATATTGAAAAACAAAACAATTGAAACACGTACAAATAATATATTTTTCTTCTACAGATCACTGACATTGGCGACGTTATGAAAAAGGTAAGGTTATATATATTTTTTTGAAACCTGTCGTGGCGCAGCAGCACAAGCGTGAGACTGTAAACGACAGGTTGTGGGTTCTACCCTCATTTGAGGAAATGAAACAGAAGATATTTTCAAATTAAAAAATTAATGTTTCTATTTCTTCGCTCTGGTAACACACCAAAGCGCGGCGTTGAGTTCCGCCACTCACCACGCATTGCTTCAAATTTAGCGGAAAGTGGGGAACGGGAGTGGAACGGAGTGTCTTAACACTGGGTTCCTGGGTTCTATCTTGCCATATGTGGAATACAGCTGAAAAAAAAAGAAAAAAAACAGAATTTTTTTTTCTGTTTCTGTTATGTGATGTGGGTACATAATAGGGTAGGCAGAGGGAACTTGGGAACCTATTGTTAAGACATTCCATGCCTTTCCCCACTAAGATGTTTTTTAATTGTATGTTTACGACATAAGCTATGTCTATACTAGATGACATTTTTTTAAAACTTACTTTTTATAAAAAAAAACGTATTTTTATATATTTTAAAAAGTCCACATCTTGCTCATTTTTCAAATGTACAATTTATTTTCATAAAAACTTTACCCAATTGAATTTGACGCTCATGTTTGTGGCATCGTACCTGAATCAATGAACCGATACGAGTGCACTGTGAGCTTTTGAATCAAAAGCCTTGTTCATAGGTGGTTCTTAGCTATCTATCAGTAGTTTAAGAGGTACAGCAACTTTTCCAAGATGAGGTAGCAAATTTTATGATCGCAGTTTTTTCAAAATTAAACATTTTTCAATGAAGAGATACACAGAAGGGTAGGTACTAGCGTGGATGCCACAGTGAGAATGGAGAATGAAGAAGAACTTTCTCAGGTGGCTTGGGCACGTCGAGCGAATGAGTGAAGAAAGAATGGCAAAAAATATTTATGAAGAAAAAGTGAGTGGTAAAAGAGAGAGGGGGAGACCTCGGTTGACCTTCGAAAACATAGTATTGACTATGCTGGAGGAAAATCACGTAAAAAGCATGGGGACCCCCCCCAGAGGGCATGTATGAAGAGGTTGATGACAGTGGACGAGGCGAAAGAGGTATGTCGTGACCGTAGCGTTTGGCGCTCCGTTATCTCTGCCTACCCCGCTAGGGATATAGCGTGAAGCTAAGTAAGTAAGTAAGTAAAGATTTTACTTTGCGTTTCATCATAAATATTTGAGTTTTCTAATAAACATATTTTTACTATATTTACCCTATATTCTACTGGATTAGAGCGGCAGGGTACGCAGAGGTAACTCGGGAACCTAGCGTTAAAACATTCTGTTCCCAACTTTTTTGCCTTATTACCATAACAAAGAAATGAAAATATTAAATATATCTCTATTGTCCTTGAGTGGGTATAGAACCCACAACCTGTCGCTCTTACAATTTACAATTAACTAACTCAGATAATACTGAATTATATAAATACTAATATTGCAATAATTTATTATTTCAATTCACTATCATAATGAATACGTTAATACATATGACAATGTATTTTTTTCTTTTTAAATCAGTTTATATACACTCGCTCTCAGCTTCACGCTGTATCCCGTACGAGGCAGGATAGGCAGAGGGAACCGGGAACCAAGTGTTAAGACACTCCGTTTCACTTCCGTTCCCCACTTTCCGCCGAATTTGAGGCATTGCGTGTTGAGTGGCGGAACTCAACGCCGCGCATTGCTTTAAATATTTTAAACTGAAAATATTAAATATTTCATTTCCTCGACTTGGGATCGAACCCAGAACCTGTCGGTTACAGTCACACTTTTGTGCCGCTGCGCCACGACTGGCCTCAGTTTATATATAGTATAGTTTATAAAATTCACGTCCGTCGTCCGTCCGTCCACGTGTCTGTCGCGTAGGCGTGGATCTATTAATCACGTTTTCTAAAAATATTTGCCATTCATTACAAACCAATATGGTGCAGATAAGTTCAAATAAAGTTTGAATACACATACGAGTATATGCAATAGATTTGAATCTCTCCTTATCAGAGAAATTTTTATATGTACTATATTCAGGGTAGTCAGGGAGAACTTGGGAACCTAGTGTTAAGTTATTCCATTCCCCAGTTTCCGCTAAATTCTCGAAGCATGGCAGTCTAGATGCGGAACTCAACGCCGTTGTTTGCCTAATATATAAATATAAAATTTCTCTGCCTCCAGATATTCTTAATAAAGAGACAACGAAGGTAGTGACTGTCCAATAGATTCTCGTTCATTTTCATCTTCGATATTACTATTTCACAACCACTTTGGCTTTATGGTGGCTGTCAAGCGTCATACTAAGGACAATAAATAGACCTCACATAGATTGGTACCAGACGTCGTCCTATGCACATTGCATAACAGGTCGTAAATATTATTTTACTTGTGGTTTCCTCCGCTTGGGCTATACTAATATTATCTATTTATTTCTCTCTTAATCCTCTTTAAATATTTCTCTTAAATGAATCTGTCTTAAAGTAAAGACTGCATCGAAATCAGTTGCAATATTGTAATCGTGACGCTGCAACATAAAATCTGAATACTGTGGATCTATTTCTCATTTAGGTGGTGTTCCTTCTGCCACGTGTGGGATACAGCGTTAAGTTACAAATATGTATATTTTCATTTCCTCGTCTGATAACAAAACAAAACTCGGTGTTGAGTTCCACCAGTTAACACTTGCACTTTAATTATCACGACTAATGTCTTGAAAATAGAGACCTTACCTGGTATTTGCGGTCTACAATGTATAGTTTGTGAAAATTTATATAATTATCGTTATATATAAGGACTGTCGTGGCGCAGGGGTAAGCGTAAGACTTTATTCCGTCAAATTGTGAGTTTTGATCTCAAATTTTACTTAATACTTCATGTTTTCGGATTCAATAAATTTATAGAAAGGGGAGACTGGGGTTGGTTGTGACAATTTAATTTTAAAGGTATACTATTTTTATACTCTTATCCAATTGATAACAATTTGATTTAGTAAATGTTCAGTACTTAAAATCTAGATACCTTTTATTATAAAAAATATTTCATTATATATAAATGGATTATTATTGAGGCCTGTCGTGGTGTGGTGCAGCGGCACAAGCGTGTGACTGTAACCGACAGGTTCTGGGTTCGATCCCCAGTCGAGGAAATGAAATATTTAATATTTAATATTTTCAATTTAAATGTTTAATGTTTAATTTCTTCGCTCTGGTAATAAGGCAAAAGCGCGGCGTTGGGTTCCGCCACTCAACACGCAATGCCTCAAATTCGGCGGAAAGTGGGGAACGGAAGTGGAACGGAGTGTCTATACACTAGGTCCCCGGGTTCCCTCTGCCTACTCTGCCTTGTGAGGGATACAGCATGAAGCTGAGAGCGAATATAAATGGATAAATTCTAAATGAAGGCCTGTCACTTTCAACACTACACCAGGGGCTGGTTGTTACACCACAACATAGCTAGCAGTTTTTTTATTTATTTTTATTATCTTTTTCACATGTTGTACATCTATATTTTCTGAATTTGATTCTGATTTGAAATCATGTTCTGCCTTTAATAAATTCAATATCTTTCATCTTCTCTTACTTCAATACAAATGCATTTTTTTACGTTACGTTTTATTAACAACGTGATAAGTATCTTATTTCATATATATCACGAAGAATGTTAATACCTATCTAATATATCAGTCAAATCAGAAAAAAATATTCTCGACGTTGGTTTTATTAAAAAGCTCATGATTGAGCATTTAATCTCTATTGAGATATTTATAAAAAAATATTATTTTAAAAAAAAATACTGCATGTTGATCATCTGTAGATTTTGTTTCACGCTCTGTTTCCTTTTATATATCCTCATCCTAATAAAAAAACCTTACAAAGGATATATTTCTTCACATTTAGCCCCAAGCCTAATCTTTTAAGGCTAAGTAGTAAAAATATTTATTAATAGAACTGTTCAAACAAGTTTATTGCGAAAATAAAGCGTTTTGACGTAAAAATATCACCAGACAGCTTCACGTTATATCCCGCACGAGGCAGGGTAGGCAGAGGGAACCCAGGTGTTAAGACACTCCGTTCCACTTCTGTTTCCCACTTTCCGCCGAATTTGAGGCATTGCGTGTTTAGTGGCGGAACTCAACGCCGCGCTTTTGCCTTATTACCAGAGCGAGGAAATGAAACATTAAATATTTAAATTGAAAATATTAAAGATTTCATTTCCTCGACTGGGGATCGAACCCAGATCCTGTCGTTTACAGTCACACTCTTGTGCCGCTGCGCCACGACAGGCCTCACCAGACACTTCCCTGATTATGTCAAAATCCAGAAGAGCGCTGGAACGGTATTCCAGAGGCGCAGGTTCAAATCCTGCTTCGTTCAAAATTTTTATACGCTTTTTAAATTTAAGTTTAGTATTATCTGTCCTAAGTGTGGAATAACACTTTAAAACATAGTAAAAATATTATAATAAATAGTATTCTCGCTTGCCAAACGATAATTCTTATGAGTTGTCTTTGGGTAGCGGAAATTTGTAAAAATCTCCCTACAGAGATGCTAACAACATAAATAAGTTGTAACAAGCGTATAAGAATTTCGACGGAGCTCGGTGAAAACGAATGGCTTAGTTGGTCAAAGCGCTGGAACGGTATTCCAGAGGCGCAGGTTCAAATCCTGCTTCGTTCAAAATTTTTATACGCTTTTTAAATTTAAGTTTAGTATTCTTCATTCTTTATGAGAAGTGGAGAACAAACTGTTTTATCAATAGATTTCGTCGACCTTGTGAGAGGACCGGAAGTTAATATTTTGACTTTCTTTGAGAACGTGGAGCTTCTCCACTTCTCCCCTAGTATTAGAGTTTCTCCATTTTTAACAAAGATTTTAACAAAGTTAATAATGTGATTAGATTGCAGACACGAGCAATTGTACAAATTCTGATAACCTACATAACAATCAACTTCGTGACCATGTAAAGTATAGTAAGATATTGCGCCGTATTGACTTTTATCGATTTAAAAAATCCAAAAACTTTGTTAATATTGAGGTCAATCGTGGCGGAACGGCACAAGCGTGTGACTATAAACGACAGGTGGTGAATTTGATCCCCATTCGAGGAAATGAAATATTTAGTATTTCAAATTAAATATTAAGTGTTTTAATTTTTTCGCTCTGGTAACAAGGCAAAGCGCTGCGTTGAGCTCCGCCACTCTACATAATGTCTCAAATTCGGTGGAAAATGGGGAATGAAAGTGAAACGAAGCTAGACAGAGGGAATCTAGAGAGTTTTAAGACAATCCGTTGCCCATTAAGATATTCTTACTCCTACTTTCCGAAGAATCGTTAAAACATTACATTTTGAGTGCCGAAACTTAACGCAGCATTTAGCCTCGTTACCAAATTTAGAAAACGAAAATATTCAATATCACCTTCCCCCATTTGGTATTCGAACCAACAACTATAATTTAACAGTCGCACGTTTCTACCCCTACGCCTCGAAGGTCTCGACCTCTACTGAATTAAACTGAAGCGTATAAAAACACGAGCGCTTTCCAGAGATAAACCTAATGTCTATGTAAGTGAAATAAAAGTTGAATATAAAAAAGAACTTGATGATCCATAATTTTTGAAGAATTTATATCGTAATGGACGGAAAATAACTAAGGAAAAAGGTTATAAGTTATGGAATAATAAAGCATTATATATTATAATGAAACGTCTGAGACCGTTGGGGCGCAGTATCATAAGAGTTAGACGGCTATGGATTTGATTCCCACTTTAAAGAGTAAAATATTTAATATTTTCAGTTTTTCACGCTGCTTTGCCACACTTAACGAGGTACTCGAGGAAATAAAATATTTAATATTTTCAATTTAAATATTTAATGTTTTAATTTCTTCGCTTTGGTACTCGTATAAGACAAAACGCGACGTTGAGTTCCGTCACTCCACACGCAATACCGAAAATTCGACGGAAAGTGAAAAGGAGTATCTTAACACTAGGCCCCCAATTTCCCCCTACCTACCCTACCATGTGCGGGATACAGCGTGAAGCTGAGTTCTATAGCATAGAACAAATAGCGGTCCTGTTATTATTTATTACCGAAAAGAACAAAAAATTGCCTACCATATTAATCATCTCACTATTATTTCACAGTAACAATAAAAGAGACGCCGGTTATTTTTTTATTAAAATATTATATGTAATTAATTGTGATAGAAGACAAAGAAAATATTCTATAATACATCATGTACGTAACATAATAGAGAAATATGTGTGATCTTTTAATGAATTATTCTTATCAGACTATATATTATCTGTGATATTAACGGTTGTTATCTTTAAATAAAATATATCTAAAATGTATAAAATGTTTAGTTTTACCTGGTACATACAAAAGTAGGCAGAGAGAATCAACTTAATATTAAGGCAAATATTAAGGCACTTACGCTTCCTACTTCCCGCAGAATGCAAGGCATTGCTCGTTAAGTGGCGGAACTCAACGCCGCGGTTGTCCCGTTACCTGAGTGAGAATACTAAATAAATTATTAATTTAAAAAAATACTTTCCCTTGAGTCTTAATCGAACCCAGAACCACGGAAATTTTGAAATTAAGAAAAATATTACTGCAAACGATCGATGTTACGACTTAACGACTTAGATAATAAAGTCATAAAGTTTCTTAATATTTTAGAATATAAACAATGAAAAGACTTTGTACAAGCGCTCAGTTGAACTGTTCATACAAGACCAAGTTCACATAAGACCATTGTTATCGTCATGTGAACATTGTTCTCTTCATCATACATCTTTTTATATAACATAGAAGCTTCATTCGAGGCCTGTGGCGCAGAGGCTCAAGCCTGTGGCGACAGGTTGTGGGAAAAGGAATGGAGTTTCTTAACACTAAGTCCCTAAGTTCCCTCTGCCTACCCTGCCATGTGCGGGATACAGCATGAAGCTGAAAAATTGAAGGATCAGGCTACTATTTTTTAAACATATGCTTCTTCAAACTGAAACTGAGTTCTAGTGTTAAGACACTCCGTTCTACTTTCGTTGCCCACTTTCTGCCGAATATGAGGCATTGCGTGTTTGGACTTATTACCAGAGCGAAAAAATGAAAACATTTAATATCTTATTTGGAAATATTACATATTTTATTTCCTCAAGTGGGACGAACGCATCAAACCCACAACCTGCACCCTTTTGCTTTACGCACCTAACACGGACCGAAAGAGAATCTAAACTCTTTTTTAAAAGAAGAATCTCAATATTAGAGATAAAACAATTCTATTTCCGTTTCCTGTCTACTTTACAAGCATCTTCTGTTGTGGATATTTTACACAAAAAGAGCAATAATTTCTGTATTTAAGTTAGAAATTTTATAATTCCCTTTATTTCCATCAAGGATGATAATCATTAATTACTTCTTAAAATTTCACTTCGCATTCACCAAATTAAAACGTTTCCAAATGAATAAATTTCGGGAATTCCTTTTATGTTAGTCTCAAGAAACTAATTACCAGTTAAATTGTAATTTGGACGTAAATAAGCACAGCAAAGTCTTCTAATTTGAAGCCCTAACAAAGCGCATAGCTTATCCCCAATTTATACTCACCCGAAAAAACTCATCAAGCGACAAAAATAGACAGGCGCAAAACAATAAATTTTAATCAAGACACAAATTACTTTGGCAATTGAGAATTCTTTGTTTTTTCCACTCTCAGTTTAATTCTAACTTGGGATGGGAGGAAAATGGGTTTTTTTTATTTCGGTGAGATAATATGGTGCAATTGTTTTAATCGGCAACAATAGATCAATTGAAATAAATAGTTGACAATATATATTTTTTTCACATAGTATACTTTCCGCCATGTATGTATGATGTTTGTATTTCGTAACTTAACACCGTGCTTTGTCTTGTTACTAGTTTTAAGCATGTTTATTCACTGCTAAAATCAATGAGTGTATAAAGCCATATTAGTAACATCAGTACGTTTTTAAGACATTTAGGTCGATCCCATCAAGACACTTTCGTTCCTGTACTCCTAAATAAGTTTAATCAGAAATAAAACAGTACATTTGTAAAATATTGAAAAAATTAATACCAATCCATATATATCACCTATAGACAATTAGTGTATTCATTATTGTGAACATGCAGGATTTTGCAGCTATTACCAAATGCACTGTGAATTTACCGAATATATTGTCATTCCAACTGGTGCATAGTAGTGCTACCGCAATATTTCTTGCCACCTTCTGTGATACATTACTAAAAGCAGACGAGCTCTGTGTTACAACAGTGTTTACTAGTATTTCATTGAGAATTATAGTAATTACTGGATAGAATTCTATGTTGGCAAATATAATTGGCTATTTTGGGGCAGTGGAACGTGTCTCATTGTGAACTTGGTGGTTTTGGGTTCAATTAGTGCTCAGGTAAATTTATGATTTCCATTTTACCACTCTAGTAATACAAAGCGTGGTCTTCAGTTCTATTAGTGAATATGAAATGTCTCAAATTCAGGTGTAAAATGGAGAAAAGGATGTTTCAAAACTAGCGCCTAGTGTCTCTCTGCCTAGAATAGGATAGGTGATACGACCGCACAAGCGTGTAAACGAAAGGTTGTGGGTTCGATCCCCACTCGAGGAAGTTAATATTTTTAAATTTAATATTCAATTCTTCCATCTTATCGTTTTGGTAACAAGGCAAAGTGAGGTGTTGAGTTTTGCCACTCAACACACAATTCCTCAAATTTGGCGGTTAGGGAACTAGACGAAGTGTCTTAACACTAGATTACCAAGTTACCTCTGCGTACCTTGTCATATGCGAGCAGAAAGCTGAGAAGATACGAGAGAAGAAAAAAAAATCGTGCAACTGTTGAAACAAAGTAAAATATTAGGTCTTCCAAAATACTTGCTGAAACTTAATCAGACATCTGTCATTGTAAGCCCATTCCTGAATTAATGGCATAGATTGTAGTCATAAATAATTTTGTCTTTCATCCACCCATTAAGTTGTTTATAAGTTGTATTTAGCTTGATTTATGCGCACGCTTTCAGGGGTACGGTACTGGTAAGATAATTTTAATATCTTGTTCAAAGAACTCTTAATTAAAGGGGATATTTCGGAACATCTGTTACTTATTCAAGTTGGGATAAATATTCAAAGGGAGAAAATGTTTATACAACTTTCTGATGTGTCCTTAAGACGCACTTAGACGTGGCCCAAATTCACAAAGTACTTTGGGACACGTAAATATAAATATAGTTATGCGTGGGACATACAAACAGCCCGCTATTTTATGTTTGTATGAGTTTCTGTAGGATTTTCTCCCTATTTCAGCTTTAGTTTGTAGATAGAGATGATTTAGAAACCAAGTGTTAGGATATTTCGTTTCCATTAAGACATATTATATTATAATTCAAAATTCTAAATATTCTTTATTAAAAAAGGCTTTAGCAAGCACTTTTGAATCGTCACAAACATAAAATTACCACCAGCTCGGAATGCGGCTCTGCTGAGAAGAGCTGGCGAGAAACTCAACAGTTGCTCTTTTCAATATTGAATAGTTACAGTTTCATTGTTTAATGCAATAGTGACAATCCTCCATAAAATTCAAATGATCTTAATTAAATAGAATTTTATACAAAATATTATAAAATCAGTCCGCAAATAAACACATGTGAAGATAACAATTATCCGTAATATAATGTACTAAAAACAAAGCACTCGGTAATTTAACAGATAGTTAGATTTAATTTATCCAGTTAAAAGCACGTAACCGCGCTCCCAAGACGTTTAGTTTAAAAAGCCACCATAAAATATATTAAAAGACTATTCGTTAAACCTTGATCATATCTAATATGGACTTTATTATTGAAAGATAAGGTTCAAATTTGTCCAAATAATATCAGATACCTAGCAATCCTTTAGGATATTATGTAGATTTTTGGGGTCGCGTAAACATTTGAGGGAAATGTATTTTCGTTTACAAATTCACAATATTGTTTTCGGGAGCATAAAAAGGTTTATCGTGAACCCTAACCCTGGGCTATTGTTACTTATTCAGTATTAATGGGTTTTAAGATTACTTAATTACATATAGAGTTTCGTTTCGTTTCACGTTGATACATAAACTCTTTATTGGACATGAAAACGGAAGATCGTTAAGCCAATACGTGTGCCGTATTGGAAGCTTGTTTTCTTTTTAACTTTACGATGTGTCCTGAAGATGGGAGAAAGGCAGAAAGAACTTGGGTACCTAGTGTTAAGGCAATCCGTTTCATTCTCCACTTTCCGCTATATTTGAGGCATAGTGTGTTGATCGGCAGAACTCAACGCGCTTTGCCTCGTTACCAGAGTGAAGAAATTAAAATATTAAATATTTAACTTCCTAGAGGGGAAACGAAGCCAATACCTATCACCTACATAGTCTCACATTTATATATTGGGCCACAACGGGTACTGTCTTAATCTGATCGTAACTCATATAGGTTATTGGCATATGTGTTTACCAACCAGCAATTGCATCTGGTTCAAATTACAGTAGGTGAAACCCAGAATTGTTTTCAAATATATTGATTATAAGATGAATTGGTATTTACATACTAATACTCACAGGTAGGCAGAGGGAACTCGGGAACCTAGTATCAAGACAGTCCGTTCCAGTACCGTTCCCCATTTTCCGCCTAATTTGAGGCATTGCGTATTAAGCGGCGGAACTCAACGCCGCGTTTTGCCTTGTACCAGAGCGAAGAAATGAAAACATTAAATATTTAAATTGAAAATATTAAATATTTCATTTCGTCGAGTGGGGATCGAACCCAAAATCTGTCAATATTGTGTATCTATATTTATATACATAGGTATTTTTTGTCTATAATTTTTTTAATAATTTATTAATGAGGCCTGTTGCGGCGCAGTGAAATCTACAAAAGTGTGCTGTGAATTCAATTTCCACTCGAAGAAATTAAGTGTTTAATGTTTTCATTTCTTCACTGCGGTAACAAGGCTCCACCACTCAGCACTCAATGATTCAAATTTAGCGGAAAGTGAGAAACGGAATGAAGTGTTTTTACACTAGAGTCTCTCTACCTGTTCTGCCATCAGTAGTTATTTATTAATTAACTTTTTAAATCATTATTATATTAAGATAACTAATAGTCCGAGCCAGTCGTGGTGCAGAGGCACAAGCGAGTGATTATAAATACGATAGGTCAAGGATTCGACTTCTACTCGAGGAAACTCGCCTAACATGAGTAGCGGAAGTATCTTTATCTCGAGCTCCGATTAAAGGTCACTTGGATTGTGCCGATGACCTGAATTAAAAGTTAATACTATCACCTAATTCAATTTTAAAATATATTTATTTACATCATCTTAAATATCTCCAAAGCCATTATCTTCCTTTCTCTCCTCTCCTTCTCTCCTTTTCTCTTCTCTTAAAAATATTATATATAGTATAGGAAATCAAAAGAACGATTTATATACGCTCAACCGTAAATCGGTTATTTCGATTGCCAATAATCGTATAAGCATCTGAATATAAACCTCTATAAAAGTTCATAAATGACTAGAATCACTACTATAAGTTGATATTTACTCCCACCATATCTATAACCATAACATAACACTAAATATAACCGTAAACCAGACCTTTGATAACAAAATTAACGTAAAATATCAAACGCGCCATATGCTTCAATTTCTCTTAGCTAAGCTATAATTTGACGTTCAAATTAGACTGGGATGGCCTTTGTACTATCGAACTGGGAATCCAGTGGATTACGAACCTTATTATCTATGTCATAGAATCTGGTAGCTTTTGCGATACAGGTCCACACAATTCCTTTATACTTTTTTTACATACAACGTAATTACAAACCGCTTTGTTAATTGTGCCCTGTAATGTGGGAGCTTTTCTTAGTTCAAAGCTCGTTGCTGGGCTTACAGAAAATTGCTCAAGGTAATATATGATTTAGGAGAAAGACTGGTTTTTCTTTTTCTATGAAATATGAAATTCTTTGTATGTTTTCTAGGCTTTGATTTTATTTCAGTTGCATTAGATAGCATAGATTAATAACTGATTAATCGATTGTATAAATGTGTTTTGTTGTCGTTGTGGAAAAACAAAGCGCGGCGTTGAGTTCCGCTATATATCACTCAATGACTCAAAATTAGGTGGAAGCTGGGAAACGAAGTGTGTTAACACTAGACTCCCTCTCCCCAACTTGCTATAACGATGATAGAGCTTTAAGCTATAAAAAAATACAACTAAGGTGACAAGTGAATGATTAATTTCCATTACTTTATTTTGAGACATTTATTATTCCTTTTTTTTCTATTTCTCAACTGTTCTTCGTAATGTATGATTATAATTTTAAATGTTTATTTAAGTAGTATTGTAGCTGTCAATCAGACCGGAAACGCAGTCAAGTTATATTAAACCTTATTAATCTGACTAGAAACATGATAATTCTGAATTCAATTCTTGCATCGAGAAGAAAAATATTTTTACTCCTTTGCTCTTATAAAGTATTGTTGCAGAATATAGAGTACAATTTGCTTTACATAACTTATAAACGTGATTTATTTTTTTTCTTTGTTCCCATAAGTAGTAGGTTAAACGTGGGAACCTAGTGTTACGTTAGGCTTAGACACAATATTTTGTTCCCTACTTATCGCTGAAGTTGAGACATTGACTGTTGAGTGGCGGAACTCAACGCCGCGCTTTGTCTTGATACTAGACCGTAGAAATAAAAAAAAAATACATTTATTGTTATTATTTTACATTACATTATTATTTCAAATTACATTTGAAAAAATCTAATATTTAATACGAAAATATTTTGCGCAGCGGCACAAGAGTGTAACTGTAATCGACAGGTTCTGGGTTCGATCCCCATTCGAGGAAATGAAACATTTAATATTTTCAATTTAAATATTTAATGTTTCATTTCTTCGCTCTGGTAATAAGGCTAAGCGCGGCGTTGAGTTCCGCCACTCAACACGCAATGCCTCAAATTTGGCGGAAAGTGGGGAACAGAAGTGGAACGGAGTGTCTTTACACTAGGTTCCCGAGTTCCCTCTGCCTACCCTGCCTCGTGCGGGATGCAGCGTGAAGCTGAGTAGTAGTAGTAATACGAAAATATAAAAATATTTAATGTCAAAAATATTAAATATTTAAATAGAAAATATGAAAAAAATAGTTTCTTCGAGTGGCCATCGAACCCACAACCTGTCACGTACAGTCACAGGCTTATGCCCCTGCGCCATAGCGAGCCTAACATCTTAATAACATTCTACTAAAATAACAATTTTACACCATTTAACTTAAATTAATTAAATTTAAGTATATTTAATATTAACGCGAAACTAAAAGCCTCAAATATTCTTAATGAACCCAAAACAACACTCGGGTATAATTATGAATTCAGTATCATACGAGCGATTTAACAAGTCAATTATATACACGATAACCCTTTGAATATTAGAAGAGATCCAAATTTAATCCGCTTATTTAACAATGGATTGTGCGGAAATGATAGTTAACGAAGCTGTTTGGAGGTTTTAAATAGAAAATTTACTAAAATAATTTCATTAAAGGAGGTAAGTTTCATATAGTTAGGCCTGTCGTGGCGCAGTGGTACAAGCGTGTGAGTGTAACCGATATGTTGTGGGTTCCATCACCACTCGAGGAAATAAAATGTTTAATATTTTCGATTTAAAAACTGATTGTTTTTATTTCTGTGCTCTGGACAAGGCGAAACGCGGCGTCATGTTCATCTACACAATGCGCAATGCCTCTAATTTGGCATGTGAGGAACGGAAGTGGAATGGAGTGTCTTAAGACTAGGTTCCCAAGTTCCCTCTGCCTACCTTGCCATGTGCAGGATACAATGTGAAGCTGATAAATATTAACATTAATATTTTCAATAGCGCAAGGGCAATTGTGTGTGACCGTAAACAACAGGTTGTGGATTCGATCCCCACTCGAAGATATAAAGTGTTTAATAGCTTGAAATAAATAAATTCTCATTTCTTCGCTCTGGTAACAAGGCAAAGCGCGGCGTTAGCTCTGCCACTCAACACGCAATACCACAAATTCGACTGAAAGTGGAGAACCTAACGGAGTGTCTTAACACTAGATTCTCAAGTTCTCTGCCACTCAACACGCATTACCACAAATACGACTGAAAGTGGAGAACCTAACGGAGTGTCTTAACACTAGGTTCTCAAGTTCTCTGCCACTCAACACGCAATACCACAAATACGACTGAAAGTGAAGAACCTAACGGAGTGTCTTAACACTAGGTTCTCAAGTTCTCTGCCACTCAACACGCAATACCACAAATTCGACTGAAAGTGGAGAACCTAACGGAGTGTCTTAACACTAGGTTCTCAAGTTCTCTCTGCCTACACTGCTGTTTGTGGAATACAAAGGGAAGTTCAGAAAAAAAAGTAAAAAGAAAATTCAAAAAGTTATTACATTATTTAATAGAGATAGATTCATAATTCGACGGAAAGTGGGAAACGTGAGTGTCTTACTGGGATAAAATATCTGAACACTATGTACACAAGTTTCCTCTGTTTACCCTCCTTTATGCGGAACATTGTGTTAAGCTAAAATAGAGTATCATATCATTCTTTGACAGACATTTGTACGGCGTTAAGTTCCGCAACTCAACAAAATATTCAAATTTGAGGGTAATTTGAATCTCTTATTATATATTGATACATAAAAAAGTACTTCTTTTATTATACAGTATTAAATTTGTTGTAAACATTGTAATTAATGTCAATTTTAAAGTTGGAAGACTAATAATAGAGCTTGTTAGCACTGCATTGTTGATAGTTTCGATAATATTTGTGATATTGACACATTTTATATTGTAAAAGTTTCCTTTGTAATTTTCTAAACTATTTTAAAAATAGAGACAATATTTTTTATCTAAAATATTTTTTTTAAAATATCAAATTAATTATATATATATATATATATATATATATATATATATATATATATATATATATATATATATATATATATATATATATATATATATATATATATATATATATATATATATATATATATATATATATATATATATATATATATATATATATACATATATATATATATATATATATATATATATATATATATATATATATATATATATATATATATATATATATATATATATATATATATATATATATATATATATATATATATATATATATATATATATATAATTCAATTCAGTATTACGCTTTGATTCACACTTAGCAGGGTAAGCAGAAGGAACTTGGGAACCTGGTATTAAGTCACTTTCGTTACCTATTTTCCTTAGAAATTTTGAGGCGATGCGTCTCAAGTGGCAGAACGTAACGGCGCGCTTTGTTTAGTTATCAGAGTGAGTGTAGAAGCGTCTACCATCAATTAGTTGTTAATAAACTACATAATAATCTACATAATGCTCAGCTGATTAAACTTATTTAGCTACTGATACATTTGATACATTGTTGGATTGAATAATTTTTAATATATGTATAATTTAGTAGTTTACTTAAAACGTGTTTAATCCTACATCTGTGGAACCCTTCTTGCTAATTAGCTGGATAGGCTGAGGGTTTCGAAGTTTTGATGTATTTCGTGTAGCTATGCACTTTCGGAACACAACGCTGCACTTTGCCTCATTACCAGAACTATGAAATGAAAATATAACATAATTTATTCTCCCACCTGAGAATCCATCCATCCATTAAACGTCACTCTTATTGTAGCATGCTTGTACCCCGACGGCTTGTAAAAAATAATATTAAGAGATTATACTTACTATAGTTATAAGAAAGCTAATAATATTAAAATATATATATATATATATATATATATATATATATATATATATATATATATATATATATATATATATATATATATATATATATATATATATATATATATATATATATATATATATATATATATATATATATATATATATATATAATATATATATATATATATATATATATATATATATATATATATATATATATATATATATATATATATATATATATATATATATATATATATATATATATATATATATATATATATTTTTATACGTCACAAAAGTGATGGTTTATTATAAAATTCCAACCAATTATATGGCATTACAGTTCAAACTAACGAGTTCAAAAGAAGCAAGAGCATTTTAATAAAGTATTTTCATATGGAAAATCACGTAGAAATGTTCATGATTTCTCATTGTCACACACACGCTCTTCATACATAATAATAGCTTCTGTAGCTAGTTTATTTTCTGTATCGTCAAACTCACTAGGGAGCAATTTTAAAGATGTACGAACGTAAAAGACACAGACGCCGGGTCATTATATTTTGATATTATTGTTGAACATAATATATTCAATTGGGCCTACAACGGTACCCTGGGGCACACCAGCCTAACAACCTCACGCATGCTTGCTACATTCGTGAAATTGGCAAGCATATGTACATGTCGGAGTAATGGATATAAACTGTTTCACACTTTTGAAATTTTAGAAGGTTCATAAACGATTTTGGAGCAAAGTTTTCGGAGGTCGAAAGGAGTTCTTGGATGTTATAATGAATTTTATGAGGCCTGTTGAAGTTCAAAAGTAGAGAAGTAATTGTAAACGCAATTGTCTATGGGTTTGATTCCCACTCGAGATTTCTTCGTTCTGGTAATGAGGCAACGCGTGGCGTTAAATACCAGCAGCATATCACAAGAACAAGAAGCAAAATGCTCTTTTTTATTTTTGATTTTTTTTTTGAATTCGACGTTGTTCTTGCTCCATATATACCCTGCCATAAGTACCTACGGAATACAGCGTTAAGCTGAGAAGAAGAATTTTACTAAATGATATCAGTATCAATATCTGAACGTATGTTTAACTTTTTCCTATATAAAAAATGTTATCAAACTTCATTTATATATTTAATTTTTGTTATAGGTGTTCAAACTCAGTACTTGTGCTCAAACTTTTACCAGCGCGCAACGCTAAATTATTATGGAGTCTTCCCAGACCTTTATAAAAGTTTCATTTTACTATAGAAGAAGAGAGCCCAGTATCATTATTATATTTCAGTCGGTCCTCAGCATTCGTCGTGATTTTTTTTTAAGAGAGTATACATTTTAAATGGCAAGTAACTAAAATAATTCGTGCCCCTGAAATGACATCAAACCCCCAACCGTTGTGTTCACCGTCAAATGGCCTTTAGTACAATTATATAATATTTCAAAACAAAAACCAAAATCCGTGAAGTTGGACTTAAGTTAACTGTCCGTGACTATTATATACTGTTCAGAAACGCTTTAAAGTAGTAAAAGAAAAGCTGTCGTGTTTAAAATTGTAAAACATGAACATTTACACTGAGAAATTAGTAGTAGTACTATGTATTCATAATGGAAATAAAAGCTAAATATTAAAATGTCTTTGCTATTTTTTATGTCGTGTACGTAACGATTATTTAAATTAAATTTCTTGATTTGATCTTTTTATGGGCAGCCATATCGTCGTTCCGCGGGAGCTGCTTATGTATACGTTTGTAGATTCAATTCTCGGAAGGAATTGAGTCTTTCATATTTCTCTTTTCTATTTAAAATAAAAAGTATTATATCATTTTTTTTCTTGCTGTATTTTGATTATTTCAATTATTCATTATTGACTGAGGCCTGTCGTGGCGCAGCGGCACCGACAGTAACCGACAGGTTCTGGGTTCGATCCCCACTCGAGGAAATAATATATTTAATATTTTCAATTTAAATATTTAATGTTGCATTTCTTCGCTGTGGTAATAAAGCAAAGCACGGCGTCGAATTCCGCCACTCAACACGCAATGCCCCAAATTCGGCGGAAAGTGGGGAACGGAAGTGGAACGGAGTGTCTTAACACTAGGTTCCCGGGTTCCCTCTGCCTACTCTGCCTCGTCCGTTGATTATTTCATAAATGCTAACTCCGCTCAAAAGGAAATGCCTCGTAAATTTAACGGAATGGTGGAATGAAATATCTTTTACCTAGTGCTAAGCTTCGTGTAGCTTAAATTTACTCACACGAGAACATAAAAAACGAGACACACTTATGAAATTTAAAACCAAAACCAAAATAAAATTAGAGCAAAAACTCACGCAAACAACATTCATTCATGAGATGGAAAAATAACCGGGACAATACTTTCCTTCAATAACTGAGCAGAACGTGTTCAGAATATAATATAACTTATAATAAAGTTAGATAAGGATTAACTGCCGCCTTTATTACATACAGTATATTGATAGCAGACCCCAGAATAGTTTATGTGCGGGCAGAATCCTTGTTTTAAAAGGCAATGTGATAATATTTATAAAATATTGGTTTTTGTGATATTTTAAGTGATAAAAGAAAATAATCGTCCCATATAGGACTGTCGTGGTGTGCGACTAATATATATTTTTTTTATGGAAAAGACGGCAAACGAGCGTACGGGTCACCTGGTGGTAAGTGATCACCGTCGCCCACGGCCCCGAGTAACTTCAGAGGAGCTACAGGAGCGTTGCCGTCCTTTAAGTTGGAAGGGCACCGGGGCCCGGCATTACCTAATGCGAAACGCAGTGGCCAAAGCCACTACTTAACGCCGGTCTTAAATGCCGGGGGTGGTAATAATCCGGTCGAGTCTGCCCATGCGTGTTGCCATTACTAGCAACGTGACTCTACCACACGCACTTTAGTCGCCTCTTACGACACCATCAGTACCAGGGTGATCCTATTCTAAGCCGGAATCACACGGCGATATTCGTACATTTTTATACCATTCGAAAGTATAATCATATAACGTTAATATTACCTCTCTCATAAATCTAAAAATAGACAAATTGAGGCATTGTATACTGTATGGCGGAACTAAACGCCGCAATAATAACATAAATATTAAGCTTTAATATCAATATATATCAAATAACATATATGTAATTTCACACAAACATATGCTTCCCATACTATAACTCATTTCCAATGCCATCAATTCCCATGTGACTTATATGGGCGTTGTGATGTATTACATCAGTGGTACAATGATTCGATAGTTATGCTAATCTGCGATCTAATGTGCACATATTGCGTGATTATGCCTTGATATATTTGTATAATTATGAATATACAGGAAATTAAAAAAAAATGAAGTTATGGTAAAGTAGTAGCGAATGTAGATCTAACTAGAGTCCTCAGCTTCACGCTGTGTCGCAGCTTGTCGTCGGCACACTTTTCCGTCCGAATTTGGGGCATTGCGTGTTGAGTTGCGGAACTCAACGGCGTATTTTGCCTTGTAACCAAAGCGAAGTAATGAAAACATTAAATATTTAATTAGAACATATTAAATATTTAATGTCCTCGAGTCGTCTAAATTATATGAATCCAGGGGTCCCTTTTCAATGCAACACTCACCCAAATAACTACAGATCAGCTACATATTAGTATAAATAGATCTTAACTACATTTATAATTAAAATATTAATAAGTATTTTTTTTAAGTCAATGTTAGTGAGCTGCCAAGTACGAGTAGCGTACCGAGCCGCACCGGAGCTAACACGTCCCGTCCAAAGACTTTGCGGCCTTTATACAATCGTTAACAAATAAGTTATAGGGCAAAATGTATAGATAACTTACATGACATAATGATAAATATAATGTAATTTATTTGCTGTATATATTTTTATTTCTTCGCCTTGGTAGTAAGGCAGAGCGTAGTGTTCATTTCTACTACTTAACCCGCAACACCTCTAATTCGTTGGAAAGTACGAACAAGAACCGAGTGACTAATTAATAGGTTCCCAAGTTCCCTCTATTTACACTGCTACGTGCGGGATACAATGTAAAACAACACAAAATATATATTGTTAATCTGAAACTGAAAATTAACATACTATTTTTATCTAGTTTAGTTCAGTTCTTTCGTTATGGCGTTCCGAGCGTGCCAGTTGAGCACAGAATTTTTTATCTATATATATTTCCTAATAATACTAGACCAAATGTCAGTTGTCAGTTTCGTGTAAATTGCAGATAGAGTACAGAAAACTGTCAAAGTGACAGAAATAAAAAAAATAAATTTAAAAGTCCCAAACGTAACCGGTGAAAGTGACATATTTAACCCGGCGTCATTGAGGTTGGGTCAAAATTACCCGGCTTGTTTTTAATTAAAATATCTTTGTAAGTACGTGCCCGACGTTGCCATTCTTTGCAGCAGCTAATAGTGTACTCTAAACGTTTTGGATGCAAAATCAGTTCTGCGGCGACTGCGCTAGGAGCTACAAGAGTGCAATTTTCAAAAAGGTAAATAATAAAAAAAAAAATTAAAAAAAAAAAAAAAAAAAAAAAAGGTAAATAATAAAAAAAAAAAAATTTTAAAGTTATCGATTTTGACTGTTGTTTATTTATTCTTTGTGTATTGTTAACATTTTTTTTTGCTTTTTGCTTTGCATTTAGTTTTTTTCGTAATAGGTACTTATTATAAAATATTATGAACCAAAAGGAGAAAGAAAATCAACGTGTTCGAGCGATTTTAGAGAAGTCTGATTCGGAGGACGACTTACCTGATAGTGATGATGATGTGGAAGAAGAGGATCATGTTAGTGTACGCAGTGAGCCAAGTGATAACGAGCAAGAATGTTTGCATGATAGTTCAGATAGTAGTGACGACGACATCCCACTCTCCGAAAGAATAAGATAAACACAATCTAGCACAATCTGTGCGCCACATATGATGTGTGTCGTAACTCCAGAAGGTGGCCCCTGACAATTTTTTATGCCATGTTGAACATGTCAGAAATTAATGGGCTTATAATATATCGCATAAATAATAACAAACCAAGCGAGAAGCGACACTTTTTTTGAAAAATTTAGGTCTTGCTCTAGTCAGTCATCATTTGAAAATCCACCAGAATGTGTAATGGCCCCTGACAATTTTTTATGCCATGTTGAACATGTCAGAAATTAATGGGCTTATAATATATCGCATAAATAATAACAAACCAAGCGAGAAGCGACACTTTTTTTGAAAAATTTAGGTCTTGCTCTAGTCAGTCATCATTTGAAAATCCACCAGAATGTGTAACGCTTGCCACGAGAAATGCGCAAAAAAATTCAAGAAAATTGTTGGTGAAGCATCAGAAAAGCCACCTACAAAGATACCCAATGCCCGCAAAAGATTCCAAGTGTGTCCTGCAAACAAGGATCGCAAAACAAAACATACTTGTCAAGGTTGCTATAAATTTATTTGTCCTGAACACGTCGTATCTTTCAGTGGTGATTGCATTTAAACGATGATTCTAATTAGCTTTACTGTATTTTTTTTCTAATAATATAACATTTGAGTTTATAAAACCGCCAAATGTAACCGAAAATACTGGTTATTAGTGTAGTATTGTCATGAAAACCTAAGAGATCTCTATCTTGTTCCTATTTTTGTGAGTTTATGTAAAAGTCGATTAAATTTAATAAAAGGCTATTTAATTATTATATTTATTTTTTATTATTAAAATCAAAATACCCTAATTCTAAATAATAACACAGGTTACTAATTTACTTAATAACAATGGAATTACCATGCATTAAATATATGGGTAATATTGACCCACCTCAACGTTCGTGTAACTCTTTTCTACCACAATGACGCCGGGTTAATAAACAATATGATTTATTTAATGACATCAATGTAAAATGTTGACAAGAGGCGATTGATTGATTGACAGACGTGACGCACAAGTAAAGTAGTATATGTGACAGGCTGTGGGTTCGATCCCTGCTCAAGGAAATGAAATATTATCACATTTTCAAATAAAGCATTGAATGTTTTCATATGATTTTATTGTTGTTGAGTTCCGCCACCCAATACGCAACACCTCATATTCGGCGGAAAGCAGTGTCTTAACACTAGGTTCTCAAGTATCTTCTGCCTACGTTGCCATATGCGGGATTCAGCGTGAAGCTGAGAAACACTCGATTTGAACCACCAATTGAAGTATCAATTAACACGCTCAGTTCAACCTCTATACTGCTATATATTGTATGTGAGATCATATTAGAACTAGAATGAATTTTGCCAGGTAACACGCAATATTTGAAATTTTGAAATTTAAATTTAAAGTGCCTCAACACTAGGTTCCTAGGTTCCTTCTGAATACTCACATGTAACAAAAATAAAAAAAATCCTATTAAATTAAGATACAATTTAACTAATTTTTATTTGGGGTTACCATTGGAAAATCAACACCTTTTCTTTCAAAATAAATGAAAAGTAACATCTACATTATTAAATATGCTTTACAATTTAAGCTGAAGTGTCCATTCAACCACTCTACAATTTTTCAGAATAAACGTATATACGTATTCACGATATACGTAAAATATATTACCTGTCGTGGCGCAGCGGCACAAGAGTATGACTGTAACCGACGGGTTCTGGGTTCGATCCCCAGTCAAGGAAATGAAATATTTCATATTTTCAATTTAAATATTTAATGTTTCATTTCTTCGCTCTGGTAATATGGCAAAGCGCGGCGTTGAGTTCCGCCACTCAATACGCAATGCCTCAAATTCGGCGGAAAGTGGGGAACGGAAGTGGAACGGAGTGTCATAACACTTGGTTTCACTTCCGTTCCCTCTGCCTATCCTGCCAAGTGCGGGATACAGCGTGAAGATTAAAAAATATATTACTTACTTACTTGTTGCCTATAAGTCTGCTTTTTTCATGTTAAAGATACGATCATAAATTATGTATACTGATGTCAATCATATCGCGTGGTTTAGAAGCTCAAGCTTGCTACTGAAAACGAGACAGGTTGTGGGTTTGATTCCTTCTTGAAGAAATCAAATATTTAATATGTTTATTTCCTCCATTAAGTAACGAGGCCAAACGATCAGCCACTTAATTAGCAATGCCTCTATTAATCAATGGATAACGGGAAAATGACAATGGAGTATCCTAACATTAGGTTATAAAATTATTTGAAACTGGAAATAAATAGATTATGCTAAATGTTGAGCAACACGTCGTTGGTGAGAAATTAAACGTTAAACAAACGTCGTTGTAGTATCATAAAATGATACTTTATAGAACTGTCGTGGCGCAGCGGCACAAGCGTGACTGTAACCGACTGGTTGTGGGTTCGATCCCCAGTCGAGGAAATTAAATATTTAAAATTTTCAATTTAAATATTTCATATTTTCATTTCTTCGCTCTGGTAATAAGGCAAAGCGCGGCGTTGAGTTCCGCCACTCAACACGCAATGCCTCAAATTCGGCGGAAAGTGGGGAATGGAAGTGGAACGGAGTGACTTAACACTAGGTTCCCGGGTTCTGCCTACCCTGCCTTGTGCGGGATACAGCGTGAAGCAAAAAAAAGAAACTTTATAGACCATATGTGAAGATATAGTTCATTCGAATGAACAATTCCTTGAGAATTCCACAGAAAGTTTAAAATGGAAGCGTCTTAACACTAGGTTCCTAAGGTCACGTGTCGAAAAGAGGTCAGGTTACGTAACCTGACCTGTTTTCGACACGTGACCTTAGAAACCTAGTGTTAAGACGCTTCCATTTTAAACTTTCTGTGGAATTCTCAAGGAATTTTCTAAAAAAGAAAAATAGCTGAAATTATGATGTTGTACTCAAATGTGAAGTCACGAACTATATTGTGGCACTTACAGCAAATTTGAATAATGCAGGAATAAAACTATTGGCATCGAGTCAAAGTTTTAAGGCGTTAGCCGTTAAAGTACATTGTATTGATTATCTCAACGTAGTATACTTGGAAACTGCGTAAACATAAAAAAACAAAATAATTAATGAGGCCTGTCGTGGCGCAGCGGCACAAGCGTGTAACTGTAACCGACAGGTTGTGGGTTCGATCCCCAGTCGAGAAAAAGAAATATTTAATATTTTCAATTTAAATATTTTATGTTTTCATTTCTTCGCTCTGTTACAAAGCAAAACGCGGCGTTGCGTTCCGCCACTCAACACGCAATGCCTCAAATTTGACGGAAAGTAAGGAACGGAAGTGGAACGGAGTGTCTTAACACTAGGTTCCCAAGTTCCCTCTGCCTACCCTGCCATGTGCGGGATACAGCGCTGAGTAAAGTAGAGTAAAAAAAACAAATAATGGGTTAACAAAATATGGTGGGATCAAACATATTTGTAGTGATAAAGAATAGAGTAATATTAGGAAAAATATTCTATTTTCAGCATCTAATTAATGTATTTTTCTTATCTACTCGTAGCTAATTATATCAAAAATGTCTACTCAAGTAAAGGTAGAGAAAACAGTAATATAATATTAAGAATTGATGTTGATCTTGGAGCTGAGCCATGAAAGCAGTGATGAGTACGTGAGTGGCAGGTCGTGAGATCGATTTCCATTTGAGGAAAAGAAATAATACAGATTTCTTAATCTGGTAACGAGATAAAGCGTGGCGTTGAGTTCCACCAATCAACAAGCTTTAACAATTCGGCGGAGAGTTAGAAACGAAAGTGTCTTAACGGGAACAGGATGTTTTGATGTTCCCAAGTTACCTCTGCCTCGCCTGCCATGTGCAGGATATAGGGTGAAGCTAAAAACTCTATAACGGCAAAACAGTGTTAAGCCAAGTTCTAATCGTACATTTGTAAATTACACGTATCAATGTCACTGTTGTGGCGTACCTATTTGGGACGTGCACATGACGGTTGTGGTTACAATATTAACTTTGCAGGTGTATATTTTGTTTAATGGTATTTTTTTTTAATAAAATGCACGATTTTTGAACCTGAGAGCCTGAAGAGGCCTGTCGTGGCGCAGTGAGGCCTGTCGTGGCGCAGTGGCACAAGCGTGTGACTGTAACCGACAGGTTCTGGGTTCGATCCCCAGTCGAGGAAATGAAATATTTAATATTTTCAATTTAAATATTTAATGTTTCATTTCTTCGCTCTGGTAATAAGGCAAAGCGCGGCGTTGGTTTCCGCCACTCAACACGCAATGCCTCAAATTCGGCGGAAAGTGGGGAACGGAAGTGGAACGAAGTGTCATAACACTAGGTTTCACTTCCGTTCCCTCTGCCTACCCTGCCAAGTGCGGGATACAGCGTGAAGCTGAGTTTTTGAACATTCAAAGATGGTCGAAACAAATTGGAGAAAAAGGGAAAAAAATCAGTACTCGCTTATTTAGAATA
Organism: Eueides isabella; assembly: GCA_019049475.1. Classification (NCBI taxonomy): domain Eukaryota; kingdom Metazoa; phylum Arthropoda; class Insecta; order Lepidoptera; family Nymphalidae; genus Eueides; species Eueides isabella. The sequence continues at coordinate 12,430,836 of CM032398.1, read as the reverse complement.
AAAGATGCTTTAATTAGATCTTTAATAATATTTTTATTCTGTATAATTGGTTTTTTTTTGTTTCACGCTGTATCCCGCAATTAGCAGGGTACTGTAGAGGGAATTTGAAAATCTAGTGGACGTTGAGTGGTAGAATTAAACGCCGCCTTGTGCCTTGTTGAGCGAAGATAGTATATATTTTCTATGTATTGCTCAATTACTTAACTAAAATTTTGAATGATTTAAGATATATAAGAGATTTTGGATGAAATCACCCAAAATCTCCTTTTAAAGAAAAAATATTTTAAGGGTTGCGTAGCGCAAAAAGTAAATGACAAAATCACTTTGTAGTCCGTCTGTTCCTTTTTCAAGGTACTGATCTTGACATTGTGTGGAGATGTCAACGTGAAATTAATAGGAAATAACCATGTCTATAGTACCTTAAAGTAAAGAAAAAAATAATAATTTAATTCAACGCAATTAAAAGATATAAGGATATATGCATAATCGCTGTACAGTATTTTGTATGAAAGTCGCCAAACGAAAACAAGAAACTTTTACGATCAAATAAAGAAATATGGAAATGGAAAATTTACAAAATCGTCACAAATTTACTTTTGTTGTTCATTTCATACAAAATAAATTAACACGCTCGTAACTTTAAGTTTGCCTACAGAGTATATCCAGTATCAATATCATATTTGTAGCTCTACAACTTTGAACTTTGGCTGAGGGAAAGCTTGCAGTACAAATAAACGATGATATAACTTAATATAAAATCAATACATTTGTCTGCAAATTTAACTTTATTTTACTAATTCTTTGATTGCACTTCCGGTTAAACAATCCTAAAACGGACACGGAACCCTCAGTGAGTTAGTTTATTAAAGCCTTTACAAAGTTGTTTCATACTTAATTAAAAACAAATTAAAAAATATGCATATTTATTAAGATATATAAAACCAAATTTTATGCAAAATGCCCACTCGAGGATATGAAATATTTATATTACAAGAAAGCAAGGCGTTGAGTTTCATCACTCAATACACAATGCCTCAAATTCAATGAAAAATGGAAAATGGAACAGAGTGTCTTAACACTAGGTTCTCAAGTTTCCTGTCTTACCTGCCATGTACACGATACAGTGGGGAGCTACGATTTTTCTTTAAAAAAAGATTAAAATATAGCAAAAAAAGTAAACTTATAAAATACGAAAAATAAAGGCAAACACCTAAAATGTCACCTAAAACAGCATTTAAATCTACAACTACGTTGTTTCTTATATAATAAGGATTAATTAATCAACACCAGGTGTCTTTACGCTACGGGGGAGAGTGGGCTAGCCAGCCTATTCTTATTAATAACAGTAAATTATGAATTCATTACGAGAAAGCTGCGTATTTTACGCAGCGTAAAACACTTTGTTGCGTTAATAATGGAAATGGAGTAACAGTTAAAAATATGTTGGTAATTCTTCATTAACATGAATTATATATTTTGAAAGAAAATAATTGTTAAGCAATTGAGATTTATGTAGGAAAAGTGATTGATAAGGACCAAAAACACAGTATATACGATACTGAAGGAAGATCACGTAAAAAGTATGAAAACTTTATTTACATGCATTTTAAAGGCCGTCAACGCACCTGTAGCTCCCCTGGTGTTATACGGGGCCGTGGACGACAGTGATCACTTACCATCAGGTGACCCGTACGCTCGTTTGCCTTGTCTTTTCCATAAAAAAACCCTCCCGAGGGCATGTATGAAGAAGTTAATAATATGTATGAAGAAGTTAATAGTATGCTCCGACCGTAGCGTCTGGCACTCAGTTCTCTTTGGCTACTCCAGTAGTGAGAGGGACACAGCGTGAAGCTAAGTCATACATTTTGTAATTATACTATCTATTGTTTACTCTGTGACATTCAATAAGCGGGTTAATTAATAGTAAAACAATTAGTATTGTGGAACAAACAACACTTGATCATGTTCTACAATAAATAGTTCTTAAATTTGAAATACGATTTCAAGGCCTTTAAAAATATTAGAAAAATAATTCGAAGCTATAAAGTTATACGTGTGGCCGTAAACGCGACTGTAGTAGGCTTAACTCACTTCCGGGAATGAAACATTTAATATTTTCATTTCCTCCCTCTTGGAACAAGCAATGCATCGATTCAGTGGAAAGTGAGAAACGGAAGTGTTTTAATAGGAAATGAGTGTTTTAACATGGATTGTACATTTCATGGTGGATTCTATATTTCAGTAACTCGCTGTATCACGTACATTGCAGGCAGAAGGAACTTGGGAACATTCTGCTGAATTTGAGGCATTGCGTGTTGAGTGGCGGAACTCAACGCCGCGCTTTGCCTTATTACCAGAGCAAAGAAATGAAACATCAAATATTTAAATTGAAAATATTAAATATTTAATTTCCTCGACTGGGGATCGAACCCAGAACCTGTCGGTTACAGTCACACGCTTGTGCCGCTGCGCCACGACAGACCTCAACTTAAATTATAACTTATACAAATAAAACACAAAATTACAATCAATAGAAACAAAACATCACGTTCAGTAGTCTGTAACAAACGTAAGATCTAGTTAGAAGGAAAAGCTAATTAAGGCTGGCCCGACAAAAAGCTGACACTCCCTTTGATCAAACTGTAAAGCAATGAAAGTTAAGATCTCTGGAGTTCCATTGAAGTAAGCAGTTGGATTAATTTATATATTTGGAAAGTATCTATATATAGATAGATAAAAGTGTAGACAGCAGCGCCGAGATTTATTGGGTATTTAGTATAGCGTTAAAGAAAAACGATTGATTTTTTTCTTCTATTGTGGTGGTACGTAAAAATAATGTTAAATCTGATTTGGTTTCTATTTATACAATGTAGAAGTAGGATGAAGGTCGATTCACATTCGTGACAATAAAATATTTAATATTTTCTTTTCTCCACTTTGGTGATAATGCAAAGCGCGGCGTTGAGTTCCGCCATTAATTACATAATGTCTCAAATTAACGGCCACTTTATGCAAACTTGAGGCTTTGTATATTGCAGATGGAGTGTCTTAACAGTAGGTTCCCAAGATTCTCCTGCCTTTCTTGCCATGTGCAGGATACAGCGTGAAAAAAATCATACACGAGTATCTACTAAATTATAACGGCGTCGGATACATTAATATTGGTTAAGTATACGTACATAGATATTGACATTTAACAATTTAGAAACTAAATTGTTTATCGATATTAATACACCATTAAATATTAGGTGTGTATTAAGGATATAATCTGGAGTCAATACAAGCAATAAGGTGGTAACGTTTGAATAGATATCAATTTTCTGCCCCCAACGCTAGAGTAATATATTTAATGTGACGTGCCTGCCTGTCCTTGTGTGTGTGTGTGTGTGTGTGTTTTTTTTTATGGAATAGACGGCAAACGAGCGTACGGGTCACCTGATGGTAAGTGATCACCGTCACCCACGGCCCCGAGTAACTCCAGCGGAGCTACAGGAGCGTTGCCGTCCTTTAAGGTAGAAGGGCACCGGGGCCCGGCATTACCTAATGCGAAACGCAGTGGCCAAGGCCACTACTTAACGCCGGTCTTAAATGCCGGGGGGTGGTAACAATCCGGTCGAGTTTGCCCATGCGTGTTGTCATTACTGGCAACGTGACTCTACCACACGTACTTTAGTCGCCTCTTACGACACCAGTACCAGGGTGATGCTATTCTAAGCCGGAATCACACGGCCACGGTGTCTGTCCGTGGAATCGTACCTCTTGAACAAATGAATCAATTTTAGTGCTGTTTTTTGTTAATCTAAACCATTACCCAACTTTTACCTAGTTTTTATGTTTTTTTTTTAAATCAGAACTAGCAGTCTAACAGCTACAAGCACTTTGCCAGGATGAGGTAGTGTTTCCTTGAGTTAGGGTTTTTTCTTAAACGAAGAGGATCGGCCCTCATATATTGGATTTATACGATATCTAAATAAATGTTATGGACAATTTTAACTTACACAGTTATTCGTCACTCTGTTCTCTTTTTAAAAGATACTGAGTATAGTACTTTGTTATCTGAATGTGAAAAAGTGAGTGGTAAGAGAGGAGGGGGAGACCAATCAGTTGACCTCCGGAAACACAGTATCGACGATACTGGAAGGTTACGTCCAAAGCATGAGGACACCCCGGAGGGCACGTATGAAGAGGTTGATGACAGTGGACGAGGCGAAAGAGGTATGCCGAGACTGCAGCGTTTGGCGCTCCGTTCCCTCTGCCTGCCTCGCTAGGGATATAGCGTGAAGCTAAGTAACTTTACTTAGCTTCACGCTATATCCCTAAGTAAGTAGTACTTTTTTACTTCTTTTAAAGTGTTCTCTACACTTTGGAAAGAAAAACATTTTCGAACACGTTTTAAAAAATGTATAAAAACTGGACGATTTCCAAGAGGCGCGGGTTCAAATCCAGTCACATTAAAAATTTTAGCTCCGTGATACTTTAAAATATTTCATACTTTCATTTCAAAGCAAAGTGCGGCGTTGAGTTCCACCACCAAACCAACGAGCTATACTTTAACAATTCGATGGAAAGTCAGAAATGGGCGAGTCGATGAACAGCTACAAAATTCGAATATTTTCTTTCATTCTATTTTCAAAGTACTATTGTCACACAAATTATACAGTGTATAATGCGATGTCGCCGATAGATATTCTAAGAAAATCTCTTTGGAAATAACGTAAACAAGATAATTAAATAGAATTTGAGACGATTTTGTATAATCAATATTCTTTGTGGGATTATGTTTGCTTATTTTGAGCCTGTTTATCTCCATCTACTAATATAACTGCTTTCGACTTGAGAAGAAATGGTGTTAAAAGCTCAGAGGGTTAGTACCTAGTACCTATAATTGCTAAGGCAGCTATCATCATAAGTATTTCTTTCAGATTTACGTTTTGGTTTTTTTTACACGCTTCCCGCTTCACGCTTTATCACGCACTTGGCAAGGTAGGCAGAATTAACTTGGGAACCTAGACTGTTCGTTTCCTTACGTCCCTCACTTTCCGATGAATTTAATGCATGGCGTTTTGAGTGAGCAAAACTCAAATGGAAAAAAAATAAATTTCACTGAAACATTAACTATTTCAGTGAAAAAAATTAAAAGCTTGTCACAATAGGTCTCAAAAAATACATTATTATTTACACTTTTATGGCAGTTCAGAGATTTTTTTTTATGGAAAAGGCAAGGCAAACGAGCGTACGGGTCACCTGATGGTAAGTGATCACCGTCGCCCACGGCCCCGTGTAACACCAGGGGAGCTACAGGTGCGTTGCCGGCGTTTAAAATTTTGTAGTCAATATAGCAAACTATCTACCGACCGCTTAAATCTAACATTGAGCTTTGAATAACGAAATACAAGGCATAGCTCTGTCTAAATAAAGCGAGAAAATTGTAATAATGAATTCCGTCGAAATTACAAATGTATGAAACGGTGGTTACATCTGGATTAATTTTGCTATTACAACTAAATGTAGCATGGATGTGTGTCAGTTTTTGTATGCTTTACGCTATTTTTCGATCGTAACAGGGTAGATATAGGGAACCTGGGAACCTAATTACACTTCCACTAAGACTAACTTCTGTTCCTCATTAGTATGTCTTTTAATATTTTTTTTCCAAAAAAAAATATTACTTACCTACTTACTTAGCTTCACGCTATATCCCGCACATAGCAGGGTAGGCAGAGGGAACTTGAGAACCTAGTGTTAAGACTCTCCGTTCCACTTCCGTTCCCCACTTTACACTGAGTTTGCGGTATAGATAACGTTTACAGTCAGGCAGACCTCACAGTTTGAGTGGCGGAACGCCACGTTTTGCCTTGTACCAGAGCGAAGAAATGAAAACATTATGAAATAAATATGCGTTGTTAGTCGAGTGATGGAACTCATTACCGCGCTTTAGTTAGTATCGGAAGCGGAAAAAAAAATTTAATCAATTTACTTCCTCAAGTGGGCATTGAACTAACAACCGGTCCGTTTACAGTTACATACTTACTTAGCCCTGCACCACGACAGGTCTTAAATTATAATTGATATGCAATAAGCATTGACAGTATAATTAACAACCACACAATTAGCAAGATGTCGATTTAAAGCTGTGGCTTCCAAGGAACATTCAAAATCTACATATTCAACAGCATCCCATTTAAGTAACATTGGAACACGTTGAGAAAATCTCTTAAGATGAGATTACAGTGTACTGTAATTCTTTTGGTATACTACCTTTTAGTTTTGCTATAATAGTTTTGTTAAAATATTATTTCTTTTTCTTAAATAATATTAGTTGCCTCTGAATTATTTGATTTGTTAACGTTGTACTGGTAACACTAAAATATTTTCAATTCACTGTGTATATGTCTTACATGGTGGTTATTATATTAAATGTTAATAAAATATTATTTATATTTAAATTAAAGTTCAAATGTGTTGTGTTGTAAATATATTGTTTGTGTTGTGTTGAGGATGTATATTATTAATTTTTTCAATTTCCTCGCTCACTTAATAAGTCAAAGCGCGGGGTAGAGTTCCGCTACTCATCTCGCAGTACCTAAATAGTACTGCTGAAAGCGTAGAAGATAACTAAGACTTAACACTAAGTACCCTCTGTGTACAAAGTGAAGCGGACAGTGAATTGAAAAATATGGTTTAAATAGTTTTTTTAATAATATACATATAAAGTATGTCAGAGCGCAAAAGGAATATATATATATAATATATATATATATATATATATATATATATATATATATATATATATATATATATATATAATATATATATATATATATATATATATTATATATATATATATATATATATATATATATTTGGTTTTGGTTTTGGTTTTCAAACCTCTTAACAGTCTATTTGGAGAATTCTCAGAAAAAAAACGAAAACAAAAAAAACATTATTGAGAAACTATGAGTTATTTGATATGTATCAAATCAGAGGACTTTTACAATATCTATCGTTATTATTTTTGCACTTTCATATGGATTTAAAAAGGTACGAATAAATAACGACATCAAACCGGATGTTTCTGGTATAGACTTTAAGCCGGTGATTATGTCACATATTTCTTTTCTATACTGTAATTTAAAACTAACTACTGACCATATGATTAACCCATATACCCATATGAAGAAACAACATCCATTGCAGTCTATTCCACTGTACGGCCATGTTCTTTACGTTTTAGGACAGACCTTTGTAATAAAATCAAAATTCATACGCCGGTACCAAAGCTATATTACCATTATAACGCTCGTGGCCTTTACTGCGTTGTAGCCCTAAAAGATAATACGGCACGTCCCAAGGAAACGTTATTTTAATTCTGTCTGGATATCAAAGCTAAGGAAATTATACCATTAAGTGTGAATGGGATATAAGGCTGATTTGATTATATCGCCATGCTGATTTGTATACGAATTATATAGACATCCAATGTTAATTGTATGTTTATAAGTCTTTTACTATCAAAATTATAATAATAAGATATTAAAATTGAAGCCCGTTTTATCAGGCAGGAGTGTGTCATCGTAAGCGTGACAGATTGCGGGTTGGATGTTCACTAGAGGTGATGAAATATTTAATATTTCATCACCTCTAGTAAAACTTTTCTTGCTTAGATAACGAAGCAAAGCGCGGCGTTTAATTTCGCCACTCATCACGTAAAGCCTCAAGAACTTAGCAAAATTGCGTAACTGAAATGTTAAATGTAGGCTGTCTTAACTTGAGGCCCGTCGTGGATTCGATCCCCACTCGAGGAAACAATATATTAAATATTTTCAAAATTAGAGGGCAGACGCTGAGTCGCTACGATATTTAATGTTTTCATTTCTTCGCTCTTGTAACAAGGCAAAGCGTGTGTTAAAAAATGGATATTTTATTATTTATTTAAAATATTAGCATTCATTAGAACGTCGTATATTTTCAAACTGTTTATAAATTGTTTATACAGTAAAAAATAAAAAAAAAACACTACGAAATGAAAATCCACAACTGTATTCTGTTTTCTATTTTAATATTATTTCTAGAGATTTCAAATGTTTATAAAAGACGTTGCCATATTTTGTTTAAGTAATTTAAAGATCATAGTGATTCGTCTGTTTCTAAATACTTATTTTATTCGACGGAAACATCAGGAAAACGAGCGTTTGGGACACCTAGTAATACCCAGTAAGTGATCACCACTGCCTACTACAGGTGCCTTGAAAGGCTTTAAGGTAGGTAGATGTGCTTTTTAATATACTCATGTCGTATCGGGTCGGAACCACTGCCGCAGGTAGGTTATTTCCTACCTGGAACCGAAAAATAGTAGAAATCCACGTCTCCAGGTGGTTGTGGAGGATTTTTAAGCTTTTGACATATTCTTAGAAAACTCGGCAGCAGATATCAAGTCGTGCAGTTCTTCAGAACACTCCTCATGATAAATTCTATGGAGAACACACAATGAGGTGACATCTCTACGAAAAGCCAAGCCTGTCGCATATGATTGGGTGGAGTAAGAGGTACTTAGAGATACGTAGAAAGACAAAAACTGATGACACAACAAATGAGTTTTTTAAGTGGATTTCTCTTAAAAAATACTCCCAAATCGATTAATTAATTCAGGAGCTACGGTACCACAGATAGCCATACAGACAAACAGACCTATGAAACTTATAACACCCATCCTATTGCGCCAGGGATTAATGAGAAAACATTACACAATTTAACAGGTAACTGGAACTTCGTCACAAACCCACATGGTTAATTAACCACTTTTCTAATGAGGTGAGGGCTATCTCCCAATTATATAGGATTAGCTGTTGTAATACTTCAAGATAAAGAGCTTAACAGGTTTGGTATATATAACTGTGGCCTGTCATGGAGCAGCGGCACAATCATGTGACTGTAACCGACAGGTTGTGGGTTCGATCCCCACTCTAGGAAATCAATTTAAATATTTAATGTTTTCATTTCTTCACTCTTGTACAAGGCAAAACGCGGCGTTGAGTTCCGCCACTCAACATGTAATACCTCAAATTCAGCGGAAAATGGGGAACGGCAGTGGAACGAAGTGTCTTAATATTAGATTCCCAAGTTCCTTTTGCCTACCCTGGCATGTGCGGGATACAGAATATATAACGTAACTAAGAAGCGAATGCTCTCAAATGTTTTTTCAACATGTTATCAAATACATCTCAAATCGTCTGAATCAATTTTGGAAACACTTAAAAGAGAGAGAGGGAGAGAAGGAGACGGAAGGGAAGAGTCAGTGGTAGTACTAAACTCTGGGCTTTGTCTTCTGACAGAGCACAGAAATATAATTTCTGTATTTACAAAGCAAATCTGCAACTTTCACGCTTACAGTCAAACAATGAACTGCGTTGTATATTTCAAAATACAACCAATTGATTTAATTTTATTATAAACTCGCAGCAATAAAGTTTGAAATTTTAAAACACTTTAAATAATTGAGGTATTTACCGCACCAATGATTCTGTATAGAAATATTTGGAATATATTTTGTACGCTAGAAAAAAAGCCTTGAATCTAGGGTACGTACGTATATGTACTTATATAACTATTTTAATTGGGCTTTCAGTTCTAAAAAAATACTCATTTAATTTTCAAAAAATCCAGCACTTTAATATAATTTAAAGCAAAATAAAATAAAAATAAAAACGTAAAGTGTACATTTTAGACACATTGTATAATAATAAATTTTCAGAACGTCATTAAAATGATTATAAATAGCAAACTGTTATACTGTATTGGGAACTTGGGAACCTATTAAGACACCCCGTTCCATTATCGAAATATATAATTTTCAACAAAATACAACAAATGTGCTTATACCTTTCTTTCTTATTATTAATACTGATTCAAATCGGTAGTAGTTAAATACTAGCGGAAGTCTTGGAGCGTAGCTCGTAAACTAATTGGTCAATTAATTATAATATGAAAAAAGGTGCCTTCTCAAGACATGGGTGTGGTGCCTTAGCCTTAATAGCTTATGGCCTTATTACACAGTTCTCAGTGCAGTTATATTTAATTTTAATAGAATTGCGTGAGGCGTTGGGTTACGCTAATCATCACTAAATAGTTTTGAATTTGAGTGATAAATAAAAGAGACTATATCGACGCAAATTTTTCTCTGTTTATTCTGCATTCTGCTTATTTGGAAAAAAGAAACGCGCTACATTTGTTCTTTGATTTGAAGAATAGATTAACTTACCGCTGTTGTGTAAAGTGGGGGATGTTGAACGGAATATTATACGAGGTTCCCAGGTTCCTAAGTTCCCTTAGCCGTATAAATGTTTTACTTACTATTTACACAATACAGGATTGTGTAAATAATAAGTAAAACATTTATATGTTTAAGACGTTGGCTTTCATTGGTGGTACCTAAAGTAGTATTTTGTCCTATTTGACTAACAAAAACCAGGACCAAAGAGATAGCTATTACAGTAATCTATCGTCTCATTTTGCCACATTCTATCGTAGCGGTTATCAATAAATATAACTGTAGTGACGCAGTGATTAATAGTAGGCGTGATGTTAAGGGGCTCATTTCCCATTGGGAGAAATATTTTATTCAACAGAAAGCGGCCCTTGTTTTATGAGTTCACTCTACCTACTATGCTATAAATATTAAAAAAAAAAGTTTAGTAACTAAGAATTTGTAGCCGTTCTTACCAATTTAGATAGATGTATAATTCAGCACGTACAAAACATACAAGATAAATTTAATATCTTTAATTGTTACGCAACATTGTTAATAATTTCATATAAGGCATTATAAGCAGAGGAAACTTGGGAAGCTTTTGATTCGATCTTTACGACATTTTTGATCTACATTTAACGCGTTAAGCTTAAATTATTAATTTGATAATACTGTAAACCGATTGGCTATTGGATACATTTACGAAGCGCAACGAGAAATAAAAAGCATTTTAAATTAAAACACGGATTTCAACCCAAAACCAACACTTCCTAATTTACTAGCTAGACCTGAAGCTGAAGCTAGCTGAATTTGACAAGAATTTATGAAAACTACTAATCTACTCATTTTCACGCTGTATCCCGCACATGGCAGGGTAGGCAGAGGGAACATGGGAACCTAGTGTTAAGAAACTCCGTTTCACTTCCGTTCACCACTTTCCGCCGAATTAGAGGCATTGCGTGTTGAGTGGCGAAACTCAACACCGCACTGTGCCTTATTACCAGAGCGAAGAAATGAAACGTTAAATATTTAAATTGACAATATTAAATATTTCATTTCCTCGACTGGGGATCGAACCCAGAACCTGTCGGTTACAGTCACACGCTTGTGCCGCTGCGCCACGACAGACCCGAAAACTGCTATCTACTATTTGGCAGAATAAGCGCACTATCTGTACATTATCTTAGTGTGAAAGTGACCTTACACACACCATTTCATTTACGGCCTCAGCCAGATAGGGATAGGATAATGAGCCAAGGGTTGGCCTGATTACATTACCACATTTGAAACAGAGCATATATAAATGGAAAAATTGAGACGTTCTCATTTATTTGGGAACTGCCTGCCAAAAGACTGAAGTTTTTGATTTTGGAATTATCTTTACTTACTACCGATCGATGTCTTTACGTAGAATATATATAAAAAAATTATATAGGAGAGGCTTGTTAATATAGTAAGGCCCAAAGTAGTTTTTTTTTGTCTGTTTGTGTTTGTTGTTTGTTTTGCTTTTACGCGCTAATCTCAGAAATGACTCACCAGATTTAAATAAAATTTTTACAATTATATTTTTTACAACCTTTCTTAAACATAAAGTGTTTGTTTCATTTAAATCAGTTAATTAAAGTCAGTTAAGTAACGTCAAAATATATAATAAAATATATAATTCTACAAAGAAGCTAACATATTAAATATCGATTTTACTGAAATCTTAATTTTCAATGCATAGATATTGTCTGAAAACAAGAAAAGCCAAGAAAGTGGTTAAGATTAGTAAATAAATAGTAACTCAAGCGGGTGAGGCTGCGGACCGGTCGTTAGCTGGAAATAAAATACTTCAGGTTATTATAACTATATAATCGTTATCATTTTCATTAATAAATAATGCTTTAAAAAATTGCAGCGCAAGAGAAACGCCGATTCTTCTCAAATCTGCGGCAGTAATTTTCATGAGTCGGTGGTACATGTTCAAAAAATGAAGCTTGTAGTTTCTTATTTCAATTAAAATTATTTGACTTAGTGTAAAAAAGTGATTTTTTTTTTATTATTAGTTTCCGACATACGACAGAGTAGTCATAGACAACCAAGGTACCTGGCGTAAAGGTACTACGTTCTGATTAAGTCACTTCCGTTCTCAACTTTCCGCCAAATTCTGGCAGCATTGTATTGAGTGTCGGAACTCAACTCGTTCCCACAGTGAAAAGTTAAATAATTTAATTTTCTCGATTCGAACCACTATCTCACATGTTTACAGACGCTTGCTTATTTCTTTGCTCCATAAAACTCCTTGAAATGACTAACTGCAGTCCTCTCAATATTAACATAAATATACATAGTATAAACGTTTAATGTACACATTAAGTCATATTACAACATCTACAATTTAAACAAGAATTCTGCAAAGGGTGCAGAAATAGGGCAAAATAATTGCTTCCCGTTCTCACGGCGCCTTGACGCCACTCATTCCTTTGTTTGGCACATAATTGCGCGGTAAGAATAACTTTGGCAAATTCGAGTGCCGAAAAGTTGTTTGAAAAAAATTAATATGTTCGCCCTTTTTACTTGTAAACTGTATACTGTTTATATGACGACAACGTTTGATCTGATCTGTAGATTATATATTTTGTTATATATTGAATTCGGTGTAGTAGATTTGGATCTTGGGAAAACATTTTGAACTAGGAAGGAAATTTTGTCTCAAAATATCTATTTAATTTATAAATTTTGTACATATTTTTATATAGATTTTATTTTAATTATAAGTTATTACTGCAGCGAAAATAAAAATAAGCTAACTGACAGCACTATCTGTAGTCTTTTTTATTATGAGAAAGACGGCATGCGGGCGTACGGGTTACCTGATGGTAAGTGACCACCGTCGCCCACGACTTAGTGTAACTCCAGAGGAGCTACAGGAGCGTTGCCCATCTTAAAGGTGGAAGGGCACCGGGGCCCGGCATTACCCAAAGTGAAACGCAGTGACCAAAGCCACTACAACAAGGTAACAATCCGGTCGAGTCTGCCCATGCGTGTTGCCATTGCTGCACCGTGACCCTCCCACATGTACTTTAGTCGCCTCTTAGGACACCATCAGTACCATGGTGATCCTATTCTAAGCCGGAATCACATGTACCGTACACACGGCTGCATTCAAGAAAAGATTTATCAAAAAATAATCTTTATTATCTATTTGTAATGGCGGCATTCGATGGCCAAAAAGGTCCTCCAAAGTAATACAAAATAACAATAAAATGAGAGAACATTGAAAATGTCAACATAACTAAATAATAAATATTGTTCAAATCAAAGTTCTTATTCTAATAGTATATGTGAGAGTTAATGTTTTTAGGTTTGCGAGAGTCACACTTGCACATAGCGGGATAAAATGAGAAAACTTCGGAATCTGGTTCCAAGACACTCTGTTCCCAATAAGATACTTCCTTTCTCTTCTTTCTTTCGAATTGAGGGTGTCAACGTCGTGTTTTGTCTGATTACCAGAACGAGGAAAATGAGAATATTAAATATTTAATTTCCTCGACTAGGAATTGAATCCACAACCTGACACGCTTACCTACAATCTATCACTATGTAACAGAAATAGCTAAACTAAACGTTTATCTAAACTTTTATACCAATATAAAGGCACCATTACCGATCTGAAAAGGTTTTTAAGTTTCCAGAGTAGTTATATAAAAAAAATTAATATTTAAGCAAATTGCTTACCAGCATCGCTAGTCCCAACAATGTCTTTACAGAAAGCACATACTTAATATATTGCCTGTCGTGGCGCAGCGGCACAAGAGTGTGACTGTGACCGACAGTTCTGGGTTCGATCCCCACTCGAGGAAATGAAATATTTAATATTTTCAATTTAAATATTTAATGTTTCATTTCTTTGCTCTGGTAATAAGGCAAAGTGTGGCGTTGAGTTCCGCCACTCAACACGCAATGCCTCAAATTCGGCGAAAAGTGGGGAACGGAAGTGGAACGGATTGTCTTAACGCTAGATTCCCGGGTTCCCTCTGCCTACCCTGCCTCGTTCGGGATACAGCGCTAAGCTAAGAAAAAAAGAAAAGACATACTTAATATGATTGAGATTATACTACACAGTTTCTACGGCGTACGTGAAACAAAAGTCAAGCAAACCCCTTTATATAACACAACGGCTTTTTTTAAAACATCAGCAAAAATAAAATCTGTGCCGACGTAAAATAACAAGTTTTCTTTCGTCGCGTTAGGAACTTTTTTGCATTATTCATGGTCATAAATTCTTCGTCCCCACATTTCACTACTGCTTCCTTGTAACGGATTGTATCTTTGTAACGTGAGAGAGGTACGTTGGAGGAATGTTATTATATATACGTAGTTCGTGAATATATATAAATATTCGCCTTATTGGTTTTCCAAATACACTCTGATGGTCACTTGGTTTCGGGTTCGATCTTGTTTTTGAAAAGTGATAAAGTTCATGATTAAGTCAAGTAAGTATGTTCCTAAGAGTCTTAACATAAAGTTTACGTTTGACGTAAAAGGATTTTTTTTTAATTATTTAATTTGTCAACTTAGAGATAACTTAATTCGTTCCGTTCCAGTTTGCGGAGTTAAATAAAGTTAAGTTTCGGCATAAGACACGCAATACCTCAAACTTGACGGAAAGTG